>JAQFVV010006742.1:0-5000 GCA_028023455.1 Epiperipatus broadwayi
TACTACTACTACTACTACTACTACTACTACTACTACTACTACTACTACTACTACTACTACTACTACTACTACTACTACTACTACTACTACTACTACTACTACTACTACTACTACTACTACTACTACTACTACTACTACTACTACTACTACTACTACTACTACTACTACTACTACTACTACTACTACTACTACTACTACTACTACTACTACTACTACTACTACTACTACTACTACTACTACTACTACTACTACTTCTACTACTAGTTTTAAAGTACTTTATTTGATATCATAAGAACATGTATGAAAATACAATTTTAAAACATGTTACAAAAACTGATCTACAATTTAGAATTGAAAATTATTAACAAAATTATTATTATGAATACATGAAATATTTTTACATTAATAATGTTGAAAAACTGAGGAAAAAAAATTAATCAATAACAGTAACAATATTAAATACATATATGACGACAAAACTCACTTACATACAGCAAATATGCTATTCATATTTCACAGTGGTGTTGGTAATTTGATCAAACTCCAAGTGGCTGATACTATATCTGTTGGAGCTAGTGCTTGATCTCTTGTTTTAATTTTTCCTAACTTATTGAGAAAAAGTGATTTAAGTTTACGAGATGTGGGATTGAATACAAAGTGGCATCTCATAAACCAGAGTGTGTATAGTATAAAGATTGTTATTCTTATTGTTGGAAACAACCCTCTTTGAATATTTTCTATCAATACTGTCAATGAGCATTTTGGATTATGGGTTATATCAGCAATTAGTTCTCGATATGTTTTGAGAGAAGTACACTGAGAAATAAAATGTTCTGTTGTTTCTTCCTCTTTATTACATAGTTGACAAATGGCATCTATGTTTGGAAATATCCATCTTTTAGCCAGAAAAGCATTGGTAGGTAAAGCTCTAAGGTTGATTTTTATTAGAAAATCTAAGTACTTAGGCTCCAAGTACCAGAATTTAAATTTTTGGATTATAGCTTTATTTGTGATATTAATTAAGCTAATGGGATTTTCAAAGGGACTGGAATTAGTTGTTATGTAATGTGCTTCCCAATACTTAATTTTAGTTGAGAAAAGGTTTGTAGCAGGTACTTTATGTTTGAATATTGTTTTTATTAGATTGTTAATGAATTAATTTTTAATAGGAGGTGGAGTGTCTGTAGGTGATATTGGAAGAAACACTTGGAAATTTTCATATGTCATATAAAGTTTCATTAATGCATTGTGAGTTTTTTGGTAATAGAATGTTGAAATGCAGTGTAATGACAGGCCATTTTGTCTTAAATGTTTTTGCAGACTTTTGATGCTTATTACCACTGCCTTTTTATTTCATATGAGTTTGGTGCAAAAAGAGTTAACTTTTTTCTTAAATGAGTTAGTAAATTTAATGATAGGTGCATAGTAATTTATTTTTGGGAAAATTAATATGTTAATGAGTGATATTTTACTATGTAATGAAAGATATGCTTTTGAAAGTGAGGTTGTCACCTTTTCAATTGCAGATATTAATTGTTCTTGTATTGTCTTTCTCATTGCATTCATAGACAGATGAATTGGGAGACCAAGAAATTTGTGGGGAGGGGAACTGCAAACTGAATGAATTTGATTACCAGAAAGTATACTCCAAATAGATGTTTTTTCTTTGTTAAATTTTAAACTATAAGCTGCAGAGTAATTTTCTAAAATGGTATACATTAAAGGCAAATGTTTTTTGGATGGCAAAAAAAGACTATATCATCCATGTATGAAATATGATTGATGGATTGGTTTATGAGGGGTACATATATTCCTGGCAATTTAGATTCTATTTCTAGTAGGAGGGGGTTAATATATGTGATAAAAAACAGTGAACTAAGAGGAGAGCCTTGTGGTATTGAGTTGTGTGGAATGAAGTCAGGGGACATTTTGCCATTAAGAGTAATGTGTATTTTTCTATTGATGAGCAGGTTTGCTAAAACATACATTATAGGTATTGGAATTTTATGTTGACTAAGCACCTGTAGCAGCTTGTCCACAGGCACCGAATCGAATGCAGCCTGTATGTCTAATTGAATTGCAATAGGTGCTGATTTTCTAGTTTGTCTTACATCCTCTATTAATATTTTACATAACATAAGTGCTTCAGAAGTAGAACATCCTTTTCTAGCAAACTGATACTTAGATAACCCAGGAAGTATTAGGGGTTGAATTTTGTCTTTTAAAAGATACTCTATTAGTTTGATGATCAGAGGAGACATTGAAATAGGGCGTATATTATCTAGAGGAGAAGGAAGTGTATTTTTCTTTAGAAAAGGGACCAGTGATACTGGATAAAGTTGGTCAATGTTATATATTTGTTTTGATAGATAATTTATCATATTGTGTACTATTGGGATAGTAAAGTGGCTAAGATGTGATAATAAAAATTTTGAAATTGCATGTGTACCTGCGTGTGTATTGTTGGGAAAAGCGTTCAACTTGAGAGCAATTTCATACTTTGTAATGTTATGTTCTTCTGTGGTAAAACCAAAGTGAAATGAAGAAAATTTTGGAAAAGGAAATTTTTGGAAAGTGGTAATATATTTGCGAAGTCATGTCTTTCTCAGCAATCATTTTTGAATCAAAAATAATAGATGAAGGAGTTAATTTTTTGGGAGTATAACCTAAAGCCCACCGAATATATCCTTTAGACCAGTTATGGGGATTAGCTAGAAAATTTTTTGCTTTTTTTATAGAGAGATAATCAGCCAGTATGAGTTGGGTTTGCTTGTATTCTTGTTTTAAAAACATTATTGATGTAACTGAAGAAGGGTCACATGAAGTATTTTTTAGTTTTAAGTGTATTGTATCTAACTTATTAACAAGATTAGTGGGAGAACTATTTTTGGAGGTATAATGTCGAATAGTAGAAGAGATTATGTTAAAAAATGATAGCCAGGCCTCTACTGGGTTTAAAGATAGTATGTCTACCTTCTTAAAATAAATATAAATCTCAGAGAGAACAGCTTCAGGTGTAGTGGATTTTAAAAGAAGACGAGTAGTTTTATTTAGAGGAAGAATTGGTTGATGTTGCATGTGTATTGCAAGTTCCACATTAAGTGCTAAATGATCAGAGAAAGTTACAGGACATAGAGAGGGATTTAGTATGAAATGTAGATCTGGTGAATAGAATACAAGGTCTATTAGAGAGGAGTGTTTTTTAGTGTAGAATGAAATGGAGTTAGTTGGAAAAAAACCTTCAGCACTCATGAGATTTTTATTAATCAAATGAAGGTATTTTAATGTAAAATTCTTATAAGACATGTTAAAATCACCCATGATTATAGTTGGGTAAGAATTTGTAGCTAGTATTAAATTTATTTTAATTATTAATTGGTGAATTAACACTGGCTGATTATATAAATAGAATGTTATTAGATTCACTGTAAAAGAAGAATGATAAAGAATAAGTACAAAATTTTAAAAGTTTGAAAAGGAGAACAATGATGGATGAGAATCCCTACCCCAGCAGCAGCAATATCAGATGTTGAAAATTTACTGTATCCAAATTTACTAAGGTAGAGTTCAGGATTAAATGCTGAATGTACTGACCATTTTGTCTCTGTAAATAAAAGGATATGGGGTGAGAATTGCCTTATCCAATTGCTAATTGCATATATTCGCTGGGTAGAGTTAATACCCCTTACATTGACCGCTGTAATAGAAAGACCCATATTATCAATTATATAAAATAGTGGGAGAATGATATTTTATAGTTTATTGTATAATGAATGGGACAACTAATATTAGTAAAAGTATAATAGGAATGTGTTAAATAGAAAAGAAAAATTATAATAATACACCACTGTGAAAACAATGAACTTACCCTTGCAAGAGAAGTTTTATTGAGTTTGTTGTGCATATTTTTGTTCATAAACATAATAATTATTTTTACATTTGGAATTAAATCCAAAAAAATTATCCTGGTTTGAAAGTCTATATGTGTTATTTATGCAATTCATCTTGATAGTCTATTTTTAATGGTGCTTCAAAGTCTGTCTCTGTATTTTGAGACATGGTATTTGTTATGATATCCTTAGATTTAGTAGATCTTCTGTGTACATCCACTTCTGCCATCAGAAGAAGCTGCTCCTGTGTCAATTGATTTGTACTTTGTTTTTGTCTGGTCCAAAGAAGTGTTGATTCATTAGCCGGATAATCTGTTTCACCTGTTTTATTTGTGAGTTTTGTTTTTTTTAATGCTGGTGTGGTAGACTTTGTATCATTTTTCTTTGATTTTCTTTCACTATGTTTGTCAGGTTCATTAGTTTGTATAGGCTCTTGATGCAATGCGGATTTTTTCCTCTTGTGCATTCGTTTCTTAGTCTTTACTTTAATTACTTGGAACTCTTCATCAGAGCAAGGAAATGGTAAGGTATCAATCATGTACTCTGTTTCTGTTTCCTCCTGTGAGGTATAAGATTTATTTGGTATACTATTCATGGAGCTATTTTGACTAGGATCATCAAAGCTGAGATTTTGCTTATTTGTGTTGCTGTCTTCATTATTAGAAATAAATTCATCAAGGCTGAGATTTTGCATATCTGTGGTTTTGTCTTCATTATTGGGAATAAGTTCATCAAGGCTGAGATTTTGGATATCTGTGTTGTTGTCTTCATTATTGGGAATAGGTTCATCTACTTTTGTTTTTTCAGGGTTACTTTGCATATTGGGAATAGTTTCATCTACTTTTGTTTTTTCAGGGTTACTTTGCATGAGTCTGATTTCATTATTAGCTATTGGATCTCTACTGCACTGATGCGTTTTTGTTTTTTTAATACCACACTTTTTACAAAAACGGTTAGGGCATTCTTTGACAAGATGATCTCTGGCTTTACAAAAAAAAACACTGAGGTGAAATGCCTCTGAAAGTAACTATCAAAGGTGAAGAATCTGTTGCATGTAATGTTGGTATATCTGTTGGTTGCATATTTTTCTTCAATGACATAGTGAAAATG
>JAQFVV010006742.1:10000-397679 GCA_028023455.1 Epiperipatus broadwayi
CCACCACCACCACCACCACCACCACCACCACCACCACCACCACCACCACCACCACCACCACCACCACCACCACCACCACCACCACCACCACCACCACCACCACCACCACCACCACCACCACCACCACCACCACCACCACCACCACCACCACCACCACCACCACCACCACCACCACCACCACCACCACCACCACCACCACCACCACCACCACCACCACCACCACCACCACCACCACCACCACCACCACCACCACCACCACACCACCACCACCACCACCACCACCACCACCACCACCACCACCACCACCACCACCACCACCACCACCACCACCACCACCACCACCACCACCACCACCACCACCACCACCACCACCACCACCACCACCACTACCACTACCACCACCACCACCTACTACCACTACTACCACCACCTACCACTACTACTCACCACCACCACCACCACCACTACTACTACCACCACTACTACTACTACTACTACTACTACTACTACTACTACTACTACTACTACTACTACTACTACTACTACTACTACTACTACTACTACTACTACTACTACTACTACTACTACTACTACTACTACTACTACTACTACTACTACTACTACTACTACTACTACTACTACTACTACTACTACTACTACTACTACTACTACTACTACTACTACTACTACTATTTGGGGGGGGGGGGGGGGGGGGGGGGGGGGGGGGGGGGGGGGGGGGGGGGGGGGGGGGGGGGGGGGGGGGGGGGGGGGGGGGGGGGGGGGGGGGGGGGGGGGGGGGGGGGGGGGGTATTAAAAAATGTATTTGATATAGTTTTAGCAAGGAATTGTAAATAAGTTATATTAGTGTTATTGTTATTAGTGGTTTTCATTGTTATTTAGTTCAGGTTTATTTATTTATTATGATATATGCTTTGTTTTGAAATAGATCATTATAATGGCAATATATGTATATAATTTGAGAGTGTATATAAAGAAATAATCATTAGCAGTTGAATTTAAATTACTAAATATAATTATATTGTACCTTTATTTATTTTATTTTAAAATTATAAAAGATATAGTAGTATTATTATGGTTGTTTAAATCATTCATATAGGTTTGTAAATTTCAAACTAAATTTTTCAATATAATATATGTATATTTATGTATTGACATTATTTTTTTTCTTTTATTTTGCTATTTTTATAAAAAACTCTTTTAAAACTGCTAGCCAATAGTGTTTGTACAGATTTGTTTGAAAGCCGTATATGAATGTGATTTACAATTATAGTAGAGAGCTGGCTATAGAATGCTGAATATCATCATCATGCTGGCTGGTTAATAATAAAAGAAGACATTACTTTTGTTTGTCATTTTCACCAAATTTTTTTTATAAATTTCCTTACAAAAAAATTATTGGTTAAGGATTAATACTCAAGATGATTTGCTAAGTGCAACTTTATCATTTTTGAGGCATTGGCTCTCTATTTGCCCATCAAACAACATTGGAAACTTAGTGAAGTATAAAACCTCAAAATAAACCTCATTCTTAAATAAGTTTAAAAAAATAGCTATCATAATGCTGATTTATACATATTATTATAACTTTCAAATTTCTTAATGATCCAAAAATAATATTCAACAACTACATATATGTTGAATATCCAGGAAATGACTGAAATTAATGGTTTTAACAACAAGAAGCAAATCTCTTCATTTACTTGTAACATGTACATATTTTATGTCACTTCGAGCCATTTTAGGACAAATAAAATAAGGAAAGTGCTGAAATAACTAGCTAATTTAAAATGACTGAACACTAAAGCAGTTAGGGTAACAAAGAAAATTGATCTTATTATTATTATTGCTTATTATTATTTTTTGTGTAACATTTAAATATATCTTTATGAAAAATATATAACTGAAATTCTTTGGAAACTAACTTACAAATTTCTTTTGAATGTTAAAATTTTTTAAGAATGATGAGAAGTCGATTTTAGTATATGTGTTTGTTTATTTCTTTTAAAGACATTTTATAGCTTAAACTATGCTTAATATGTTGTAATTATAAATAAATATATAATATTTATTTATTTTTTTACTTTTTATTTGATTTTATGTTTGCATACAGGGTACTAAATAATAAAAAGTCATTTGTCAGTTTAAATTGGAAAGCAATAAATTATATTTTATTGCATAGGAATTGTATAAATATACAAATTTATAGAACTGTATTTATAAGTAATATCATTGTTTAATAATTATCTTAGTTTTTCAATTATTATTCCCACAATCTGGTTGCATTTCATTCATATCCATTAAGTCTTGTAGGTTAAAATATTTAATATTTCATACTCTGTGTGCATTATATATATTAGTGCCAATATTTCATATGCTAGTCATTATCTTTCTTTATATTTAGTCAGTTGACTTTTGAATTCCTATTTGTTGCTGCAGACATTACTCTTATTGTTTATTGAGGTTAAAATTATAGTTATAACTTTAAGTCCATTATTGTGAAGTTTTTATCTTGGTATTGTTAGTTGTAGAATAGCCTTAGTATGTCAGGCCTTATTTATTACAGTTATTATTATTACTGGATGGAGCGGATAAATTTCCCATCTGTATTGTAGTTATCCATGAGTTGATAGTGCTTATATTTCTAGGAATTGTAATCACATATTTCTAGGTACCTAGCGTGTTGTTGTTTTTGGTGAGCCCTCTTCATATATTTTCTTGATGTACTGAGACAAAAAGGTCCAGGCATCTTATTTTGCCTTAAATGTAGATGTTATTTTGGAAGCCACCATGTTTTTGATATATTTATGCTAGTTGCATTACTTGAGTCCTCTTTTTGGGTTTATCACCTAAGTAGATTTAATTAAACATTTTCACCATAGTAGGTGAAGTTTCTTGTATTTTTTAGTATATAATGTCAAGATAAGTTTGTTTAAAGGACGTGATTTCTTTAGGATGCTCTCAGTTATGTTAGTGCTTTAAAGTATAAGAATGTCTGTGTTTTTGTGCTATCATGATTTGTAATCATTCACAAACTTACCAACAATATTTTGTAATTGTAAATGTTTGAATTTATAAGCATATGGCCAGTTAGTATAATCCACACATGTTATGTATACGCCTTGATCATCCAGAACTTTTCGAATGTGGGTGTAAATCACTTAGTTGTTTTTAAATGTTTATTTAGTTGATTTACATTATGTGGACATTGAATTTATAACTTATCTGTGTATAAATGACTTCTAATAAATGGTCCATTCATTAAATCTATTTAATATTTACTTAATTCAGTCATTTAGTTTATTTTCTATTTGCAAAGTAGTATTTATTTTAAAAATATATTAAGGAAATCCATTTATGAACTAAGTGACTACATTAATGCAGCAATATATCTCAATTTGTTGATCTATTTGTATATTTATTTGATTTCATAACAGCTTATACAGTTCCTATGTGAATATAAATTGCAAATTATAAAATTACTTGTTAAACCTTATACTTAATTTACATATAGAAAAATTGAGTATTTGCAAAACAAAAATATTATTATGTTTCCCAAATATGTATATATGTATATGTATGCTATTATAAATCTAAAGTCGCAATGTTTGAAATAAAGCTGTATCATTTATTTTATATAAAGGAATGATTTTGAGGTTTTATTTGAGATTTATTTATTTTCTTTTTCTCTTGTTTTTTGGTACATCAGCTCTACAAGCTAGCAGGATATGAAAGTAGTTAAAATTATTGGTAATTTCAATTAAATAAATATATTTTGGACTCAATAAAATTCCTTTTGTCTCCAAATTATATTTGGTATATAATTAATTGTAAATTAAATTAACCCTTTTGAGGACTAATTAGTAATGTATTCCGAGTCAATGCTCTATATTATTAAGTTTGTCTTATATAGTTAGTCATGAGGTAATAGTATATTTTTAGTATATTTATTTTGAGGTAGTTTATTTTATATCATAATATATGTATAATATGCTATTAAATAGGTATTATTCACTTTATATCTGTGTTATATTTATATTGAGTTGAATGGGTTGGAAGATATGTTCTTTCTTCCTTGGCATGGCACATACATTTTATTTTAGTTGACAAGTTACTATGAAACCTGATTAATTTGGTAGGGTGTCTAATATGTATATCTTATCCAAATCTTTTCTTTGCTTCTAATATAGTTCATCCATTATAATGGTGCAATTTATAGATTTGAGATTTAGTAAGTTAAATAATTTAAGAGATAACGTATTTTCATTATAATGTTGTGTCATAAGGTAGGTTTAGTCAATTAATGATTGTTGATTACATATAGAGTTTCAAATTGTATTTTTCATTATAAATGATGCTCAATAAATTTAGGTCACATCAAGTTTTTTTTTTACGTATGGTATATATGACATGTTGCATTGATTATTCATTATTTACTCATCTTTCTTCATTTATATAGATTGATACATATTTATCATTAAAATTGGCCTACCAACACTTAGGGACTTCTATCCTTAATACATTTACATACGCTTCTATTACAATTGTTGTCCAACATTTGGAGCATTATTATTTTCTTCTCATATGATTATGTATATATAAATATGATATAATTTATATTACGTACGATTATAAAATGGCACCATCAATGTGCAGGCTGGATTAATTAAGGACTGTTGATAGTTTTCCATTACAATTGGCTTTACCAACGATTGGGGCTAGTTCATCTTTCTTCACATGTGTATTTTCATTGTTCATTTAAGATTACATATGTTTATCAATGATCTATTACAATATATATATATATATATATATATTGAACCTGATTGAAATCCGATTAAGTTTTTAATTTTCACTAAACTTAATTTTTGTTAAATCTTATTTAATGTTTAAATTTTTATTATTATTTAAAAAGAATATGTGTATCAAAATACATGAGCGTTTATATGTAAAACGGTTCATTTCAGTGTTATCGATTTATTTAAAAATAATTTTCTTATACCGCTTGTTTTTATTTTAAAGCAATTAATTAAAAAACAAGCAACCTAGCTAATTACTTTCCTGTAGCTTTTATTTTAATTATTGTAAACAATTCTAAAAGCGGAGATTTGATTTTTATGTAGTTGTTTTCATTTCAATAATTCCTGGGTAGAATTCTTAGATAGATTGAGTGGGAGATTAATATTTGCCCTGCCTAAGGCGTAGAAATTGGACAACAAGGAAAGTGTTTCGCAGGAAATGGAGCAATGTATAAATAGCCCCGAAAATTTGGAGAGAGTTAATTCATTATTCGTCACTAGACAAGCTGTTCCTCAAGTGAAAGTTTATCTCGATGGACATTTAAATTCTTAAAGGAAATTCGCTGTTATTTAAATCCTTTTGCTTGCAACAAGATGAAAAATTCTATATGTGTTACCACCACCCGAATGGCTTGCTAACTCAACAAAAGACGGATCCCTGACTTCCAAATTTGCTCCAGTAATGCCTTAAACACCTACAAGAAGCCAGAACCTCTTTACATCTACCTTTCCATGGTTGAAGAACCTAAAAATGAACTTAAGTAAAAGTGCGCACTCTACGCGAACTGTTTTACCGAAAGGTAACTATTTGCTTTTATTCTTCCCAGGGTAAATTAATTCTCATTAAATCTCCACTCAATCTAATCATAAATATGTATTTCTAAACAATATAGCCTCATATTTAATATTTGCTGTGATTTCTAATATTTTGTAATATGTCTTGGAATCTTAGTTTTAAGATTCCAAGTTGCTTTCAATTTTTGTTTATTGGAGAGTGATGAGTGAGTTTTCTATTTTTATGTATTTTTATAAATGATTTGGCAGTCATGCCTTTTAAATGCTTACCTGTAATTAGGTTAATATTCAATAATTAATTTTAAACTCTATGTTTGCCCTATTGCTAAACCTCCAAAATCTTTTGGCTGACAACTTTATTGTTTAATTTTCCGCAGGTGGGGATTTCGGTTCTTATATTTCTGAAGGCAGAAATTAGAATTGTTTTTCTTTGTAATTTTATAAGTTGTCAGCAGGAAGATAAAATATATCCCTCTTTAAATTACAGGTGAGCAATACCTTTGTTCTGCTAGAGTATTTAAACTTTTAATATTTCGTACTCATGTGCACTCTCCGATAGATTTCTTTTTGGTATTTATTATGTGTGCTTTAAATTTATCAGAGCGTGTACTCAGAATTTGTTTGTATGTTTATTTTCTTTAAATGCTGGGGCAGACATAACTGTTTTTATAATTATTTACTTGTCCCTTATTGAGACCTTTAATTAATAATTTTAAAGTAATTTTCGCCAATCGTTTGGCTGGGATTTACCAGTTTTTAATTGTTTTACTTCCTTTCAATCATATTTTTCGGTTGTTCTTGAGGTGGATCAATCACCATTATTTTAAACGTAGTAATAGGTGCAGATCATACTGATATAAGGACATTCGAGGTCTGACCAAATCTTGGATCTCGAAAAGCTCATCGGCGCTGGTGGCTTTGATCTATTTCAAGGACGTATTGTTCAAATATCTGAAAGTGAAAACCAATGTTTGGATGAATCCTCTGCTGAATGAAATTTGCTTCCACCCTTTTAAATTTGTTTATTAGAGAATCAGTAGATCTGCCAGTGCATTGCATTTAGTCTTTCTGGTACACACCTGAGCTAATCATATTTGTTAACTTATAAACTTTTCTTATAAGTTAATTTTCTCTTAATAAAATTTTATTAAATATGTTTAAACTTAATTTGGCTGACGTTTGTCTTTGTGCTTTTGTCTCAATTGTCTAAACAATTTAAGATCTCTTGTTTCTCCCTGAGTCTAGTCGGCGCAAACCATCATCATCATCTATTCTGATCACAGTAAAAAAATTTTTCCAGACACATAGTGGTCTAGTGCGCCCTCTGTATCAAAATAGATTGATAGATGAAATTAAAAGCTTTCATCTGGCACATAATAGGAATTTTTAGTGCAACCAACATAAGGCTTCAAGTTCAATCCCATGTGAGATTTTGTTTAGACAATTGAGAAAGATTTCAGGTATAAGAGGCAAGATTTAGTACATGGAGGTTCGGTTTTTGTTAATTATTGCATGTATTTTGGAGCAGTTGGTAGAATGGGGTTCGTCTTCCTTTTAATGAAATAATTTAGAAACTTAGAAAGCGTATTTTCACAAAGTCTGTTGGAGTAATTTTATTTGAAGAGTTAAATATAGTTCATCTTCTTTTATATGAAATAATTTTGAAACTGTAAAAAGAGTATTTTCTAAAAAGTCTGTCTAAGTTAATTTTTTTTCAAGAGTTAAATATAGTTCGTCTTTGTTATGAAATAATTTATAGAAAACAGTAAATAGCATTTTATTTGCTTTTAGATTTTTAGATTTTTTTTAAGAAGTTAGTATTGCAAATTTAGTCTGGCTTGAAAATGGGAATAGTTAACAAAGAAGAGAGTGAGTCACAGATGATGATGAAGATGTTGATGAAGTTGGTAATAGAAGTGAAAGTGGATTTGAGTGAATTCAAGAAAAGTCAGCAAGCAATGTTGGCAGAGTTTAAAGTGGAAATAAAGGAAGAAATTGGTGAAGTTAAGCAGGGCCAGCATGCTATAAGGAAGAAATGATTATGGAAATGAAAGAAATGAGATGGGAAATAATGGGAGAAGTAGAAGAAACTCAAGAAGTAGAAAAAGTTGAGGTCATAAAAGATATAGAAGTTGAAGTAGCACATGATAGTGCTAGGGCAGAAAAGGTGGAAATAAAGTTAGAAATAAGCACAGATGGGTTACAAGCAGAAAGTGTGGCGGAAAATTTAGTAAATGTAAATAAAGCAATAGAAGAAAGTTATAAGATAAAAACAGAAAAGCAGGTAGAAGAGTTTTCGTATGAAACTAAAAATAAACTGGTTTCAATAACTGTTTGTGTTGAATATGAGTTTGAAAAGAAGAAAAGAATTAATAAAAAGATTAAGAAATATGATTTTAAGGTTGAAATAGAAGCCATATATAGTAGAATCTTAGGTCAAACAGTCAAAAAGTTTGTAGATGATAAAATTCTTTCCTATGCTAGATGCTGATAGTATGAGTAGTAAAGGGGGACCCTTAGAATTAGGAAGGTTTCTTTAGGAAAAAGAGTTTTCCATTATATGAGATAGAAAACAAAATAGAATGTGAAAAAGACAAGAGAAAATTATATAAGCTAAAAAAATATAAGAGAGGGAAAGGAACTTATTTCAGTAAGTTAGTAAAAGGAGTAAAACAACTGCCAGACAAAAGTTAAGGGTTCAGCTTTTAGTAATCGGACGGATTGTTTTTAATAAAAATTAAAAAAATTTTGTTAATGAATTATGAGAATGGAGAAAGGTTTTGATTAAAATGAAATATTGTCTTGTTTTTCTGAGTGCGAGGCAAACGTTCAGCCGAATTTCTAAGAATATTTTTAAAGTGTTTATAGTTTTTTTTTTTTTAAAAAAAGTTACAGGAATGTTTTTTTTTTTTTTGATCATGTTTTGAGGCAGTTGAACCGAATTGAAATCCGTTTCAATGGTGTTATTAAAAATATTCATTAAGCTTTTAATTTTCATTAAACTTGTTTAATGTTTAAATTTTTATTATTATTTAAAAAGAATATGTGTATCAAAATACACAAGCGTTTATATGTAAAACGGTTCATTTCAATGTATATCGATTTATTTTAAAATAGTTTTCTTATACCGCTTGTTTTTACTTTAAATCAATTAATTAAAAAACAAGCAACCTAGCTAATTACATTCCTGTGGCTTTTATTTTAAAGAGCAGAGATTTGATTTTTATGTAGTTGTTTTCATTTCAATAATCCCTGGGTAGAATTCTTAGATAGATTGAGCGGGAGATTAATATTTGCCCTGCCTAAGGCGTAGAAATTGGACAACAAGGAAAGTGTTTCACGGGAAATGGAGCAACGTATAAATAGCCCTGAAAATTTGGAGAGTTAGTTAATTCATTATTCATCACTAGACAAGCTGTTCCTCAAGTGAAAGTTTATCTCAATGGACATTTAAATTCTTAAAGGAAATTCGCTGTTATTTAAATCCTTTTGCTTGCAACAAGATGAAAAATTCTATACGTGTTACCACCACCCGAATGGCTTGCTAACTCAACAAAAGATGGATCCCTGACTTCCAAATTTGCTCCAGTAATGCCTTAAACACCTACAAGAAGCCGGAACCTCTTTACATCTACCTTGCCATGGTCAAAGAACCTGAAAATGAACTTAAGTAAAAGTGCGCACTCTACGCGAACTGTGTTTTACCGAAAGGTAACTATTTGCTTTTATTCTTCCCAGGGTAAATTAATTCTCATTAAATCTCCGCTCAATCTAATCATAAATATGTATTCCTAAACAATATAGCCTCATATTTAATATTTGCTGTGATTTCTAATATTTTGTAATATGTCTTGGAATCTTAGTTTTAAGATTCCAAGTTGCTTTCAATTTTTGTTTATTGGAGAGTGACGAGTGAGTTTTCTATTTTTATGTATTTTTATAAATGCTTTGGCAGTCATGCCTTTTAAATGCTTACCTGTAATTAGGTTAATATTCAATAATTAATTTTAAACTCTATGTTTGCCCTATTGCTAAACCTCCAAAATCTTTTGGCTGATGACTTTATTGTCTAATTTTCCGCAGGTGGGGATTTCGGTTCTTATATTTCTGAAGGCGGAAATTAGAATTGTTTTTCTTTGTAATTTTATAAGTTGTCAGCAGGAAGATAAAATATATCCCTCTTTAAATTACAGGTGAGCAATACCTTCGTTCTGCTAGAGTATTTAAACTTTTAATATTTCGTACTCATGTGCACTCTCCGATAGATTTTTTTTTGGTATTTATTATGTGTGCTTTAAATTTATCAGAGCGTGTACTCAGAATTTGTTTGTATGTTTATTTTCTTTAAATGCTGGGGCAGACGTAACTGTTTTTATAATTATTTACTTGTCCCTTATTGAGACCTTTAATTATTAATTTTAAAGTAATTTTCGCCAATCGTTTGGCTGGGATTCACCAGTTTTTAATTGTTTTACTTCCTTTCAATCATATTTTTCGGTTGTTCTTGAGGTGGATCAATCACTGTTATTTTAAACATAGTAATAGGTGCAGCTCATACTGATATAAGGACATTCGGGGTCTGACCAAATCTTGGATCTCGAAAAGCTCATCGGCGCTGGTGGCTTTGATCTATTTCAAGGACGTATTGTTTAAATATCTGAAAGTGAAAACCAATGTTTGGATGAATCCTCTGCTGAATGAAATTTGCTTCCACCCTTTTAAATTTGTTTATTAGAGAATCAGTAGATCTGCCAGAGCATTGCATTTAGTCTTTCTGGTACACGCCTGAGCTAATCATATTTGTTAACTTATAAACTTTTCTTATAAGTTAATTTTCTCTTAATAAAATTTTATTAAATATGTTTAAACTTAATTTGGCTGATGTTTGTCTTTGTGCTTTTGTCTCAATTGTCTAAACAATTTAAGATCTCTTGTTTCTCCCTGAGTCTAGTCGGCGCAAACCATCATCATCATCTATTCTGATCACAGTAAACAAATTTTCCAGACACATAGTGGTCTGGTGGCGCCCTCTGTATCAGAATAGATTGAGTGTCTGGTAGAATATATATATATATATATATATATATATATATATATATATATATATATTCTCACAGATAAATAATGAATTCATAATATTATTTTTTCTGGGAACCAGTCCTCAGAGCTTTTTTTCTTAGTAGAAATAGAGTGAAGTTATAGACATTTTTAAATAGCCCAAGAACATAAATGATAAGGGTGAACTGACGAAAATTAACAATATTTGAAAAAAATTATTGAAGGATAAAATATTTTTTAAAACTTCTCAATCAATAGAGACCAAATATGAAGAAAAACAATAATGATTTTAAATCTCACACATTCTTATAATCTGAGAAAGAAAAAGCTCAAGGAGAGTTCTTGTTATTATACTGAAAATGTTAGCCATTTAGCTATTATATTTTTACTACATGAAAGCTTCAGGAAATAGTACTATGAATTCATATATATATAGAAAAAACCTATCAAATAATAGTCTATAATATATATTGTATCAGTAATACTGGAAATGCCAAAGTTACATCATTATACTTTTAGGAAAATAATATGATATATTTATTTGCTTAATTTTCCCTTTGTTAAAAATAAAATACTTTAGATTCATTATAAACCCCAAAAAGTTATAAATATAGTTAAAGCTTTGATATGTAAATGAAGTTAAAAAATATTAAAATGAGATATTTTTTCCTCTCTCTCTCTCTCTCTCTCCCTCACCTTGCTTTTGAAGTAGAAAGAAAAAAAAGCAAAATAAATTATCTATGGAGAAAATTGAAAAATATATATAAGAAATGAAAATTTCTAATTATTATTTTGATTTATTTAAAGTGATGGAAATACTATTTGTACTAAGGATTGTATGGAAGATGAATAGCTAAGTTAAAGCAAATAGCTCATTGGTTCCTAATGACCAATCCATATTCATTATCAACTAAGTAAAAACTGATATAGGTAAATGGAACTCTGCAAATGGATTACCAGAGAAGAAATAAAGATACTAACACCTTGTGTAATTGCCTCTAATGTTTCATTTGATGATACTGAAAAAAAATATTTAAAGAAAGAAAAAAAACTTCCAAGACAATGGTAAAATATTCTAAAGCCAAAACTTTTAATGCTTTGATATTGTTTGTTATTTGTGAATATTGAGGACAAATAAACAAAGAGAATATTGAATTTTTAAAAAACCAAAGCAGGAAAACTATTTTTGAATTTGTCAAAAATAACATTATTATCTTTTTATTCATGAAAGAACTATAACAATATAATATTGAAACTTGAAGTATTTATAGCACAAACAGTATTGTAATTTCTACCACTTAAATGAATGAAACTATTTCCATAAAATTTATTTAGCAATAAATGATATATTTTATGTAGAAATTATCATGTAAAGTTAAAGCATTTAAACTTTTATTATAATTTCTGACATGAAAAGTACTCAAGAAAAAATCTCCCAAAGAAGATTCTATTAAATTATTTTATTATCTATTTATTGACTCATTAATAAATTGTTTCCTTATTTACAAACTTATTAATTGTTATTTCATGCATTCACTAAAGTAAGTATGGAATGCTATTTCATAAAACACACTAATTATTTATATTGAATTAGCATACCATTATAATACTTTTATCTTATGCATAACTCTTGCTGACAAAATATATGCAATTAATGCTACAAACAAATAACACCCCCTACTCTGCAAACGTGATCTCCAATTTGTAACATTCAGAGTGTATGGTAAGTTAAAGCAAATAAATATTTTATATGAAGAATGAGCTTTAGTTAATCAACTACTAGACTCCTATTATTTTACTTGTACATTTTATTGCTTCTATTGGTGCCAAAAACATTAAAGGACTCGAATATCTTATTCAAATAATGTGTAAAATATATACATATGTTTTTACTAAATAAAAAAGGCAAAGTTAAAGTGAAATGGAGGAAGATCTGGATAACATTGTACTGGGAGTGGAACTGACATTGCTATTAACTGATAGAACAAAAGAAAAAATAAACTGAAAAATTGTTAAATAGTTATATAAATATTAATGTTACCATGATTAAAGAAGAAAAACAGTGAACAACAAATAAGAATAGAGTCACTTGATACCAGAGAAGATCAACTAATAAAGGCCAAGACAGCGATAGAAAAGAATAACACAATTGTGCACATACCAGGGGAGCAAATGCCATCTGTAGTTATATTGGAAATGTTGGCTAGCAGTAATAAATAAAATCAAAAAATGCAGATAGAAATTAAAGAAATGTATAACAAAATTAAAGAAAAATTACAAGCAGAAAATTAAATAATTACTCTGAAGCAAGAGATGATAAAGCAAATAGATGAACAAGTCCAGGAAAAGATAAAGTTCATGGAGAAAATATCCATGGGTGTGCAGAAGATGGTACAAGAAGTTGTTAAACTTATCAAGATAATGTGCAAAAAATAGTATTAAGTTAGGGAGAAAGATTACAGAGGCTGGAAGTGAATGATAAGAAAAAAGATAAAGATACTTCAAATGGAGGATTCTTCATTAAAAGAAATGATTGTCACTATAAATGACAGAAAATCAGATTATGATAAATTGGAAGAGATTGTACAACAATATAAAGAAGAAAATTAATGTATCACTATGGATATAATGGTTCAAGTGAAGCAAAATGATACATTAGTTAAAGTCGACATGGTCTTGTAAAAATATAAAAAAAAAATTAATTTTTGAAGCTAGAAACATGTAGAGGCAATGCACAAGAGATGCCACCTGAGCATCTAGATAGTCTAGAAAGCTATTTTGAACTGAATCAACTAATTAAAAACAGAAAGTAGCCATCACATATAATAATCTAAATGGATTGGCTAAGGAATGTTGGAATTCTCTGATAAGTAAACCAACTAACTACTTATCTGGAATATAAAAAAGACAGATTTTGAGCAATTTTTGGTCAGAAGAAGACAAGGATCCATAAAGTACCATATTATGCAAGAGAAATTTCAGACAAAAGGGCATGAAACCTTTACACAATTCTTCAGAAGACAGGTTGCCATATCAAGAACATTGTCTGTATGTGAGATCAGTGAAAGTCAAATAGTAAGGATAATAAGGCAAAATGTATCTTTCAGGATTCAGCAAATGGTTATTAGTACTGACAGAAAGACTACTGATGAGGTGACAGATTTCTTGAATGCTGTAGATTAGAGCTGCCACAAACAGAGTGAAGAAACTAAGCTTCCTATGGTAACCCAACCATCATTTAAAAAAGGTGATGCATCCATTGGTGATATCAAGGTTGATTACAATCCAAGATATCAACCTTATAGAAATGAGCAGAGAAATAGAAGAAATAATGAAATAAAATAACTGCAGTGAAAGCATGCTCAAGGAGTCAATATAGATCATGAATGATGTTTCTCTGAAACAATCACTATCTTTATCTCCCATTCAAGGTGCAAGTGAGAAGACACATACAAGAAATGGAAACAAATAGAAAGAGATATACCCAGACAGAAAAGAGAGAGAATTTCATGTCACCATAAGGCAATTAACAATATCCAAGATAAAGGAAAAGCAGAAATGAAATACAAAAGGTTACCAGCCCCATCTCCACTTAGGGCCTATTTTGGAAGATGTGAAATCAGATATTAAAGCAAGGTAAATGGTGATTTATTCCCTGTTGACATTAGGTTTATTAAAGAAATGATTTTGAATAAACAAATATAAATGGTATTGTAATTGAAGAAGAGAAATGCCATATTTTAGTCCCATTGACATTTCTTGGGGGCGTGGGGTCTGTAACAGTTATATTGACAATGCCAAAGTTACATCAATATACTTTTGAGAAAATAGTGTGACATATTTATTTACTTAATTTTCTCTTTCTTAAAAATAAAATACTTTAAATTCTTTATGAAGATGACCCCCAAAGGTTATACAGTTAAAGCATTGATATGTAAAATTGAAAAATATTAAAATGAGTTTTTTTTCCTCCTCTCTCTCTCTCTCTTTCTCACCTCTCTTTTGAAATAGAAAGAAAACAGCAAAATAAATTATCTATCAAGTAAATTGAAAAATATACATAAGGAAATGAAAAATTTCAATTATTATTTTAATTTACTCAGAGTGATGGAAATACTCTTTGCACTAAAACTTGTAAGAAAGATGAAGTTGTAAGTTAAAGTAAATAGGTCATTGGTTCCTAACCTTGTGCAATGTTCAATCTATATTCCTTATCAACTAGGTAAAAACTGCTATAGGTAAATGGATCTCTGCAAAAGGGTTGCCAGAGAAGAAATAAGGATACTAACACCTTGTGTAATTGCCTTTAATGTTTCATTTGATGATACTGAAAGGAAAAAAAATTAAAGGAAGAAAAAAGACTTTCAACAAAATGGTAAAATATTCTAAAACTAGAACTTTTAATGCTGTGATATTGTTTGTTATTTGTGAATATTCAGAACAAATAAATGAAAAGAATATTGAATTTTTAAAAACCTAAAGCAGGAAATCTATTTTGGAGTTAGTCAAAAATGACATTTTTTATTCAAGAAGTAACTATAAGAATATAATATTTGAATGTGAAGTATTTATAGAACAAACTGCATTGTAATTTCTAATAATAAAGTAAATGAAACTATTTCCAGAAAAGCTATCTAACAATAAACAATAATCATTCTTTTTTATGTAGATGTTATCTTGTAAAGTTATAAACAGATAAAGCATTTGAACTTCTATTATAATTTCTGATTTGAAAAGTACTCAAGAGAGAAAATTTCCCAAAGAAGATTCCAGTGAATTGTTTTATTTTGTCATTCCAGTGAATTGTTTTATTTTGTCATTATTAAATTGTTTTCTTATTTACAATCTTATTAATTACTATTTTATGCATTCATTAAAGCAAGTATAGAATAAAATACTTTGCTATTTCATAAAACACACTAATTAATTATATAGAAATAACATACTATAATAATTTTATCTTATACATAACACTTGCTGATGAAATGTTTGTAATTAATGCCACACACACTACCCATAGAATAAAAAAACCCATAGCTCTGACAACACAATTTCTGATGTGTAATGTTTAGAGTGGATGGTAGCTAAAGCAAATGAATATTTGTATGATCAATGAGTTTTAGTTAATCAACTACTAATCTCATATTATTTTACTTGTACATTTTAATGCTTCCGCTTCTATTGACACAGATACCATTACAATATGTATATATTGTACCACTAATGTATTGTAAATATTTTTTTTAAAATTATTAAAAAATAAATTCCATAAACAATGTAAAGATTTTAAAATTAAAATTCCAATAAAATCAAATCATTATGACTAAAATAAGTTTCATAAAAAGAAATGAAGGTTGTAATAAATAATATATAAGTCAGAATAAGTTTGAGAGAGTTGTTCTTTATAAAAGTTTAGAGTTTGATTTAAAAAAAAAAAGAAAATGCAGTTAGTTCAGGGGGAAATTAAACACTGCATCATTTGTAAAGTTTTACGAATTAATTTAAAAGTAATTTGGGGGAGAGAATTTAACTTAGAAAAGTTAAAACTATAAAAGTTTAAAAATAAATATTTTACATGAAATTAAAATATTCTCTCTTAATTTAATGTAAAGAAATGAAAATATATGTGTGCTTAAATAACAAATTGATTATAAACATAAAGAATAGTAAAATGTATGTGTGTTAAAAAAATAAAATATGAAAGTTAAATTTTAAAAATTAATGAGAATTTACAAGTAAAAATTTTTCTCAAAGATTGCAAATACTCATAAGCTATATAAAAATAGGATTAACAATAGCTACTAATTAAAATCCATAAACAGAATTAATTAAAAGGCATCTTATCAAAAGAATTTAATCAAAGCAATGGACGAATTAAAAACTAATTAAAATGGGATAACAACAAGGTCATCATATAGATAGGGTTGAAAATTCATCAAGTCTCATTCACATATCTAGTTTTCCACATATTTAGATCCAGTCATCTACTAGACAGTTTTTAAAATGCAGTGTTAAGATGAAAGTCGGAGCATATGGCCAGATGCCAACCTCAGTCTGACAGAACATCAGCAGTCTGCCCAGTAGAAACAAAGCCCTTCTAATAATTTGAAGCTGCCAGGGATGTCTAACTGCCTGAAAAAGAAGTAGCACATAATAGCAATCTTCAGGACCACAACAGAAGCCTAAAATCAACTGGTTGGTAAAACACACATGAAGCAGCAAACAACAAGAAGCCTCAATGTTTAAAAATTCTATAGGTAATAAATGACATTTTTCTTATTCCAATTTTTGATATCAATTAATGTACTCATTGTGATATTTGAAGCCACCAGAGTCAGTAAAAGAAATGAACTCTATAGCATGCATAAAATAAACTATTGATGTGCATGTTTTAATGTCTTATATTAATTTAATGCTTTATTTTATATTATATTATATTGTGTGATTTATTAAGAATGTGTGTGGTTATATATAAAAATCATAGTTTAGATTAAGTTTACAAATTTTAGTAAGCATTTTAGTTAAAATAAATTATCATTGAAAATTAATATTTTATTGGTCAATTCTTTACTCATTTCACTAATTAAACTAGCAGTTTATTATATCATTCTATTTGATTGAGCTAGTTGGGATTTCTTAGGTCTGAATTAGTTTGCCATCATTCAGGGTACATTAGTTATCTTTTGTAATTAACTGGCGCCTGGAGTTTACTCCAAAACAAAAAATGCTTTGAATGATAGATATTAAATTTAGCAGTCAAGAAGATCTATGACCTTGAAATGTAGTCATAGTTATGTATCTTATATAGCTTTGGCTTGGTCATAGGTACCCTCTGGGTATTATGTTTCTTTGCCTAAGGGACAGAGTAGATCAAATTTATAATAATTTAATAAATAATTGTATCATATTTTTTTATGTATAAAAGTAAGTCTTACAATTTTGCTTTACATAATTTCTATTACATCAAAGAGTTAAAATTTTATGCTATATGTTGTTTTTATTCGATTTAATACCCCACCTGGTTCAATATATATATTTGTAAAAATCAGTCACATGTCATATGACCTATATAGCTTGAATTACCAATATGTAATATATAAAGAACCATAGCTTGAAAGTGGTCTTGGACCATCATAGATAAAGGCTTCAGATAATTTCTCTTGTAACATTTATCATAAAAAATAAATAAATAAACTTTGCAAGCTATATAGGTCATGTAACATGTGACTGATTTTTATAAATATTATAATTTTGCTATTGGGGCTATGGCTATATTAAATTGCTAAGCATACTAATATATGAGATCACTGAATTTAGTTCAGGCCCATATAGTTTTTTTAGTTAAAAAGCTGAATTTGAAGTTATGTAGGTGTCTGAAGATTTGGATTTTTTTTCTTAATATTTAAGAATTAGATAAATGCTTGGCTTGAGTTAGTATTTTGAATCTAATGTCCTAGATTCTCACTGATGAGAGCCATAGCTTGAAACCGGTATGGGGATGGGGACCCTCATAGATAAAGGCTGCAGATATTTTCTCTTGTGGCATTTATCATAAAAAATAAAATGTTATAGCTAGTAGCAGGCTCTTTATATATATATTATGGCAATATAAACTCATCCAGGGATCGATTCATTTAAAATCATAAAAAGCTCAAAAGGATTTTAAGTAGATAAATTTAAGTAGATAAAAAACTATATTAAATAGTTAAGAAATAAATAACTGAGAACTTAAAATTAGACCAAAGGTTATCATATTGATGATGATTATATCTGATTATACCATTTAATAAATATTGAGTCAAATAAATTTATTTCAAAATGAATAAAATGTTTGTAAGGGTAACCATTCTGTTATTGTATTTCTGATCTTAGTGGGTTTGTCTTGTAATTTCTTAACCTGGAAATATGTTTTAGGTTTAACACATCAATAAATAATTATAAAGTACTCATTTGTAGATCTTTGAAGAGAGCACTGATGGACCTTTAA
This sequence comes from Epiperipatus broadwayi, assembly GCA_028023455.1. Lineage (NCBI taxonomy): Eukaryota > Metazoa > Onychophora > Udeonychophora > Euonychophora > Peripatidae > Epiperipatus > Epiperipatus broadwayi. Next base: position 28,658 of record JAQFVV010006742.1, read on the forward strand.
CTTTCCCTCACTTTCCTGTACCTACCAATAGCACTATTTTGCTGTTTTTGTGTTCATTTTGATGGCAGAAACTGTATAGGTTCACTAGTTCAGAAAAAAATCTGAAGAGGGAAGAAGTCTACAGACAAAATGAACTTCAAACCATGCCTACAAGGCAGCTAATTGGTAGAGAGCAGTTGAAAAAATAATTTATATTGGCTGCTTTTGTTGTTAGAGATCAGCAAAAAAAGTCTTTTCATAGTTTATTTAAATATTTATACTTACTTTTACACAACATTTGTATAATAATTATTTAAAAACAAAGTAAACATTAAATATTAATTTTATTTTAATATGTTTTATTTTTAAAAATAAAACTTAACAAATCCAATTGTAACAGTAATCAGAAAACTATGGCAGTAAGATTTTATATATATATTTTTTTTAATGTGTCAAAGCATCATGGGAAAGCAACCCCCAGGACAACTGCTTGTAAGGCAGCTAGCTGTGCTAACCACTCGGCCACCAACACTTGACAAGGCAATAAAATTATTAATTTCATTTTTAAACATTTTTTTAAATACAGTAGTCTATAAATTTTATAAGGTTTGCTAAGTTACAAATGTTATTTACGTTTTTAGAACACAATTTGATAAATTTTGGATGTCTTCGCATTACTCCACTTACATTTGAAAAACAAATTCTGTCAACAGAAATTTAAAACAGCAGACAATTCTCTTTACAATAATGACACCCAGTGCAAACGATAGTAATCAATGGATGATGGTTGTGCATAAAATTCCTATCTAATGCCTACTCATCTAATATATCGAGACCAGTTTTTAACTTGTGGCTGTCATCAGTGAGGAGCCTTGGGTTTGAGAGCAATGCATCTAGGTCTTAAGATATAATGCAACACTCCACCAACCATCTTTCGCCTATTTAGTTAACTGTAAAGCTATGATCCCAAGATGATAGTGACTGTGATTATTAAAAATCAAAGATATCAAAATGTACAGAAATTGAAGGGGGTTCAGATCTTCATGAGTAAATAGGCTAAGTAGCTTGGATTGAAAACATTATTGTCTTTTCATCTGTGCTCATAGCTTTATACTTAACTAAAAAGGTAAAAAGTGGCTGCTGTGGTGTTGTATTAGATCATAAGATCTAAGTACATTGCAGATCCAGGGCTTCTCACTAATAAAATCTACAAACTAGAAATTAATCTGCTAATATTGGATGAGTAGACACTTGATAGAGATTTTAAGCACAAACCTTATTACATCCATTGATTACTATGACTTGCAATAGCACTACTGTATGGAGAATTAATAAAGAATAGGGATTTAGAGAGATGGAGAAATAGTATAGAGAGTAAAAAGAGTTTTAAATATATATAGAAATAAACAGAATATTAGGTGTGAGTTAATATATGATAATAGTAAGGAAAGTAGTTTATTGTTTAAGGCTTGAACGGGATCTTTAGCTACAAAAGAATATACATGTAAATAGAAAAATATGGGTGATTTATTTTGTAAATTATGTAAGGAAGGAATAGAAAATATTAGGCATTTGTTAATTAAATGTAAATGTTTGAAAACAGAAAGGATACATATAATGAAGTTGTGGAAAAATAAATATGAAGAGTGATTATACAGAAAGTGAATTATTGGTTTTTATGCTGGGTTTGTGAAAAGATAAAGGGGATTTAAATATAAAGGTCATAGAGTTGACAAAGATTATGTTGTGGAAATGGGATAGAGCAGATTATGGGTAAATTTAGAGTGGTGAATGTAAAATAAAGTGGCTAACAGGTTTATCTGGGCATAATTGCTGAGATATTCTTGACTTCGCTTAAGGAGAAGCTATAATACATCACATCACATACCGTTTTAACAGCTTGTGTATGCATAAAAAATAGCAATCATGATGTTTTAATGATTTTTCAACAAAGATTCCATTAATTTTCTTTTTTCCACTAGATAAACTGACTTTTATTTATGCTGCCCAATTAGAAAAAAGTTAAAACAGGCAAAACTCTCCATACAATAGTGTCACTCAGTGCAAGCCAGAGTAAGGGTGATGATGTGATGTTTAGTGGTTTAGAAACAGTTCACTGTCCTCATTATGTATTATCTTTATATTTATTTTTTTCTTCCGTTTCTAATTATAAATATTATTTTTTTAGGATATTTTTCATTTGTAGTCTTATATTTGTAATAAATCAAGTCTGATTTATTAAATTCTAATCCAGACTAAAATCAAATGTTGAATGATTAATAAATATTGCTACCAGGGTGAACAATGAAAATGTTTTCATCAGTTGAAAGATTAAAATTTTATATCTTTGTAAAAAGGTGAAAAAATATTTATAAAAATTTAAATGTAAAATTATGAATTGGAAAACTTATAGGTAAATATATAAACACCAGTAGGTATTTATTTTTTTAAAAAATCACAAAAAATATTTTGAAAAATTCATCTTATATACAATTAAATAATAATAATAATAATAATAATAATAATAATAATAATAATAATAATAATAATAATAATAATAATAATAATAATAATAATAATAATAATAATAATAATAATAATAATAATAATAATAATAATAATAATAATAATAATAATAATAATAATAATAATAATAATAATAAAGGTAATTATATATATATATAATTAATTAAAGTTTTGTAATTAAGAGATTATTTGATAATATGTTTCAAGTGGATTCACAAATAAAACAGAAAATCAACCTGTAATTAGTGTCAAATAAAACTTTTTATAAATAAAAGCTGGTGCTTGAAGACAGGCAAACATGTTTTTGTCATATAATATCTCATTCACTGGTGATTAATTTTATTGGCCGAGTGAGGTAAAACTCTAAACTTCTAATTGGTCAACTCACAAACCCAAGCGTCAAAATATATTCATCTTTTAATATTATATTCATTTTAGTTTCATTTGTAAACAGTATTTTAATAATTTGTCAAGTTAGGAAAGTGAACGAAAGTTTTTTCAAAAATAAATTTTTATTTATAATTGTAAAGTATTAGATAGTGGCAAATCTTAAACAAGCATAGTAACCAACCAAACAGTTTCATGACGTAAGTGATTTCCCCCCCCCCCAATTTTATGCTGCTGAAAAATAAATAATTTTTGCTAAAGTCTTAACTATTTTTCTAAAATAATTTTATTTTTAGCATATTTTATCAAAATAATTTATAATTTGTCAAAAAACACTTTTAAAATGGTCTAAAACATTCGTTTATCATTTTTGAAATAAAACAAAAAGAAATTGTAACTCTTCAGTTATTGACAACCATTTTCTTTGTTGTCAAAATGTAACAGCCAATAAGGTTTAAGAAGAGACCACCTACTTCTTTTGTTAGATCTTTAATGACAGTTTTATTGATTTTTTTTCTTGTAAAATAATTCAAGAAAGGGCAGCATCTTACGGCACTTTTTTTAACCTTTAAAAAAAGTGCAAAATCATAATTTTAATGTTAAAAATAAGGAATATAACCTATTAAAAGCAGAATCTCGAGTTAACTCGAACTTAGCCATCAAACTGATAAGAGATAGGCTATGTACACATATAAGAAATTAAGAGTAATACATTCATTCACACAGTCATGCTTTTCATGTTCCTGGAGATTGCGTGCAGCTCAGTGTAGTCATCCAAAGTCAGAGAAGGAATATATGTAACTATAAATCATCACAGTTCTGTACTAATTATCTATATATATACAAGTTATATACCCAGAAAGTTCTTTATAATATCAACTTTATTTTAATGACTATGGGAAATGTTTGCATGAAGTTATCTTTTAATAGTATATACTGAGTATATATAAGTGATGTGCCAGTCTTATTGCCATAACAAAATTCCTCAATAACAAATAATGTCATGTCATGCCTTATAGTTTCAAAGATATTGTTGATATGAAGTCAATCCCTTCTGCTTGCCCTGATAGAAGTTTATTCTTGTTACATGAAGTTTTTTTCATTTGTTCAGTGTATTATTCAAGTAGTTAAAAAAAAGGAAGATTAATTCCTATGATGACTAATAAATAACTAATGAGTAGCATAAAGAAATGTTAAAAGATTATAATGCTGAAAAAAAATCTTTAGTTTTAGAAAAGCATCTTAACAATAAACTTCCTGTTATTAAATTCATAGTAAGATTTTGAATGTGTGGGTTGCTTTTATGTGATTTATATTTATGAGCTAGGGAGCTTTGAACAAATCTACTTAGTTCACATATGCCTGTTTAACGGGATTTATTTAAACTTTTAAAAATTAAAAACTTCAATCTGTTATAGTCAGAGTGTCCACTTGTTGTCTATAATAATAGCATATCAATCTGTTACAGTCCAAGCATCGACTTTATATCTTAGCTCAAATAAAAAATGGGGATTCATTTTTTATTTACAAAGGTTGTCTTGACAACAGATCAAAGATTCTTGGTATAGATATGCATGGGCAACTGTTATGTGATTTATACATTTAGATATGCTTGAAGTTGTTTAATTCATATTGTTATCATGTTGATATTCATCATTTAACTGTAAATGAAATAAAGAATGTTATCAATATACATTTACTATTGTAATATACTTCTGTATTCATGTGTATATGATACTTTTTGTTTTTACTTTTTCTTTTTTGTTATATTGTGTTCTATAATTAGACTTTTTTTAAATATGTGCCTGTAGAATACATTTAAATAATAATAATAATAATAATAATAATAATAATAATTAAGATTATTATTATTATTATTAATATTCAACAATAATAATTTTATCATTATTATTATTATTGAACTGAATTATTACTATTATATTTGTAAATATTTTATTAATTCATTTTATCCTTATTACCAAATAGATTATTACATGTCGATTTTATTTATTGGAATTTGTGTTTATTTATTTTTTACACATTTTGATTGCTTAAGTTGCTCCTGGTGACAATGTTTCTTGACATGACAATGAAATATAAAATACATATATTAATAAATAAAAAATTGAATGTGTCCCCATGATATGGCAGATTCTATCAATTTATGAGCTAAAGATTACTACAGCTTTTAAATTGGTCCCCTCCGCCACCTTTTTTATCGCAATGAATATGGTAAAATATTATTCTGTTACATATAAGTTCAGGATTATATACTATTATCTCTATTTCAGAATTAGATCATAAACTAGTGATTCCCTTACTTTATAAATTTTATCTTTCTATATAATAATATTTTTATAAAGTATGCTTTTTATATAAAAAAAAAAAATTTACACTTTTAAATAAAAACAGAAAAGAAACTTATAACTGGGTACAATCTGTGAATACAAATTCGATCTTTAAAATCCGGCTTTGGTTTCAAATGGTTTTGTAAATAGTCTGTAAAAAAAATTTAAGCAGAAAATTAACTGCGATCATAGCAAGAATTGTAACAGGCTATTAAAAAAGCTCGTCGCAATTAGATAAAAACTAAGCTTTGTTTTAATATAATGAAATAATATATAGTTTTCTTTATTACGTATCTTTTTGTATTTTTTAATATATAGAGGTTCTCCTTAATATATATATATAACCTTTATCATTTATCCTATGGCATTTAAAGGCAGTAAAAAATTATCCAAACATTTACAAATATTTATAATTGCCAGATAATATTTAGTAGATGCACAGTGACAAAGAAGAGAACTTATAAGTTAAAGGTTCTTGAATCTAAACCCAATTTCTCGCTTTTGCTCTTCTGAATAGCTGACTCTTTAATTAATTTATTTTATTAAAATTTTAATAACGTAATTGTCTTATTTATAAATACTTAATACAGGGTTCAAAATAGTAATATTTGGAATAACAAGTTTATAAAGACTAAATAAAAACGACTGTTTTTATTTTAATTGCTTAAATACTATTCAATTTTTTCTTGGTATTATCATCAATTAGTTTGACTAATAATTGTCTAATTAAAAATGAGTAAAAATTAGAGATTTTTTTATATAAATAAAAGCTTTTGAGATTAAAGTTTATTTAACCAGAAAAGTAAAGGTAAAAAAAAGAAAAGGGGGAGGGAAAGAGAAAAAGAGGGGTGTGTGTTTTATCTTGTATACAATATTTCTAAGTATTTCAATTTTTGTAGTTATTGTTTTATTATGATTGGTCCTTGTTGATTTATTCTATAAATATAAAATAATAAGTAAAATGTAAGTAGTAGCAAATGTTGTAGTTCAATACTAAAATAGCCACTTATAAAACATTTAAAAAAAGCTATAATAGTTATAGAGTTATTTAATATAGGGGATTTGAACTTAGACTTTCAATCCCTTCACTATCCACACTATCTCATACTATTGGTACACATGACCACACACATGCAAAAAAGATAAATAATCACCAACATCCGTATTTCGTGCTAAACCAGCACTTATCAGTTGGTCCAGACTACCACCTCCCATATATATATATGGTAGTTTGGATATATATATATATATATATATATGGTAGATGGTAGTTTGGATCAACTGATGAGGGCTGGTCTAGCACGAAATAAACTGAGCACTGATTATATGTATGCATGGGAGATGATACTCTGAATCAACTGATGAGTGCTGGCTTAGCACAAAATATGTATATTGATGATTATTTATCTTTTCTGCATGAAAGTGGCCATGTGTATCAGTAGTATAAGGTAGTGTGGATAGTAAAGGGGCTTAAAAGTCTGAGTTCAAAATCCCCTATATTTACAATTAGGTTCCAGGCATAAGAGTGCCTGGTATTTCAAATCTTAGAGTTATTTAATGTGGAAAAATAGAACTTGAATTTATCCTTATAGACATACAATACTTTATTAACTCTTGGAATTCTTTTATAAGATTCCAATATATATTTGATTTCAGAATTCAGTGTAGATGAAATAAAACTTTTAAGCAAAAACAAGCATCCAGTAGTAAAAAAAAAAAAACTAATAATAATTATTTATTTAACAGTAAATTTGTTCTGACCACATAAAAGAATAAAATATAGCAAGTGCATATTTTTAAAAAACAAACAAATCATAAGCAGTGCTTTATTTTTTTTGTTTTTTGAAAAAATGGTGAAATTAGTAAGTGCCAAAAGGATACAGGGCAGTGCCCTCTCCCCAACCCCAGTTTTATATATAAAAAGACAGATGTCTCTGCATATGCAAATATAAAACAAAACTTTAAAATAGTTTATACTACAATGATAAAGGCAAAAAATATTTGCCAAAAAAAGCTTTTCTGTACTATTTTTATAATATATATATATACAATTATTACTGTTATATAATGATATTTTTTATATTGTGATTTAAATATATGAAAAAACAAAATAATGGATTAAATTTCTTTCCATTTTTGATATCAATCTTAACCATGTATTAGAATACCAAACCATTTGAAGATTAGTACTGTAGAAATCAATAAGCAAAAATATCCATTGATAACAATAATATATATATATATATAATTTTCATAATTGGAAAGAAATAAAAATCCTTATGCTGCTCTTCCACAAAACAATAATCAGAAAATAATAATAATTCTTTACAACTGCTATATAATCAAATAGTAATTTTATACATAAAAACTTTTTTCTGCACCTGCTTTGGTGCCCTTTTCAAATGTTACTAATCTATTTAACATTAACGAATCACCTGACATAAAAATGGCCAGTTATGGTATAGTCAATTATTTTGTAATTATTAAATTTATATATGAGTATTTTGATTTGTTTAATTATTTATATTCTAATTGCTTGTTTAATTTCATTATTGGACCCTGGATGGTTTTATGTCAGGTTATTCATTAACGTTAAATAGATTAGTAACATTTGAAAAGGACACCAAAGCAGGTGCTGAAAAAGCTTTTTATGTATAAAATTATTTTTCATTATATAGCTATTATTGTAAAGAATTTTTTTTTTCTGATTATTATAATTTTCATAATATAACCATGAAAATATATATATACTAAAGCCAATAAGGATGGGAATCTATCTCAGTTGGGATATGTCAAATTTGAAACAGAAGAAAGATGCATCAGCTGGCAATAATGTGGAAATGTGGTTGACCTAGCTGAGATCTCAGTCGAGACAAAAAAAGTGTGACTACTATTCACTGACATGACCTGCAATTATTATGCATTCAACTTTTATTTATTTCTGCATAAACTAAAATGATTCTCTACTTTGATAATAGATTCACATTCAATAAAATAATGAATAAATTTCTCAAGGTTATTCAATAATATGTGTACTCTTAGTCTTATTCTATTTTATTAAGACAAATCTTTGGCAAATATATGATTTTTTACAACAACACTGAGTAACTTAATCTGTGTTTTAAAACTAAGGCTAGCAAATTTAAATATAAAATAAAATAAAAATTCATGGGTATCAAGTCTATTTATGCATTCTGGGATATCACAATGTAAAGGTGATTTTAATCCACACCCAAAATTCTTTATAAATCTTGATTTATTATAATATGAACTACTATAATTGTACAATAATATAGTCCATTGTTTTGACTATATTATTTTATTGTCTTTATCAAGGAACAACTAAAAAATACATACAAAACAATAAATTCAAACATTCCATAGCACATGTAGCAATTTAAACCTCTTATAACAAAACAATCTTAACTTTTCATTACAATACTTTTCTTAAAACAACTAAAAAATTCTGTATAATTATTTTATTAAATAAACCTATTATGTTCTTTTTTAAAAAATTAATATTCTATTCATTGCAGGTTTCATTTTATTAATATAAATTCCTTCTTTTATAAATCTATTCCAAAAGTTCTATTTTAAAATCTTTGAAATGTATTAGATATATCATGTTATATATAGAGCTCGCAAAATCAGCTCTTAACAAGCTTTTAGAATATCCTCAATCCCAGACCGGTTTCTGCTACTGGCTTCATCAGTGAGGTTCCAGCAGAAACTGGTCTGGGGTTGAGGATATTCCCAAAACTTGTTAAGAACTTATTTTGCAAGCTCTATATATAACATTTGTAAACACAAACTTATTAAATTAGGTCATGTGACATCTGACTTTATTTTTTTGTAGATGTATTATGAAAGATTTATAAAAGAAGGAATTTATATTAATGAAATAAAACTTGTAATGAATAGGATATTAATTGAAAGAAGAATGTAATACATTGATTTAATTAAATAATTATAAGGATTTTTTGTCATTGTTTTAAGAAATGTATTTAAGAAATGAATGTAATGAAAAGTTAAGATTGTTTGTTAGAAGAGTTTTAAGGTAAGAGGTATTTGTATTTTGTTATATGTATTATGGAATATTTGTATTTATTGTTTTTTATCTATTTTTTAGTTGTCCCTTGATAAAGACTATAAAATAATATAGTCGAAACATTGGAGTATATTATTGTGCAATTATAATAGTTCATATTATAATAAATCAACAGTGATAAAGAAGTTTGTGTGTGGATTGTATATATTTTGAAATTAATGGGTTATTTTTTAATTTATTTTTATATTTCAGATAACAGTAATACAATAATGATGTATTTAGTCCAGATAGATTTTATGTATAAGTTAATATCTTAAATATGACCTTCATATAGTGAATATGCAGTGATGATGTTTCTTTAATATCGACAAAAGAGAAATATTAAAAATTAATAATTATTTTATTTCATAATATAAAATAAATGATAAAAACGAATAATAACAAAAAAAATAAATTATATAACACATCTAATAAATATTACTGTTTGTTTCTTAAATCTAATTTGAACTTGGGATATATAAAGTATGTTATCAGATGCTATTGTGAAAATACTAATATTAAATAGGAATAGATTATTTATTATTTCAAAATAATCCTCAATTTAAATTCTGGAGAATAACAATTATCATAATAAAATATAAATGTTATTAATTAGTTTGTTTTATTAACTAATCAATTATTAATCAACCTCACTTAATAATGTTGGAGATATTTCTTTAGCAGACCTAGATGACTTTTACCATATTCGGCTCATTTATTTTGCCTCAAGATTCTTTACTGTATTCAATTGCACACTTAAATGTTAAGAGTTCTACTCTACTAACAAAATATAACTGGACCAATAGGCTGCCTTTTTACATACTATTCAACAGTGAAATAATAATATTAATATGTAAGCATGATGCATAAAATATTCCTTACAGATATACATGTCTATATAATGATGATTAACACCATTTGACTTTGAGGTTGAAATTTAAAAACTCATAGAATATATAATATTTACAAGATATCACTTACATTGGTACAACCTAAACATAGAGTAAATCACATTTAATCCCATTCAATATCAACAATAATCACAAGATCACCATTTTTTATGCTTACACAAACTGTTAACACAGAAGTGCAAATCTCTCCATACAGTAGCACCATTCAGTGCAAGCCAGAGTAATCAATGGATGCAGGAGATTTGTGCATAAAATCCCTATCTAGTGCCTACTCATCCAATATCTCCAGACTACTCTGGTTTGCACAGAATGGTGCTACTCTATGAAGAATTTTGCTTTTGTGTTAGCAGCTTGTATAAGCATAAAGATTGATTGTGTGATATTTAGTGGATTATGGTGACCATGGTTATTGAAGAACCAAAGACACCAAAATGTATAGATACTGAACTGAATTCAGATATATATATATATATATATATATATATATATGATAGTTCATATATATATATATATATATATATATATATATATATATATATATATCACAATACAAGAGAGTGAGTTTGAAAACATTATTGTGTTTTTATTTTGGATTCAAAGTTTTATAGTTAATAAAAAAGATAAAAAGTGGCTATTGGACGTTTGCATTTCATCGTAAGATTTAGGTTCAGTGCTCTCAGATCCAAGGCTCTTTACTGATGAGAGTCAAAAGCTAGAAATTAGACTGAGGATATTGGATGAGTAGTCACCAAATAGGAATTTTATCCACAAACTTTCCTGCATCCATTGATCACTCTGGCTTGCAATGAATGGTGCTACTGCATGGAGATTTTTATCTCTGTGTTAACAGTTTATGAAGCAGAAATAATGGTGGTCATGTGATGTTTAGTGGTTTAATACCAATCCTGCTCAATAGGATACAGTGACTGTGGTTATTAAAGAACCAAAGACACCAAAATGCATAGATGCTGAACTGAGCTCAGACCCATATGATTATATAAGCAAATGAGCTTGAATTAAAAACATTATTGTGTTTTCATTTTGGACTCAAAGCTTTATAGTTAACCAAAAAAGTAAAGGTGACTGTTGGAGGGTTGCTTTAAATCTTAAGATCTAGGTTCAGTGTTCTCAGATTTGAGGTTTCTCACCAACGATAGCCACAAGCTAGAAACTAGTCATGGGATATTAGATGAGTAGGCACTAGATAGGGATTTTGTGCAGAAATCTTCCTCATCCAGTGATTATTCTGGCTTGCATGGAATGGCACCACTGTATGAAGAGCTTTGCCTCTGTGTTATTGTGCTGCATAAGCATTAAGAATGGTGATCATGTGATGTTTAGTGGGTTAATATCAGTTCTACCCAATAGGATTATGGTGACTGTTATTATTAAAAAACAAAAGACATCGAAATGTATAAATGCTAAACTTAGTTTTTATTGTTATTTTTTCAATTTTTATTCCAATTTATTTCACGCAGTAATTTGCTTCATTTAAACAGATACTATAATCATTACTTCTTTAATCTAAGATATAAAATCAATCCCATTTATTTATAGATCTTTAATCTATGATACCATTAATTCTGATTGTATCTCTGATAAAGAAAATAGTTTATTATTCATAACAAAGTGATTTTCGTTATTTTCTGAATCAAAATTCGTTTCTCTAAGCAGAAAATTTGTAAAGAAGAATATGAGTTGAAAAAATTATTATTTAAGATTTTTCCTTATGTAATTAAAGACGAGATAATTTACAACATTGAGATGAATATGCGTCCTTTTTTGTAGAGAAGATAATTATTATTTTTATAATAATTTGAAGAAAAAAACGTCAGCACCTTATATTAATAAGTATAATTTCCCAAAATATATCAGCTATTCACCATTATTTTTCAATTGAAGAAATACAGTGATTTATTGTTCAAATAGACAGCATTCCACAAGTCAATTTGTCCATTTTTCCACTAACAGCTATAATAAATGGGACTTCTTGAATTAAAGAATTAATAAATTACTTAATTAATCAATGATGGTTTCTGGTTTATCTGTTATTGTCCATATTTCTCCTACAACATCTTTAGAGGAAATTTTGAAACAGTTTTCATTCAATGATAATTGAAATTATCTATCGTTCCGTTTTATGCAAATGGATGCCATTAGATTATAAACCATTTAAAAATAATTTTAAAATGAAACCAAATATTTCTAAAAAGAATAGACACTAGAAATCCTAATTTTATTAATAGAATAAGCAGGAAATTCATGGAAATTTATTTACACATCAAATCTCATAGAAAACATGGAATATAATATGTTAGCAATGATGGTTTTAGGAATTTTATCTTTGCACCAGATTTTAGCAATGTTAAACAAGTTTCAATTATTAATTCGATATCAATTTTGGAATTAAACATTATAGAAAATAACCTAAGCTATCGCCCTGCACAAAAATCAGGTTTCTCCGATGATCAGAACAGAAGTTATCACCCCTCTTCCGGTGAATTGCCCCTCCCCCAAAAAAAAAATCAATAAATAAAAAATTTTCAAATCAACACAGAACTACAATGAAGTGATTCCTGAGCTAAACAATAATGATCTAAAGACAAAAATGAGTACAAATGATGTTTTAAACCTAAACAGAAACTTTGAAGCTACAAATTAATCATACTTTTTAAGCAATAATTATTGAGAATTTTCCAACGTTTAACAACAAACTTCAGATTATACTTGAATCATTCAATACTAATCAAGACCTAAAATTCAATCAAAAAAAGCAGGATCCAACTAGTATCAGCAAATAAAAATCATTGTGAACCCTGAAGGACTTTGGTTGGTGGGTTGAGCAGCTGCTGTGAACATTTGCAGACACAGGAGTCTGATTATGATCAAGGGCAGATGTTCAGCTCCATTGACCTCAGTGTGCAAGATGATATGGACAAATGATTTATTCTCATGGTGTGCAAGTAAATCTGGCTTGATTTCAAGACTACATGAATTAAATGTTGTATTGGTGGGTGTGAGTTTGCACTCCTTTTCCTCAAGTGTGGTGATAGTGGTCATAAGGAGCTTGGTTCATTTGGAGAGATGGTCGACAATCATTGTCTAGCCCGGGAATACTTGCCAGGAGAGTGAAAGTCACTACCTTCACATGAACTTCACCATGAAGGGATACTGCACCCCTTGATGAATTATTTGATAGGTCAGTGTTGATTTGCACTCACTATCATTAGGTTTCATTTGTTAACTTTAAATTTAGTGCATTTGTAAAGCAGTTGGTCTGTTTTGAGCCACCACCTTTTCTTTTTTGTAACATTGATGGAGTTCTGTTTTGTGGGCATGGGTCTGCACTCCCCTCTATTTCTTCAGGGGTGGCTGGTTGTAGACATTAGGTGTTTGTTTTATGGTGTGGGCTGTTAATAATTTTGCCACTGCCCAGAACACCTGCCGGGGGGGGGCTACATGGTCAAAGTTGATGCTATTCCTGCTCTGGTTGGCTGCTGTGTCCCCTGATATGCTGGTTTTTGGCAGTGTCCATCTGTCTCTTTACTTATTACTTCTTAGTTTTTACCCAAGTTGGTTTTCCAATTTTGGGCCGGTAGACTGATTGTGGTCCCTGCTCATTTGGACTGCTAATTGGGAGGCAGAGGTACTCAGAATGGTCTTGACATGGCTCAGCTGTGGTTTGAGAGTTTATTACTTGGTGAACTTGGGCCTTGGACCTTGCTGCCTGTTGTGGTGGTTGGCACAATTCTGGACTTTACCTATTCAGCTGAAGCATTTGAGTCTTTGCCTTGGGGTCCCAGGGGTGGGACCATTGGGTGATAGTTAACTTCTCGACAGCCAGGCCATGTGGATCCATGTACAGATTTACATTAATCACATTACAGTAATTTTTATGGATGTAATTATTTTTGAACATATGTACATTTTACCTTGTTACATTGAATCACGGTGTAATACTCAATGGGTAAGTGTACCCAAAATTTTTGTAATCTTTTATTTATAAAGGTTACTTTGGGGAAAAAACAATGATAAGTCATTTACCTAGCAAACACAAATGCCTAGCTATTTATCTAACAAATCACCATCATGTAATATGACAAGCAAAATGGTCCTGACCTCAATAAGAATTTTGTAGAGATTGTCTGGATTTTCCCAACTTCACCTTTTATACCAGTTATCAAATGACGTCAGGGTTACATAATATTCTCCATCATGCATTGCTGTTTCTTCAGTTATCAGCGAAATATTGGAAAATATCATCATGATTTCTGCCAGGCAAAATGTTAGAGTTAATATTTTTAAATCAAGGTGGTAAAACTTTAGAGACAATGTTCAAAAAAGCAAAAATAATAATTTCAGTCTTTAATGGCTTTATTAATGTTCTCGGATATTTATTCAATTAATTTTAAATTGACCTACTAATAAATAATTTCTTTATTAAAAACTAACTAAACCAATTAATTTTACTACATCTAAATGCATACATTGTACAGGCTTAAACCTGCATTTATATATGTAATACATGCGGGGTTCGAACTCAGATTTTCACATGACCCACCACTCTCAGTGCCATCTCATATTGCTGAACCACCTGATCACACACATGTTGAAAAGATAAATAATCACCAATATATTTCATGCTAAACCAACCAGCAATCATCAGTTGGTCTAGATTACTATCCTCACACACATATATATAATCAGTGCTCAGCTTTATATTAAGATAGCCAATCTTTATACTTTAATGGACAGGCTTCAAACTATTCCAACTCACAACTCTTTAGCCTTCCATTTCATTGAAAATCTGATGAAGGAATGTTCAAAGTCCTTGATATAAATGGATTATTCTCCTGTACATGAGGGGTCAGAATAACTAATATGTCAACATGGGTAGGATGACTACCTTGGTACATCTAAATGCACAAGTAACCACACACACACACACACACACAAAATATAAAATGTAAGAACAGTTTGTTCTATCCCTTATTTAAAATGTAATATGAAATATAAGGGCTTTAAAATATTTTAGTGTTGTAATGTTGGATTTATAATCATATTCTTTATTTCTAGTTTTTATTTATTTGTTTTTATATGTGTGAGCATTTCTATCCGTCTATACAATTGCTCATTTTATCCCTTAATAAAAATAACAACAAAATATAACCATATGTGCTGGCTTTATACAAATAAATAAGTCTTATGAAAAAAAATGCTTGGAAAGTCATTCAAAATGCTTTATAAAACTCTATATTTCTCTTAAACATTAGAATGAGAAACTATTTAAACATGATAATGATTATATGGTATGCTGTACAACTAATGGCAATGATGAATATACTTGCTTAAGTATAGAACTAAAGTCAATACGATGTTAACAGTTTTAAATTTGAAATAGCCAATTTACAGCGATATTGTAATGTTATAATATATATACATGAATAATACATATTGTAATGTTATAATATATATACATGAATAATAAATAAATTAATTAATTAACAAATTAATAAATGTGTTTTACCAGTTCTTACTTATGGATCTGAGACTTGGACACTTAATAGAAGAGCAATACAGAGACTTTAGACCACTCAAAGAATTATGAAGAGATGTATGTTAGGAGTAACAAAAAGAGATCGAAAATGCAATATATGGGTAAGAGAACAAACAGGTGTTATTAACCTCATTGAAAAAATTAAAAGACTAAAGTGGAGTTGGGCTGACATATTGCTAGAAGAGATGATAATAGATGGACAATTAAAATCTTAAACTGGAATCCAAGAGATTGTAAAAGACCAGAAAGAGACCACATGTGAGATTGATGGATTAAATAAGAAAATGTGCAGGGGTGATGTGGAAATGAGAAGCTAAAGCTTGGAGAAGGTGAATTGAACTTGGTGAGACTTTTATCCTGCGGTAATGGTTGATGATGATGATGATGATGACATAAATAATCATCACATAAATGCAAAAGAGATACATATAGCAATTGCACAAAAGTAGAACTCATTGTTATCAGTATTTACCTTCTACATTACAAATGCTAACTACAATATCACCATCATTCCAATCACTATAGATCCACTCCAAAATGATGGTCTCTCCAAGTTCTTTGCAATCTCTACCCTCTCTTTTCCACATAGCAAATTTGCTTATTTTATTTATCCATATTATCACATGTGAGATGGATAGTCACAATATAGATTTTTTTTAATACCAAAATCTTATCCAGATATAACACTACCAAAGAAAAATCAGAGAGGCCATCAAGATTCTTAAAAAACATCATGTATCAATCCAATATGATAATATATTTAAATTACTTTTCATATAAAAAAAGGTAAGGCTATTTATCTAAAAACAGTTAATTCTATATCAGATTATTTCCCTACTGTCATCCTTCCCCCTCCTTTACATTTTTTTTATTGAATAGATATTTAATTTTGTTTTACATGTTGATGCAGAATGATCTCTTATACATCTAATGGCAAGTATAACTGAGATAACAACAGAATTGCTCATTACACATGGATGAACTCATCTGTGGCTGATAAACCTTTGTTTTAATACATATGCAAACATACAAATCATTAATATCAGGAAATACAATTCTATTGTTTTGATGCTTTTGTTCAATTATTTAATCAGGTTCTTGAAAATAAATGTTCATTTATCTTCTTTGAATCAATATTTTGATTTATTACAATAGGTATTGGTTATTGGGAATCTTGAACCAATATTAATTTATCCCTCAGTTTAATGTTCCATATTTGGTAGTTGAGAAAAACTTGAAGTTATATGCACACCCTATTAAAAAAAAAATTGCAGAAAAATTTGTTTATATTTTTTTGGAAAATGGCTGATAATTGATTGATTGATATCAATCATCATCATCATCATCATCAACCATTATCAATCCACTGCAGGATGAAGGTCTCTCCAAGTTTAATCCATCTTCTCTGATCTTTAGTTTCTCTTTTCCACAACACCCCTGCACATTTTCTTATTTCATCCATCCATCTCACATGTGGTCTCTTTCTGGGTCTTTTACAATCTCTTGGAATCCAGTTTAAAATTTCAATTGTCCATCTATTATCATTTCTTCTAGCAATATGTCCAGCCCAACTTCATTTCAATCTTTTAATTTTTTCAATAAGGTCAGTAACACCTGTTTGTTGTCTTACCCATACATTGCGTTTTCGATCTCTTCTTGTTACTCCCAACATACATCTCTCCATACTCTTTTGAGTGATCTGAAGTCTCTGTATTGCTCTTCTATTAAGTGTCCAAGTCTCAGATTCATAAGTAAGAACTGGTAAAACACATTTGTTAAAAACCATTCTTTTCAAACAAATAGGCATATTTCCTTTTAGTATCAAGTTATTTCTACCAAAAGCACTCCAAACAAGTTTAATTCTATGATTACTTTCCTCCATTATGTTTCCATCTGTATTAATAATCTGACCTAGGTATTTGTAACTGTTAACTTCTTCTAATTCTTCATAATCAATCTTTATTTTCATATTTTGAGCAAATCGATTAAACATTACTTTAGTCTTTTTAACATTTATCTTTAGTCCTACTTTTCTACTTTCATCTGCTAACTCCTGCAACATTTCCTGCAGCTCTGAAGCATTATTTGCAAAAACAACTACATCATCTGCAAAATCTAAATGACTTAAATACTCTCCATTTACTTTCATTCCTTTAGTTTCCCATTTTAATCCACAAAATACTTCTTGCAGCACTGCTGTAAAAAGTTTTGGAGATATGGAGTCACCTTGCCTTACACCTTTCTCAATGTTGATTTTTCCAGTATCATTATGTAATCTAATTGTTGCTGTTGCATTTTTATAAATATTCTTTAAAATATGACAATATCCTGGATCTATACCTTGATGATCCAATGCTTTAATCACTGAAGAAATGTGTATAGAATCGAATGCCTTTTCATAATCTACAAATCCAAAACATAATGACAAATCATATTCATTTGTCCTTTCTATGACTTCTCTCAATACCTGGATATGATCTATTGTACTAAAATCACTTTTAAATCCAGCTTGTTCTCTTGGTTGGTGGAAATCCAAAGTTCTCTGTAGAGAGTTGTAATTTATCTTGGTAAAAATTTTATATAAAACTGATAAAAGGCTGATAGGTCTGTAATTTCTAATATCTTCTATATCACCTTTTTTAAATATTAATATTATTACTGCATTCTTACAATCTTCCGGTACATCTTTATCATTTAGACATTTGGTATATAACTTTGCTAATATTTTTTCTGTTTCTTCACCTGCTTCTTTTAATATATCAATTATAATTCCATCATTTCCTGGAGCCTTTCCTTTCTTCATACATTTAATTGCATGTCTCATTTCTTCATTTAAAATTCTGGACAATTCGGAAGATGTAATAGATACAGGAGGTACTTGTTCTTTATTACTATACAATTCTTGATAAAAATCTTCTACCAATTTCATGATGTCATCTCTCTTTTTAGTAATAATTCCATCTTTTTTTCTTATTGCAGATATAAATTTCCTACCAATACCAAAATGTTGTTTAACATTCTTGAGACTTTTATTTTCTTCTACAGCTTTCCTTGCTATTTCACAGTTATACTTTCTTATATCATTTTTAACTCTTTTCCATACCATTTTACAAAATTGGAGATATTCAATTCTTTTTAATACATCATTTTTGTATATCTTCATATTCCTTCTTTTCTTCATAAATTCTCTAGTCTCAGTAGAAATTTTATTAGTCAATTGCTGCTTTTTTCTACCAGTTATCTTTGCTGCAGTTATCAATCATAAGGCATTCTAAATGTAAAGATATTAAAACTTCAAAACTACAATCAGAAATAAATTACTGTTTTCTCACAAAGGTTATGAATTCTTAATAGCATGAGCGACAGTATCCTAAGGATAGACAAACATGTTTATGAACTTCAGTTAAATAATAAATTGATTAGTTACTTGGGAGATATTTGATGTTTGAACGGGTGAAGTGTCAAGCTGAGCGAAACTGTTCCATTCAATAGATCTAACTAAAATTATTTTACTTTATTTAGTTACGAGTTAATTCCAGCAATTTTAAGTTTGGCACTCTACCGTGTCCCCAAAAAATAGTGTTTATCTTAATTTTAAAAAAGTGAGAAAATGACTTATTTTAAATCTAATAACAAAATTTAAATATTGATAACCATCAGTTACATATTAATACTTAATTAAACTTTACCATATGAATGTGGAAGGATAAATATTTCTACCATTGTTAAAAAAGCACAAAGTGATGATTAGAAAAAACAGATGTGAAGTAACAGATCATCCTGTACCAATGAACATATAAAACAGACGATTCAACGGACAATGTCAAATAAACCCATAAGACAACTAATATGATAATTCATTATGCTTGCTCTTAGGAAAATGTAGAGAAATAAGAAAGACCCTCATCATTTCTACTGACTGTTGCCTTTGATGGAATAGACTAATTATTTAAAGCAACATCTTCAATTCATTATTCAGGAATCTTAAGGTTCTGATTCGATTCCCAAGGATATTGGTCAGCCCAGCAACTCCAGAAAAATAAGGAGAATAATATCACTGAAAACATTGTATTACATACTAACCTTTGTGATGTCACTAACAGATGAATATATTTGGAAAGTTTAAGTAGAGTTTGAATTTTTCTAAAGACCTTCAACAATTAATATCATCTAATGTAAATAGTCCAACTTATCATCATTGCGAACAGTAAGACAAACATCTATCTTATGCATATTTTGTTTGTCAGTATTTTCTGTAAAATAATACAGACTCAACACATTCAAATCATGTAGCCAATGTGTCAGAAAATGCAACATAGAGTGACAAAAGACAGATGACTATTGAAATTCCAATATGACCAACTTATTCTCATTTCTGATTGCTGGTATTTGAAATTTACATGAAAGTATACCATTAATCCAACCACAGTGCTGTCATAAATACATTTTTAGAGAATGCTGTATTGATGAGAGCACGTGATTTTACTTATTTACATTTCTATGGTAACGTCTGTGTGGTGCGCAAAAAAAAAACCTTATATAGCAATGATCTATATCTTTCACCCGAACCTGGGTAAATAAATTTAAAATTTTTCCAACAGACTTTTCCGTTAGTCAGCCTATAATCAATGCAATCAATCATTCATTAAAACTAACAATAGAAAATTATTCAAACCCTCATTATCTAGTTACTTGCAAGCCTGATGAGAATTTCTTTCTCCTTCAATGTTTCTTTATTGAAACCTGTTGAAGAAGCCTTTCTCTGTAGTTGTATTTACAGACTGCTTTGTTGTTTTATCTATTCCATAAGTAGGTGTGTACATAGATAGTACATATATTTACAATAACATCTTGCTTTAAAATGTTTTGATTTACTATAATATTAATACTTTATTCTAACGATTGTTAACTTTAGTAACTTGCAAAATATTTTTTTTAATTTTTTTTTACATAATTCATGAAAGTTTATACATGAGTGCCACGTAAAAGAAAGGTAATCTAACATGACTAGCTTTAAAGTAAATATACTTCTGTGTTTTCGCACGCACATGTGACAAGCAATATTGCTGTAACAGATTTCTCAAATATAAAATGTTAAAATTCATGTTTGGACTTCATATTTTCTAACCAGTTTTACACGAATGATACCGAGTGCATTTTACTGAATAATGAAGCTATTAACAGATTTAATATGGATTTTCAGTTTAATAGATAATATATTTCGAATAGAATGTAAACGCATTTAAAGAAGAATGGAAGCACGTTTATATAAAAATATGAACTCAACATATACTTTTAAATACAATATTTGATTTTCTTTTAAAAACATTTTTTTTAAAAAAAGGAGGGGGGGTCATAATATAGTGACTGATTCATCGTTTATCGTGACCACAATTGAGATTTCAACCTAGGCGAAAGTTGTAAATTTGTCCCCCCCCCCCCAATGGCTGCCTTATAGTCAATCTTAGGCATTTTATTATTAGTCCGTTAATGGATATTTAATTATTCTTGACAAGCCTGTAAAATAAGGAAGAGGGAAGGCATAAATCGCACTGCTATCCAGCATTTATCTAATTTAATAAGTAGTACCATTACGGCCCTTTTTCCCTCTCTGTTTTTGTTTGTTTGTTTGTTTGTTTTTGTACAGGGGTACCGAAGAAACTTTGTCCTGCATTGAGCTACTTATAATCAGTTTTATCTTTAGCCATTTTTTTTTTATTGTTCCAAAAAAAAAAAAATCTAAGCTCTTTATAAATCACTGTTAATTTGTTCACATTGGTTCTATTATACATATAATATCATTCAGAGTTTATCTCTAATTTTGAAAATATTCCTGTGTCATGCGCAGTATTGTTATTTTTTTCCTTTCTATTTATAAAATGCTAGAAAGTATTAATTCCAAATTAATATGTTTCAAAATATTATTTTATGTCTTTATATTTAACGTTTATAAACAACATGAAATACCCATTTTAAATGTAAAATAATACATTTTAAAATACTTTTTTTTTTTTGCCTAAAATAGTTTCACTGATTAGAGAAATTGCATTCGGGCATTACTATATTCCGCACATACGAAACTGCAAACATAAATAGATTTTTTTTTTTTTTTTTTGTCATAGCATCGGCCGGGACGCGAATCCGCAACCCGGGCAACTGCCTGCAAGTGCAAGGCAGTCGCGCTGACCTCTCGACTATCAATGCAAGACACAAATAGATTCTTTGTCTTGGAGATCTTAAAAATCGAGCAGAGCAAATGGTCAATGTACATTCTATGTGTTATTATTTCAGATGTTATCATGTGACTATTTAATGGTAAATAAACATAATGAGTTTAATCATTATCACGTAGAAGTTAAAATGGTGATATAGTGGCTTTTATCTCTTGGGTTTAAGACTAAAAAAAGCATCATAATCTTTCTTTTCAGTTGCCTAATACTTTTTAACTGAAATATCAGTTGGGTTTTTTAAAAGACAGAATAAATGGTGGTGTGTATGTATGAAAATCTCGCTTTTATTTTTACAATCAGTACGGTTATAAACAATTATTTCTATATATATATATGTCATAGCATCGGCCGGGAGGCGAACCCACAACCGTCTGCAACCAACTACTTGCTTGCAAGGCGGCTGCAATGACCTCACGGCTAACAACGTTTGACTACGGTTAATTACAGCACTCGTTTAGAATATTTCAAATGTAGGCATTCTTCATATACCTGGAACTTAATTGTAAATATAGGAAATTTCAACTCCGACTTTTAAGCACCCTTCAACTATCAACACTGTCTCATACCACTGATACACATGACCACACACATTTAGGAAAAATAATCAATCACCAATACACATACTTCGTGCTGAACCAGCACTCATCAGTTGGTCCAGATTATCATCTCCCACACACATATATATAATCAGTGCTCAGTTTATATTAAGATAGCAAATCTTCATACTTTAATGGACAGGCTTCAATCTACTCCAACCTCCAACTCTTCAGCCATCCATGTCATTGAAAATCTGATGATGGAAAGCCCAAATCTTATGCTGATGCCAATATTATTGTCGTGCCCATGTTGACCTCAAGTCACTTTGACCCCTTATATATAGGACCTTATCCATTTAAAATACATAGAAGAGGGATGGGCAGAATGCAGGATTAATATGTAAATATTTGAAATACAGGCATTCTTCATATACTTGGTGCTTAATTGTAAATATAGAAGATTTGAACACAGACTTTCAAGCACCCTTCAACTATACACACTTTCTCATACCATAGTTGCATATGACCACACACACATGTAGAAAAGATAAACAATCACCAATATACATATTTTGTGCTGAACCAACTGATGAGTGCTGGTTTAGCATGAAATACGTATATTGGTGATTGTTTATATTTTCTACATGTGTCTGGTCATGTGTATTAGCAGTATGAGATAGTGTGGATAGTTGAAGGGTGCTTGAAAGTCTGAATTCAAATTCCCTATATTTAGCTCTGATTTAGGTATCTATAAAACCATCAATCAAGGCAGCAATTGAGGTTGAAATTTGGGCAAGCTAAGAATATTCTGATTATAGAACAAGTCATTGTTAAACTCTTTTTTTAGCTAGCTGCAATTGTAAGTTGCTTTCAAATGAAAAAAGACTACATGAATTGAAAGATGAACTGTATAATATTCAATGGAAATCATTTTTACATTGTAATTATTATCTAAATATTTTTCCTTAATTTATAAATCAAATTATATTTAAAACTATTTGTATTAAGTATTATTAGTTTTCATTGGTGCATCTTTCATCTTAGCTCTAACCAATCACAACCATCCATCCGCCCAATAGTCAGAACCCTCTGATACGATGGAAGCATTTTAAAATAATCATTTCAAATGAACTAGATAAATATAATACATGTTATAGTTTAATTTCATATAGACACTTTTAGATATCCTTAAATTTAACTTCATGTATATATATATTTAGATATATTTCAAGCATTCATTTCTCACCCCTTTTTGAAACATATAACCAAAGGCAACTATGTGTATTAAATCTTATTAGTTTGACAACTAACCTATCAACACTCCATTACATGATTAAATAAATCCATTTTTCACAATATAACGTCGTAATATAATCACACGATATGACATATACATATATGAGTCTGTGATATGCGTAAAATATTTTTGCCGTGGTTTTAATTAAAAAATATAACTCTAAGCTGTTTTTTATTATTACTTTTAAGTATTCTACTTATGAACTCTTATTAATTACAGTGGATAATCAGACCCAGTGCTTTTATCCTTTAATTATTTAAATTTTCAAACTGGAGAGAATTGTTATTATTAATAAAATATTGCAGTTTGTTTTAAATATAATTATTTAAATAAAAAAACTTTAGGTTTATGCAATTTGCATCTTAAATAAAGTTAAAAGATAGCTATTAAAATTAAATAAATTTTCAATACATATATATAAATAAAATAATATAGGGTTGCTTGGAGTAATTAAAGACAATCTGTATTCTAAACACTCATGCCGTTGAGTGAAAAAGAAAAAAATAACATAGATTAAATAGTTAAGCAAGTTCTGAACAAAGCTTTTAGTATTACGAAAATGAAGATAAACCTTCAACTCATTAACTTGCAAATCTGCAAAAATAAACTCCGGTGACAGATTTACAAATGCAGTCGAACTACAAATATATATATAACATGTTCAGTATAGTTTGCAAAAAAAAATAAAAAATTCGCCAGTTTAAAAACAAAAACAAAATTAACATTTACTTCAATAATTTATGTAATATATAGGGTGTATGAGCACAGACTTTCACACCATCCACCACTCTCCACTCTATCTCATAACACTGATACACTTGAACACATATATGTCGAAAAGATAAATAATCACCAATAGACGTATTTCATGCTAAACCAGCAATCATCAGTTGGTCCAGATTACCATCTCTATGGCATATATGTGTAGAGATGGTAATCTGGACCAACTGATGATTGCTGGTTTAGCATGAAATACGTCTATTGGTGATTATTTATCTTTTCAACATATATGTGTTCAAGTGTATCAGTGTTATGAGATAGTGTGGAGAGTGGTGGTTGGTGTGAAAGTCTGTGCTCATATACCCTATATATTACATATATAGACACAGGTATATAATAAGCCTGTGTTTCAGTTATTCAATAATTTATATTTATGTGAATTGTTCTGATCTGAGCAACGTGAAGGGGGGGGAGGGTGCAATATGCTCAGCAGCAGCAGCTTGTCAATGCAGGGCCGTGTCGGTTGAGACATATTTTCAGCAAATAATGTACATAAAAAATAAAATTTCTTTCATCAAATAATGTGAAATATAGTCTAATAGACTAGAATAAATAATAATGATCATCTCATCAAGTACAAAAATAAATAGATCACGTGACAGAAAAATTACAATTCTATGGTTTAAAATTCTAAATTTATTAATTTAAAAACTTTTATCTCTACAACAATGCATAAGTACATACATATATATTTATGGCTATAACCTTAATACTATGTGTCTTGAGCGTTAAATTTGCCACTAGAGGGACTTCTGCAAATCTTCACACAAGATTATGACTTTATAAAGATAAGAACGTTTTCTGGTAAACCAAGGTGACAGCCATATCTTTGATAAATATATAATTTCGAGGGTTACAATCTACAGAAGATATTTTAGTTGTTAAATTAAAACAAAATTAATAAATCTATTATTAAATATAAAAAAGGAATAAATTCCAATAATTTTCATTAAAAAGCTTCATTTCATTTTTATTTTACTTATATTATAATAACGTGGGAAGTGATGAGATCTTTTAACATTGTCGTACTTTGGTCCAATTCAAAAAATTTCTTTTTGTCAGCAGTTTTTTGCCATTATGATAAAAATTTGGGACCTTCCTGTCACAGAACGTGAACCAGTGGACTATTTCTAAAGTTATGGACCCCTACCCTCTGAAAAATGTGCGTTAATGGTCATGATATGATTGTATGCCACCGTCATAAATGAAATGTAAATATTGTATTTATATATTCATTTTTTTGTTAATAAGGTAATCCAAAAATAAAGAAATGATAAATATTGTAATTAATTTTTCCAAAAAAATTTCTGTTTTAAAAATAACAATAATAAAAAATAAAATGTAATTATTAAGTGTGGCATTTCCTAGCAGGCATTTTTTTGTAAACATTTTTTGGAGGCCCTCAAAACTGTAGATTTATCAAAAATACAGACTGTCATCTTGGTTTACAGGAAAATTCACAAATACCATTTAATTGTTATAAATACATATTTTATACAGTTTTTCTTGCTAAGGCAAGTTAATGAAATATATATAAGTTTTAGCCATCAAATAATAACATTAGTTTTAATTAATTGTAGAAGAACTTAATTTGATGCATAGTGTAAATTGCAAGTTGGTCTGGACAACATTTTGTAATTAATAAATGTTTGAAGCACAAAATCATTTCTAAATAATATCTTGTACAAAACTTGGTTCCAAATGTCAAACTATCACATGTTAGATGCATCCATAAGGCACTATGGAAAGTTAATTCATCTATGATTATAAACTTAAAAAACAACTAACTCTCTCTTGAATCTAATTTGACTATAGGGTTCATTTTAATATTCATAACAAGGGTATAAAAGAACTTGAGACATTGATTGAAAGAAAGAAGGAACCAGCTAAACAGACCTCACCCATGTGGAGTTGCTATTTTTTGTAGGTCTCAAAAACAATCTAGAAAATATTATGTCATCCATATTTTATTATTTTGTAAAACTGCAAACTGTTATGTATATAAGTACATATGCATGTAAATAGATATACTCATTAAATTAAAATCTAGCATTTCAAAGAGTAGTAAAATTTAAAAAATAATAAATAGTAAAATGAGATCAGAAAAGATTAATTCCTAAGTAGAGTGAAATTGTGATTAGTTAAATCTCTAGAGATAAGTAATAAAATTCCTTCAAAATATGCATAGACCTAAAATAATTAAATGATTGCAAGTTCCAGATTCAATCTTTAGTAACCACTCAAGAATCTAAAAATAAGTCAATAGAACTAATTAGAAGTAAAATTCCATGATCAAGGATGTATCATGAATAAATTAATTATCTTATCAGTGGGATCAGAAATAGGAACCGATGAGGAGAGAAGAAATTGGACAATTAATCTATCCCAACCAAATTCAAAAAGAGGTCCACTTGCTTTTGGAAGTTTCTGGTGTGCAGATGGACATTTAACCTTGGTGCTAGATGTTTGTATCTTAAGCTTCCAATGCAGAGAGACTTGCCTCCAAATGTGCCAAAGCAAGTCTCAGAACTTAACAGATCATATAGATATTCATTATTATTTCTGTAAATCTTTGGGTTTGTGTATATATTGTAAATTTTCTGTATGTTAATTAATAATGCAAACCTCTTATATAGAGATATTAAGTACTAAATTTTAAGTGTATTAGTTGTGGTTTTTACCAGGGGATAAAATTAGATCTCATGTAGTCTGGAGAGCAAGAGATACACTTCCAGATATAGCACTAGACATAATAACATGCAAATAACTGCTACATTTTGATGTAATGCTTAACTTTTAAAAATTCTTCAATTAATTAATTTCTGAATTAAATACATTTATGTAATTAAAAATAAGTTGTATTATTTTTAATTTAGTCTTAATACTTTATAAACAAATTATCTTTTAAAGTCGAGAAATTATGTTTCTCAATCAATATTGTAAATAATAATCATATGGTGACCATATCTGGGTTTTTTTTAATGGAACTAATTATTTTATAAATAAAAAAATGTCTTATCTTAATTCATTAATATTTTATTTTATCTTCCATCAACTGTTCATTGTGCTCACAAATTTGAAGTATTAAACTGTAACTGCATTCACCAAAATTAGTGGCCTACCTCCCCTCCCTCTGCCCATTTTCAAAAAGTGATTTATTTATAACTATAAAATAATAGCTATAATTTTATATTAAATGCTTTTATTGACTGTACACTAAAAAGAAACTCCTTTGTTATAAAAAATAGGAATTTGACTTTATTAATTTCTGGACCCCCCCCCATGCTTTTATTTTTAAGTTAAATCTAAAAACCCTAATTGTGGTTGAAGAAATTATTATTATTAGTGCATAGTCAATAAAAGCATTTATATACATATAAATTATCTATTATTTTTAAGGTTTTAATATTTTGTTTCTTATCATCATTTTCCAGAAACTTATAAGATCATAATGTAATCAAAAACTTATAAACACTTACTCAATTGAATTATACATAACTTAAAATAATAGACAACTGATTTGTATGCAATTTAATTTAATATCATCAAATCAATTTTCATTCACAAATGAATCTTCTCAAGATCTGTGAATAAAAATTGATTTGATGATATTAAATTAAATTGCATATAAATCAGTTGTCTATTATTTCAAATTATGTATAATTTGATTAATTAAGTATTGATATATATATCACTAAATATTTCTGCTATAATTTAAAATATATATATCTCCTATGTATATATCATATTTAGTATGTGCACATGATAATATGTGCATATAAATGATAAAAATATGAAATATTCTTTTAAGTGTAAAGTATTTAACATTTTTACTTTGAATGGAGTTTTTTTTACAAAAAAGGTTTACCAAAACTATAGTGCACCACCCTATAGCAAGTTAACAAACAAACAAACAGATATTTCAACTTCAATAAAAGCATTTAATAAAAACAACCAAGTATGACTAATATTTGAACTCAAACTTGAACTTTGTTGTAAACTGATTTCATTTGTTTTGTAGAGTGTCAGACACTGAGCATGGAATTATTGGATTGATTCTAGTTCTGATACTTTTGTTTTGTGTGTGTATGATTTAGTGCAAAAGCATGAGACTTTGGAGCATAGAACTCTTATATCAACTCAAGTACTGGCACTTCTGGTGCTCCAAAATTCTTATGAGCTTTTGAGAAATAAATCCATTTGATTATCTTCATCTGCATAATAATGAATAATTTCATAATTTGAATATAACCTTTTGCAGTAGTAGTGAAAAATATGATTCTACTCCATACTGTACCAATATTGAAATTGGCACATAATAATTTTACCTAAAAAAATTATTAAAATAAAAGTTTTTCATAAAAGAAAAAATAAAAGTTTATAAAAGAAGTAAAGAGTTTTTTCTTATTATTATTCGTTAAAATAAATAATTAAAAGTTTAAGAGTTCTGAAATAAAACTTACAATTAATTAATTAAAAGGGGGGAGGGAGAGTTTTCCTGTAGAAAAAACTAAAAGTTTAATAGGAGAAGTTAAAGAGTTTTATTTATTATAAGTTAAAATATAAATCTGTTTTCATTTGAGTTTATTAGAATAAATGTGTATATATGTGTGATTGTAAATAAAAATAAATGTATGCATATTAAATATTAAAAAATAAATGGAAATTATCATTAAAAAACACGGTGGTGGCTACTAATTAAAGATATAAAAACATGTTTGTGATGGCTACTACTAATTAAACAATCTTCAAAAATACGTTGTCAAAGGATTAGTTACTAAAGGAATTTCAACAACAGATATTGCCAGAGGATATTAAAAGGACAACACATCATAGGTATAAAGAGCCAATTTTTTATCGGACATTCAGTAAGGACAATCATTCAGTGAGGACAATTGTTTTAGTTCAGATAAGAGTTCAGTTTATTATGTATCCAGAAACCAAAATGCAGTACTGAGAAACTTTTGGGAATATACAATCTTACTTTAGCCCTAGTCTAATGAAACAGCAAAACCTGCCCGTGAAATAATGTCTGCATAACAGCTTGGAAATCTCCGTCAATATCTAATTGTCTCCAATAATAATAAAAGTGAATAATAATGAAACTCCTCAAGGAAACATCCCAGCCAGCTGGAAATATTCTCACCTAAAGCAGTAACCAAAGAAAATGAAGTTCTACATCCACATTCAAAACCTAGGTAATAATATTTCATATTCTTATTTCTATAGTAGCCATTGCATTCGTAAGCATTCATGAATCCTCCAGAGACAAGTAATTTGAACTCTATAAGCATGCATAAAATGAACTATTGATGTGCGTGTTTGTGAATGCTACATGATTTATAAATGTCAAATATTATATATGCTTTTTCATAAGATATATTATAGTGTGTGAATCAAATATAAAAATACCAATATTATGTTAGTAAAAATGTATAAAAGTATTTATATTTAGTATAATTAATGTTAATAAATTGTCTTTAAATTTAAGCCTTATTTTGTCGGTCAATTCTTTTTACCAATTCTTTTACCAATCTTTTATCAATTCTATAAACCACTAATTAAACTATATTTTATTATTGATTAAAATTAGACTGGCCTAGTTTTAGGGATTGTTTCGAGCAGTGGATTATGGGCCTACTGTCCGAATACGTAAGTCATAGACTAGCTGGCACCTGGGCTTTACTCCAAAACAAATAAAGTGTTTGTATAGTAGGGGCTTGAATCTAGCAGCTGAGGTGGGCCATGATCTGATTGTGGGTATTGTTGATAGTTAAAGCTATCAATAATATTTTCCCATTTTTCTCGAACATGCCAGTTCATTCACATAACATTTATAATTAAATAAGATTATAAATGTATTATGAAGAAGTTTGAATCCAGCCAAAACATTTGCAGTGTAAGTAAAATCATTCAGCGGATCGATCCGGTACAATACATATATCATTTATCTGTTAGATTAAAAATAATTTTCCAGGAATAATCTCCTTGGAAATCTGGCTAGTACTACTTGGTGTTATGATGCTAGTACTTTATAGATAGCTTCCTTAGCATTAGCATTTGTCTGCTGGTGAATGTTGTGTCTCTGTTTGAAGAAAAAGTTCTTATACTAAACCTTTAAATACTCCCTTAAATATTACCAAAAAATATCACTGGAACAATCTCTTTGCAGTAACTTTTTAATCTTTCACATATTCCTCCACCAGATATCAGAAGAGATATTGCCACACACAAATTGTAAAAACTGCTAAGCAGATCAGACTTCCAATAACTCAAGACCTAGTTTCATGATCTAAGACTCAACTTAAATTAAGATTGTCATCTTGAATGTTAACGTAATAATTTATAATCAAAGAATCATGGTTTAAGAAATGAAATTCATATCAGATTCCATATCATTTTTTTCCATATCCAACAATAAAGGCAACTGGATTTGATCTTTTTAGATGTACCTAAGTCTCATCAAAAGATTCAAATTAACATATGATTATTATGCTCATATTCTTCACAAATGGGATTTATCTTCCACTGATGTTTGAGCAAATATAGACTATGAACCACATTATTAATGACTGTTGGATTTATAATTATGATAGCAGAAATAAATGATTTAATAAAACCATTAGCAAATCTATCTTCTGACTGGAATTTCTATAGGTAACTTTATAATATCTTATTAATAGTTAAGCTATAACAGTCCATATGTTATATAAATGAATAAATTTATTTGGAGATATTAATTCCCATTACTAAGAAATTATCTAAAGACTCACACTACCACAAATTTTATTTCAGTACAATCATAGCATAAACTATTTCATCAACTGATATTTGAATCTATTTACCAGTAGTTGGCTTTTTTCATTTATTTTAATGGTTGTGCCATCAAAAATTCTGGTTGGTTGAGTGAGTTAAAGCTCTAAACTTTTGATTGGTCAATTACAAAATCAGCAGTAAAAATATATATTTGTCTATTAATATTATATTCATTTTAGTTTACTCTCTAAAAAGCCAATTAATAATTTGTCAGATTATGAAAATGAATGAAAGTTTTTTCAAAAATACATTTCTATTTATAATTATAAAAATATTCTATAGTGGAGAACCTAAAATGAATATTCATAACTTATTAGAAAATGCTGCATAATAAAAGTAAAGAATTTTTACTAAAATCTTAACTATTCTTTTAAAATATTTTTATTTTCAGCATGTTTTATTAAAATAATATATAATATGTTTATTAAATAATATATAATATGTAAAAAAATACTTAAAAAATACTCTAAAACATTCGTTTTCATTTTGAAAATCAAAACAAAGAACTTGGAGCTATCAAAATTGTTGACAAGCGCTCCCTTTTGTTCAAAATGAGAAATAGTCAATCAGTGCCTTGGAAAGTCCACCTTCTGCCATTTTTCTAGCTTCAAATTTAAATATTATTGATTTTTTACTTGTAAAATAATTCTAGAGTGAGCAGCATCTTACAGTACTTTTTAAGCTTTAAAATGAGTGTAAATTCGCTACGATAATGTAAAAATTACCAGGTTTTTAGCCAATTTTATTATAATCAAAGCAGATGGCAGAAGGTTAAAAGAATAAAAATAAAATGTAACAAATATAATAACATAGCTTCCACATGAAAAATATATTAATTTATGAAATTGGAATTTAGATATGAAACAATGGGATATCATAAGACAAAAAATTAAAAGTTAGATATCTTAAGATTTTAAATCAGTAAAATATTAAGTGCTGGGATTTGAATTGTTATTACTAAAATTATTTTAAAAATATTGTCCTATTATAAATAAATATGATTATATTTTTAGTATGTTTGGGGAAACATTTTATGGTTTGTAATTATATGTAGACCTGTTAAATGTTGTCATAATTCTATTAAATCCAGCAATGGGTATTTTCTTATATGATGACAATGATATTTTGAACAGGTGGGATGAGTATTTTGATCAACTTTTCAATAATGATAGACAAATTGAATATCCATTTTGTCTGTTCATTTAGATTTGGACAAAGATATGGAGCTGAGTGAAATCAAAACAGCACTTTGTAATCTTAAAAATGAAAATTTGCAGATCCTGATGAAATATCTGGAAAACTTTTAAAACATTGGAAGTTTTTAAGAATGTAGGGATTTATAAAGTTACACCACTGAACTTAAAAATATGTCCATTGTTTTATTTTTTAAAAAATAATGGGAATAGACAAGATTACAGCAAATGTACTTGGAAGGATTATGCTAAATGGGTTCTAGTCATAGACAAAATGTTTGCCAGGTTTTAGAGAGAATCAATAAGCACTGTAGATATGATTTGGGTTTTTATTGGCAGATCATGCAAAAATGTATTGGGAACAAAAAAGTGATTTATGTAATTTATATGTTGCTTTTATTGATTTGGTTAAGTCATGTGACTAATTTAATCAAACAGCTTGTTTGAAATTCATCCATTGTCCATCAAAACTTATTCATAATTATATAGATTTCATATTTTCAAATGAAAGGAAATATTATTACTGGTGGAAAATCTGGAACATTTAAAATAAAAACTGGTGTTAAGAAATTTCTCCAACATTATATCCAATTTTTAAGATAATATTTTTTGGTACTGTTTATAGCTTACTTAATAAAACAGACTCTAGATGTGATACGCTTTCATAGTGGAATTCTAAATCTGAATCCATTAGAAATGAAATCAAGAGATGATTGTGTTATTTTTTCCAATTTAACAGATAGTTTATAGAATGTGTTTAGAGTTTTGAATGCAAAATGTAAAGACTTTGGTTTAATAATTAATATTCAAGAAACACAAGTTCTTTATCAGCCAGTTATGGAAGAAAAATCATCAACAATTCTTAGCTTGGATAGTTAACTTGGAATTGGATAATCTCTTTATAGGTTTTATAAAAATTTTAAAAAAAGGTAAACTTAGACTCTAATGTGTAGCTGCTATTTTTAACAAGTTAAATGATGGAGATTTCATCGCATGGAAAAACAACTACAACTTAGCTATATGGAGAGCTATTTTATTCTACCTAATTTATTTGTAATTTAATACACTGTGCAGGCTTACACATCTGCACATATATAATGTAATATATAGGGATTTGAACTCAGACTTTCACATGACCCTCAACTCTCCATGCCATCTCATATTGCTGACCCACCCGATCATACACATGTTGAAAAGATAAATAATCACCAATATCCGTACTTCATGCTAAATCAGCAATCATCAGTTGGTCCAGATTACTATCTCCACACATATATACAAGGAATTCGAACTCAGACTTTCACATGAGCTTCAACTCTCCATGTCATCATATATTGCTGACCCACCTGATCACACACATGTTGAAAAGATAAATAATCACCAATTACGTATTTCATGCTAAATCAGCAATCATCAGTTGGTCCAGATTACTATCTCCACACATCTATACAGTCAATGCTCAGCTTTATATTAAGATAGCCAGTCTTCATACTTTAATGGGCAGGCTTCAAACTACTCCAATCCACAACTCTTCAGCCATCAATTTCATTGAAAATCTGATAATGGAACGTTCAAAGCCTACTGTTGATCGCAATATAAAGGCACTAGAAAAGTTTCATTTAAAGATGTTCCATAAAATTTTAAAAATATAATGACATAGTCATAAAATCAATAAATATGTTCTTCGATTGGCTGGTTAAGGTATTATAGAATTCGTTTTTATTAAATTATATCTTTAATGAACTGGTTATATGAAATACACGATTAACACAAGACTTCCAAAAGATACGTTTTGTGATGAACTCGAATACTATTTTTTGGAAGAGGTAACCCCGTTTTTATTATAGGAATTATGTGAAAGACATTCTAAAGAAGGTGAATAATTTGTTTTCATAAGGAAGAGAATAGAAGTCATTGGAGAATTAAATATAGGATTGACATACTTCAAAAAGAAAAGTTTACTGCAGAAGTTAAATGTGGCATAGTAAATATTTTATCAAACGAAAAATGAACCAATATCTTCTACATGTGGACGCATTTAGTGTTCATAAACTGGTTTGTCTAGTCATCACAAAATTCATCTTTCAAGTAGTTTTTTTTTTTTTCTCTTCGGCGATGAAATGACCACACTCTTTATCAGTGATTGATGATGATGAGAAATCACGTTCAATTTATTTTTTATACATCCGAGAGAAAAAAAGTTAATTTGCTAGTCTAGATCACTTTTCCAATATTTTCTCCTTGTTATTAATTTTCCAAATATTGGACATTATTTACATTTATAGAATGTTTGGGTCGTGTGAAAGTCTGTGCTCATATATCCTATATATATATATATATAGGCACAGGTACATAATAAGCCTGTGTTTCAGTTATTACATAGTAGAGATGTCAGCCCACCATTAAATGGATTATGACCTGTACATGAGGGGTCAGACTGATCTTAGGTCAACATGGGTGTGACAAGAATCTCGATCTCAGGGTGGCCTTTGAGTATTCCATTATCAGATTTTCAATTGGATGGACGGTTGAAGAGTTGGCGTGTGGAGTAGATTGAAGCCTGTCCATTAAAGTATAAAGATTGGCTATCTTAATATATATCTGAGCACTTGTAGCATATATGTTTAGAGATGGTAATCTGGACCAACTGATGATTGCTGGTTTAGCATGAAATACGTATATTGGTGATTATTTATCTTTTCGACATATATGTGTTCAAGTGTATCAGTGTTATGAGATAAAGTGGAGAGTGGTGGGTCGTATGAAAGTCTGTGCTCATATACCCTATATCTTTTTTTTAAAAATAACATTTTTTTCATAAAGATTTAAAATTAAAATTAGAGACATATTGCCAATTCTAATAACTTCTAGGATGGAGGGGGGGGGGGAGCGCTAACTTAAGATCTTCTCTTCAAGCACGCCCAATTTCCAAATAAAATGTTTTTTTATTATTTAAACAAGTTGTAGTTATTATTTATTTTAATATTATTAGCATTATCTTCTCTTAACAATATCAAAGAGCATTCATTACATATCTGATTGATGTTAGCCGTGACAACGTCTTCAATTCAGATGGAAAATGATTGATTAGTCTGAGGCCGGTAAAAAAATATATATTTTTCTTTGCAGCAAAGCCTACAATAGTTTAAATCTATGTCAATTTTATCTCTTCCTAATTAAGTCTTTATCAAGCTTTCCGGTCCTATTAATTTGATAAGAAGGGGTGCGCGGTATAAGTTTTACTCTCAGTGCCTAAAGTGTTTCCAGAATACATTTTTGGAGCAAAGGATTTTATTTACTTCTGTAAATAACAAAATACAACAGTCTAAAAATTGAAATAAATAACTAATAGATAGCTGTCTAATAAAGATAGATGAATGCTGGGCTTTATTGCTCAGGAATTCGTAATAAGTTTGAGACCGGAAGTACTAGCACTGGAATCGATTGCAGGATCTTACCCTCCAGAATCTGATGCACTTACCAATGCACTAAACCACGCAAGGCAGCGTGCTAATTTTCATTTCATAAATGCTATATATACATTATATACTGGGTATGTAAACATGATTGTGTGTCTGTACATATATATATATATGTACAGGTATTTATCCAAAATATGACCAAGATAAATATTAGGTCTTTCTTCCATTCTTTAAAAGTCTCATATGTATTATTCATTATCTGACATCTTGTTTGACAATGAGAAGGAAATGATAACATGTTGTACATTTAATAATTTTTTAATTAATCCTTCAGTAGTCTAGAGATCATCCAACGATGTATAATATTTCTGTAGTGTAATTTTCACTACACCACTCACATGCAACATAGGGGCTAATTTCTATCTACTTTTAACACCGTTTGGAGGGATGTAATCATAAACATATGACCAAAGACGTGAAAAACTATGATTCCCAAGTTATACATTTTATGTTGAATCAGAACTCATCAGTTGGTCTAGAACAGGCGTGTCAAACTCATTCAAACAATGGGCCATTTTATGCTACTGGTAAGATTCTCGCGGGCCACATCACACAAATTTTCTTAAAATTGTATTTTGAAGTGAGAATGCAGGAATATAGATAGGGTAATTAAAGCATATTATGTAGTTTAGTGAATTCACTTCAATAATATACAATTGATATAGTATTGCTTTTATTTAAACATGTATTTTATCTGATTACATATTTATAAAACTACAATTTATTGTTTTTACTGGAAACTTGCCAGCGTTTTCCTCTTACTAGTTTTTCAATATCTGGATTCAAAGACTGAGAACAAGCAATTTTCATTATGGCAGATAGATGTTTATCAGTTAATCTTGATCTGTAAGCTGTTTTATTTAATTTCATGCATGAAAATAATTTCTCACATAAGTATGTACTTCCAAAAAAGCTTAAAATTTGTGCAGCAAATTTTTTAATTTCTGGGTATCTTTCACCTAAATAGGAATAAATTTTCGGAGTTCCTACTTCTCGATATTTGTTTTTTAAAATTGAATCATTCTGGAAATCAATTAATTCCAGTTGTATCGAAGTCGGAGCTTTTTCGACTTCAAAGGCAAATGGTCCCGTGAAAAAAGAAAAAATGTCTTCGAACTCCTTGAAATCATCAAAACGTTTATTGAATTCGTCTTTTATTTTTTCAATTTTTGCAGAGTGTTGTGAAAACGAGCAACTTTGATTTTGTGCTTTTAACTGCTCACATGTAGGAAAATACGTCAAAATGTTCTTTTGCAAATGATTTTTAAACAAATTCAGTTTTTGTACAAAGCTTGCAACTGCATCGTACATATTCGTTATCAATTGATCTTTGCCTTGCAATGTAATATTAAGATTATTCAGATGGCCTGTAATATCTATTAAAAATGCTAGGTCTTGTACCCACAATGGATCTTTTATAATTGATATATTTTCATTGTTTTCATCTTTCATTTCAAAAAATAATATTATTTCCTCCAAAAGCAGATAGAAGCTCTTTAAGACATTGTGGCAGGACAACCAATGAACTTCTGTGTAATAAGGAAGATCTTCGAATTCGGATTCTAAATCTTTAAGGAACGAAGTAAATTGGCGATAGTTAAGTGCTCTTGATTGAATAAAGTTGACTATCTTTGTAACTGCTTTAAGTACTTGATCCATTTTTAATAATTTTAAACAGAGAACTTGTTGGTGAATGAGGCAATGAAAAGCTTTTATTTTCGGTTTATCTGGATATTCATCTTGTAATTTCCTTGCTAGTCGTGATGCAAAACCTTTAGTTTCACCTGTCATCGATTTAGCACCATCAGTTGTAACAGAAACAAGCTTGTCAAGAGGCAAGTTAAGTTTTTCTAAAATGCTCCATATGGCATCAAAAATATCTTCACCAGTTGTTGTTCCATGAAGAGGTATGAATTCCAACAATTCTTCGGTGATCCTCATGTTATTATCACAACCACGAAAAAAAACAGCAACTTCTGCAACATCTCTTATATCCATACTTTCATCAATCACAATTGAAAAGAACTGGATTTTGGTAGATATTTCCTGTAATTGTGAAGTGATGTCATCTGCCATTTCAGTAATTCTATCTGCCACCGTATTTCTTGATAATGAGATGTCTCGAAATGCTTGTAATTTTTCTGGACAGACAAATTCGGCAACTTTTATCATACATTCCTTGATTAGAGAACCATCGGTGAATGATTTTGAATGTTTTGCTAATAAATAGCTTATTTCATAACTAGCTCTTGTTACTGATTCATTACTTTTTATAAATTTTGTAAGCACTCCTTGCTGGCTACTTAATGAATTCTTCATTGTTTTTAATTTTTCTTCTCTTATTTTAGCTTCAAAACATGAAAATTGTTTTTCATGATTAGTGCTATAATGTCGCTTAATATTGTATTCTTTAGCAACACTAATAGTTTCTTTGCAAATTAAGCACATAATCTTATTGTTCACTTCCACACAAAAATAATTCAGTTCCCACCTTTCTTGAAATTTTCTTCCCTCGTCATCAATCTTTCGTTTTTTATTTAGCATTGGAAGTGGCATTTTCTGTAATAAAAATAGAGCTTTAGATTTAAATTTTTAAAATTTAAAAAATTGCAACTATGTTTATGCTAAATACGCTTCATAAAAATTTAATGCTACTCTAGTATTTAAATGTAAAGAGAGCACTGCTATCGATTCTCACTCCTGGAATTATGCTCGATAAATGGAGGTAGCTATAAAAGGTACGGATTACGTTTTCTCTCTCTCTTCAGTCCAGACTTCCCAGCATGGAGCAATCAAGATAGAGATGTGACAAAGAAGAAAGCTGTGCATAAGGCCATAGATTAGAAATGGTCGAAGCCACTAAAGTTCACCAAGGCCAAACATATACTGGTAAAATTGTAGAACTTTTAGTGTTTTCCAAACTGAATTGTAATCGTTACTAACTTATATGTAAAATATTATTAAAATATTATATAACAAAATGTCAAATGCATGCTCGTTATTTCTTATGCTGTCTGACTAGTTTCAGAAAGGTAGAAACTCTCGGATAT
Source organism: Epiperipatus broadwayi (assembly GCA_028023455.1). Taxonomy (NCBI): domain Eukaryota; kingdom Metazoa; phylum Onychophora; class Udeonychophora; order Euonychophora; family Peripatidae; genus Epiperipatus; species Epiperipatus broadwayi. The sequence continues at coordinate 67,837 of JAQFVV010006742.1, forward strand.
AGCAGTTTACTTATATTTTTTGAATGAGTTATAAAAGGAAACAACCCGCAAATTTTTAACACACCAATCCGGATAAAGAAACTAGCGCAACTGCCTTTTGTGCCTTTTGTTACAATTCTAAGAAAAACCCAATATCTGCAGATAGGATTGCTACGTTGGTGGCGCAAATAGCTGACTAATGTATTTATGTTCTCGGAAGCACAGCAGCACATTATCAACGTTTCCAGCTTTGGTATTCACATATCTCAAATGCTTCATCATCATAAAGGCATGTCATCAAAAATATTTAGCTATGCGTGTAACTGAGAATTATAAATTAGCTATGTATGTAGACAACAATTACTGTATATATTTTAGTTCATGTAATTAAATGTAAGAGCTTTTTAAAAAAAATTAATTTATTGTTTGCAACATATCATTCTGTTTTCATTTTATTGCATAGCATCTTAGTCGAGGGCCATGAAAAATCCTTTTGAGGGCCGCATGCGGCCCGGGGGCCGCCAATTTGACATGCTTGGTCTATAACATAATCTCTTACACATCTCTTTATTATCATTCATAATATAGATAGATAGATAGATAGATAGATAGATAGATAGATAGATAGATAGATAGATAGATAGATAGATAGATAGATAGATAGATAGATAGGTAGGTAGATAGGTAGGTAGGTAGGTAGATAGGTAGGTAGATAGGTAGATAGATAGGTAGGTAGGTAGGTATGGATAGGTTGGATAGGATAGGTATGGATAGGATAGGTAGGTAGGTATGGATGGGTAGGTAGGTAGGATGGATAGGTAGATGGATGGATAGGTAGGTAGGTAGATAGGTAGGTAGATAGGTAGGTAGGTAGGTAGATAGGTAGACAGGCAGGCAGGCAGGCAGGCAGGCAGGCAGACAGGCAGACAGACAGACAGACAGACAGACAGACAGCAAAAGTATTATGCTTCTGAAATCTAGTAAAGATAATCCAATGCTTTATTGCTTGGGATTTCCTAAAATATTTGAGCATCAGAAATGGCAGTGGTAGTCATGGACCTTAATCCCCAGAGTCCATTACTCTATCACTGAAATAAATCATGTAAAATGGAGTATAATTGCTTGAGAATATGTGCATATGCACATGTTCTAATGAGTTTAATAAGCACTAAATAATGGCTTATAAAATATTTAATGCTAAGAATATAAATCTATTTATGGAACAAACAAGCTTCACATATATTACTAAAATAAGTCACAATCTAGATTTCCAAAGAATCATTTAAATGAATTTATAACTAATGCCCTCTTTTTCATTATAGTAAGTCAATCTTTTGTGCCAGTTAAAAGATGATCAGTGCTAAAGATAATCTCTAGTTTAGAAAATGACTAGTAATAATCATTATTGTATTTATCTGAGGTGGATGGTGTCAAAGCTGTGAGAAAAAAGAGTTTAACAATGGTAAATAAAAATGTAACAATTTACTATGGATAAATACTCTTCATATAATAGAGATATATATGGGAGATAGTAACCTGGGCCAACTGATGAGTGCTGGTTCAGCACGAAATGCATCTTGGGAACATTTGTCTTTTATTGTATCTTTATTTATATGAATTTAAAAAGGATGGGGAAGTATGGAGGTTGTGTAATATATCTATAAAGATGATAACTTTTATCTGACTTTCAGTTTATTTTACAGTAATTATGAGTAAGTTATATTCTTAGTGTTACATATTTGACAAGCGTAAAAATTATTTATGCTCATTAAAAATCATTATAATTTCACTTAAATTAAAGTTAAAAACTATAAGCTGGCTGACTAATATACTAATAAAAAAGAAATTTTCAGCCTTTTCAAGCATCAATGCTTGATTTATTACTATGCAACAAATCAAAACTCAAATAAAGATGATTATATTTTATCTAACAAAATAAACTGGCATTGATATAACAAAAGATGGACGTTATTAACAAGTTTGTTTAAATAATTCTTTAGGAATATATCTTTATTCGGACTTGTTTATTCCATGAATAGATGCATAAACTGTATATTGATTTTATCTTGTGATATAATTATAGGAGTTTTTAACAACTTTAGCACAAAATTAAAGATAGGGGAAGACTTCTCTGGCTTTTAAAGATGAAAGCAGTGGATCATATCATCTATAACAATTATCCTAGTAGTAATCTATTCAATTAATGATTTCGGAGTGCACAGATCTCAATCACATCTAGCCATCAAAAGCACTATTATTAAAAGATTATTATTACACATAAATGATTTTAAAGACATTAATAACACTCAGAATTAAGAGAAAAAAACCATAAAACAAGAGTGCTTTGGGATCATTCTATAAAAATGAAAGAAAAAGAAAAATGAAGTAAGCAGCTACATTTTTTTTAGAATCATCGGAGAAGACAATATAATACTAAGATTAAACTATATCAAGTGATCATCACAAGTGATATGTTGCTGGGGCTGCCCCTCTGTTAACTAATATCTTAAAATATATAATACAGTAATGGTGTATTATAATTTACAATTTTTAATATTAAAGTATTTTATTTTAAAAAAAAAATTGTATAAAGTATTGCAGCATATAGTCGTATTGCATGGAATGTATGGTATAATGATAGTAGCTGAAACAGCATTACAGTAATTAATTCTTTACAAAAGTGTGCTAAATGTTATATGCCAACAAACATCACATGACCACCATTTCTTATGCTTGCTTATAACTGTTTTAAAACAGGAAAAACTCCCTATACATATTGCCACACACAGCAAGCTAGAGTAATTAATGGATGCCAGAAGGCTTGTGCATAAAATCCCTATCTAGTGCCTACTATCCAGCATATCCAGACTAGTTTTTCTGGCTTGTGGCCTTCATCAGTGAGGAGCCTTGGATCTGAGAGCACTGCACTTAGATCTTAGGATCTAATGCAACCCTCTAGCAGCCACCTTTTATCTCCACTTAACTACAAAACTATGAGTCTTAAATTGAAAACACCTTCATGTTTCCAATCCAAACTCACCAGCTTATATAGCCATATGAGTCTGAACTCAGTTCAGTACCCATACATTTTTGGTGTCTTTGGTTCTTTAATAACCCATAACCATCACTATCCTATTAGGCAGGATTATTAAAGTGTTTTCAATTTAAGACTAATAGTTTTGTAGTTAAGTGAAGATAAAAGGTGGTTGCTAGAGGGATGCATTAGATCCTAAGATCTAGGTGCAGTGGTCTCAGATCTAAGGCTCCTTGCTGATGAAGGCCACAAGCCAAAAACTAGTCTGGGGATGTTGGATGAATAGGCACTAGATATGGATTTTATGCACAAGCCTTCTGGCATCTATTGATTACTCTAGCTTGCTGTGTGTGGCAATACATGTAATGAGTTTTGCCTGTTTTAAATGTTTTATCCACATCAATAGTTTTTTAACTGCCATTCTTTGGACAAATAATATTCCATGTATTACAAGCATTCTTCAAAATTATAAAACATTACCTATGAAAAAAATGTTAGCATCACAATCATGCCAATTAGTGCAAGTTTTCAGTAGAAGCCAAATAGTAGTGCATAAAAACCTCCTATCCTGTGTTATCCTATACAATATTCCCAGATTAGTTTCAGGCTTATAGCTTTTCCCAATTAGGAGCTTTGGATATGACAGAATTGGATGGGGATTTATGAAATACTGTCATCTGGCAGCTATCAGTTATTAAAGTGTGCACTAGGTGGTATTATTGTGGTGAGAAAAAAAGAATTTGATGCTGTACGACATTGCATAAGCTGGGAATCATGTGATGCCTTATTGGTTTTATAAAAAAATATTGATCCAAAGTGGCATACTTATTTGGAAATAATAGTGCACATAATTTATAATGTGGACAATCTGAAAATAGCATTTTTCAGTGCACTATCCAAGCCTATCTATTTACATCAGGGTTGTTCACTGCATTTGAAAAAATATCTTTTATATTATGTATTTAGTTTACATAGTTAGGCATAAATATTATAATTAAATTATAGCCTTTTTTACATCTGATCTTTTACATTTTAACTCATTAAAGCCAAACTCCTCCCACTGTAAATTTGAAAGAATCGATTGTCACTTTTGGTCATATTTGGAACATTTTATTTTTACAATTCAACCTTTATTCTATATAACATTTTGATAATCTTTACATTATTTAATACAAATATAAGTTTCCAAATGAAAGATATTATAAAAGATATCTGAACCTTTCAGAATAGAAAAATAAAGTTGTAAAGTAAATATACAATGATAACAATGACTTTTTTGTAAAAACCACTAAACATCACATAATCACTATTTCTCATGCTAACACATATCTGTTATTAAAACAGGCAAAACTCTCTATAAAGTAGTGCCACCCAGGGTCAACGAGAGTAATCAAGGGATCCAGAAGGCAAAGCTCCTCACTGGCAAAGGCCAAATCCAGAAACTAGTCTGGGGATATTGGATGAGTAGGCACTAGATAAGGATTTTATGTACAAGCCTTCTGGAATACATTGATTACTCCGAGTGGCATTACTATATGGAGAGTTTTCGCCTGTTTTGGCTTTTTTTTATATTGGATCATAGCCATCACCAATTTATAAACATTGTTAAGCACAGTATTCATTATTTGAATTCATTTTTAAAATTAAAATGAATTGTTTAAATATCAATAAACAGCAAAATTCTGGCTTAAATTTTAAAATTGTATTCATTATTGTTAAAATATTACAAAAAAGTTTCTGCATTGGTGTTTATAAAATATTTTTAAACAGAGAATCAATCTCAACTAAATTATAATTGCAATAATGTAATTTTGGGATTGTAAATAAATATTTTTCAAATACATAATAAGCATAAATATGTAAATAAATTGCTGAAAATTACATTTTTTTAAGGAACAAAAAAATCACTCTTTCAAAGTCTGAGAACAAAAATCTACCAATCATTTGAATTGTCCATTTTTTTGTATCATGTTACAACCAATCAGTGGTATTAGCTTTTTTTAATTATTTGCATAATGTGTATGATTATTCATTATTGTTAAAATATTACAAAAAAGTTTCTGCATTGGTGTTTATAAAATATTTTTAAACAGAGAATCAATCTCAACTAAATTATAATTGCAATAATGTAATTTTGGGATTGTAAATAAATATTTTTCAAATACATAATAAGCATAAATATGTAAATAAATTGCTGAAAATTACATTTTTTTAAGGAACAAAAAAAATCACTCTTTCAAAGTCTGAGAACAAAAATCTACCAATCATTTGAATTGTCCATTTTTTTGTATCATGTTACAACCAATCAGTGGTATTAGCTTTTTTTAATTATTTGCATAATGTGTATGATACTGACATCTTCAGATGTTTTTTAAAACTAATAATTTTAGTTCAAATTTCTGTTGATAAATAATAGTTAGCCAATATATATATATTACAGGTAGCTGCAAAATTTGTAAAGAACAGCCAAAAACAATAGAAGCATCATCAGATTGCCCTAGAATTTGCTGAAAATATACTTTTTGTCCCTTGACTGTTAAATTAGATCATATATTTTTTACTATTATTAATTGAAGGTTTAGCTGCTTGAGTGATCATGTGACTTTTAAGGATGAAGCATAATAGATTAAGCGTCAATATATGTGTGTTTATTTTTACACTGTCACTGTAAGATACACTTTTTATCCCTTAACTGTTTAATTTGATCATGTGACATTCAAGCATAATGAATAGCAGATTGAGTGTCAATCCAGGTGTTTATTTGTAGAGACAGTCATTCTACCATGCATTAAATCTCATAAGTATTTTCTTTTACAAATAAACAACTTTATAATTATTATTTTTAATTTGAGCCAAGCTCTTGACCATGACTACTTGTTATGGAGATGATGCTAATAATTTTTCTCACTTTAAATCACCTTTCTGTGCAAGCTTTAATATTATTTTTCTGATTTCCATGCTTAAATAGCACTAGAAAAATGAAATATAATATTGATCTTTTAGGTTAAAAACTCTGAAGAGATCTACCTCCATTTTCTTCATGGATTTAGTTCCCATTACTTTGAGAAAAAAAATTGGTATAGCAAAAACATTTATTTTTTATATAGTTTATTGAAAATTACTGATTATTTTTATACAAGAACATATAGTAAATATTAAAAACCAAAAAATGCATGTATATACTTTGATTTCATTTTTATATGTTTTATTTTTAAAAATAGAGATTAAATAATTTGATGATAATTGTAACAAAGAAAAATATAGTCATAATACTGTCACTCCTTTTGAAAGTGGCATTTATGATCATGGTATTAGAAACTTTTGAGATATTTTAAATATTATACATAGAAATTTAAAATTTAAAAGATAATTTCATAGATTTTGGATAGCTTCACATTTGTTTATTCACATTTTAAACATAGTTTTTATTTATTATAAGATTTTGCTTTTTTTTTCATTGCAAGCTTGGTTGTGCTGCTGAATGCCATCCAATCAGAAAAAAGTTATCTGTTCTTATTGTGCACTCAATGTATTATTGTTTTTTCAATATTTTCAGATGGCAAATATAATTTTTTAGGATGTATTCATTTGTAAACTTAAGTTACTAGATAATCAAGTTCAATTTATTAAATTCAAATATAAAATAATGGTTTAATATTAAAAACAAATGTTGTGCAGTGACAAAAAATATCACCAGGGCTAACAAAAGAAAGTGTTATCTTCTTAAAGAGTTTAAAAATAATTATTTGATATCTTAATATTGCAAAATAAATAAATTTATTAAATGAAAGCATGATTATGAACTAAATATTTAGATCTGTTATTTCTGAAATTTATAATTACTTTAAATATTACAGTAAAATTAATTTAAATATTTTTTTGAAGGAAATTAAGTCATATACCATGTGACTTAATTTAATAAGCTTGTATTACAAATGTTATACAACGAGCATGTCAATCACTCTTAACATGCTTTTCAGAACATCCCCAATCCGCAGACCAGTTTCTAGCTCTAGCTTTCATCAGTGAGGTGCTAGAATATTCAAACATTAGATATCCTAGTGCCTCACTGATGAAAGACAGAGCTAGAAACTGTTCTGAGGATATAGATGTTCTGAAAAGCTTGTTAAGAGCTATTGGTATGTTCATTATATAAAACTTTTTTATAAAAGTTTTTTAGTTACAAACTTTTTTTTGCTACTGTATAATTGATATTTTTTAATAAAAGGCATATTCTTTCATATTTTTATAGTTAATTTTAAAATTGATTATTTTTGCATATGTATATGATATTGATTTTAATTTTCTGAAAAAAATATATAATCAAAAATAGTACTATTCATTATATTTTTTATTATTTTCCAGCTACTATAAAATGTTAAATACCTTTAGAAAAATTCAAACTTTATTTAAACTATCCAAACACATTCAACTGTCAGTAATGGTACACAAATTAGTATATAATAATGTTTTGGGTGATCTCATTGTTCTTTCTTCTTAAGTTATCTATAATTTATACAATGACAGTACTACCAAGGCAATCAATTCTGAAATCTTTAGGTTTGTGAATACTGAAGTTAAGGTAATGTTTTTTCATTGCACATAGCAATTAGTAAAATTTTCCGATACTTGTCTATGATGGTCCTTTTGATTTTTCTACTTTTTTCTTGAAGATAATCTTAAAGAATGGTTTCCAAACATTATGAATCATCATACCAGGTTTACTTATTGTGTTGTTTGCCACTGCCATGTCAGCAAAGCTACCCCTCATAACAATGGCAAATAACCATATAAGTGAACCTGGAAACCATTCATTAACATTTCTCTTAAGGAAAAAGGTGAAGAATTCAGGAGGACCCTCACAAGTATGCATATGAAATTTCTAGGGATGTTTGCATTTGATAAAATAGCCTACTTAATTTATGAATCACATTAAATTTAATATTCCCAAATCTAAAAGTCCACTTTGATTCCCATGATATTAATGGTCACTGGTAAGACCAACAATACCCAAAAAAGATTTTAAAAAAATACTGCTTGAAACATTGTGTTATATACTAATCTCTGTGCTATTACTAAATAGTTGAATGTTTTGGAAGGTTTAAATAAAGTTTGAATTTTTCTAAAGACATTTAACAATTACTATTAGATAGTGGAAATAGTCCAACTTATGGTTACTACCAAAATACTATCATCATAAACATTCAAACAAGAAGTGTTCTAAGACTTTAAAAAGATTGAAAACCGATGGTGCAGAATTATATTTTAGAGAAAGTAATAAAAAAGGAAGGTTAGTAAGATTTTATAAAAATGAGTTTGGGAAAGATAAGTTAAAAGATTAAAAGCTTTAAAATATACAAATGAATATGTAAAAAAGATTACTGGTGGTGGGAAAAAGGGAAATAGATTGCAAAATGGCAGTCCCTTTCCCATCCCAGAAGCATCAAGATAAGTAATGAGTAAGCTATCTGAAAAAACACTATGTGATCAAATAATACAAATTGATCATAGAAATTTGTTTATATTTTCCATTTAGTAATCATTTAGTCTGCATAAATCCATGATAATTATTAGTTTTTCATAGTTTATTTGAAAGAAGACAGATATAAATACCAACCTCTATTCAGCATACTCCAGACTGGAGCTGTATGGTAGATTCTGTATAAACCTTGAATATTTTTATGTTGGTATCAAGCTGTAGTTTGTTTCATAATATTGCAATATGTTGTAGTTTAAAATTAATTAATCTATAATTTAGTTTTAATTTTTATTTTTGGATGGCAGGTATAATTAGAAGATAAGCGCAACTCTAAAACACAAACACTATTTGCATAATTTTACAATATTTTTTTAATATTATGTTAGTAAAGCTAAAACTTATTTTTAAAATTTATTTTTTGTTTCAAAAATTCACTTTTGGAAAAATATTTTTAATAATAAATATAAAATATATTTTATTTTTGTAATTATTAATTTTTTCAAAGCATTAAAAACCGATGAGATGAGAATCTAAAGAATTTAATTTGTCATTGTTAAAAATACAGATAGGTATTGATTTATATCTCAAGTTAATTTTATTTTTAAAATATTTCATTAGCTTTATTATTTTTTAAAAGGCTCTAAATAATAATTATATTAAAAGTAATTAAATTTTTCCACAAAAATTATTCAATGTGAAAACTAAATATATAAAAGATTAATTATAGTAATGTTTACTTCTCTTTGAAAATGTTAAAGAGTAAGAGTTTAGAGAAAGAAAGTTAAAATAATGTATGGAAATCTTCTATTTGTAAATGATTGATAATAAGGTTACACTTTATGCACGTTGGTTTGGTAATTTTGCATTTTAAAATTTGGATGTTGATTCTTACATCCATATATTTCTCCTGCTTACAACTTACAAAAGGGAATTCCACAAGCCTTGAATTTATAGAATTAAACCACTAAACATCACATGAACACCGTCTCTAAAACTAGAATATAACTGTTATTAAACAGGCAAAACTCTACATACAGTAGTGCCACCCTCTGCCAACCAGAGTAATCAATGAATACCAGAAGATTTGTGCATAAATCCCATCTAGTGCCTACTCATCCAATATCCCCAGACTAGTTTCTGGCTTGTGACCTTTGTCAGTGAGGAGCCTTGGATCTGAGAGCACTGCAGCTAGATCTTAGGATCTAATGCAACCCAAATTATGAATGAATACAAAACACATTTCTACTTGTAGAAAAGAAATCAAAAACAAACAGCTGCTACAAAAAAAAAATTGCATTCACAAACCAAATCATTTAAACAGAGTTGTGTTTAACAAATTTGTTGCAAAGATTAATGAAAGAGGATTTATATACAAGTAAATCATGCTGTTGAACATCAAGAAAATGAACTCATGATATGGAGTTTACTATTTTTGCTTTTATTAGTAGGAGTATCAAGAACTGTCTTTGCCAATTATCTGCCAATTATCTCTATGTTTCTGGATTTACGCTACTTTGAATACTGCTGTATTCAATACAAGACCCAATGGAATCATTTTTTACAGACATGCAAATTTTGGCATTGCTGCTCATATGATTGGTTTATTAAATAAATGAAATAGTTTCAAATTAAAGCAAAAGATAAGGTCTTTTCTCTTTATCTCATTTTTTTAAAGAGATAAGATGGTCCAACCTTTTCTCTATAAAAGGAAAAAAAAATACTGTCTGAAGTTTTGGTTTGAGAGTATTTCATTGGGTTAATAAATCAGTTATGTGCAAAACAATCTCACAGTACCACATATTATTAAAACACTGGATATATATTACATATTTAAGTATTTTAATCAATATTGACAATGTTTAAATTGAGAAAAATCTTACATGTCAATTATTTAAATAAAGCAATTAAAAATAGCTTTAAAATAAATGGTGTGATGGATTTAAATTCATGCCTTTTGGCTAAAGTGTTTCAAACAAAGCTCTATATAATAAAATGAGGTAAAAAAAAGAAGATAGTCTAAGCTTTTATCTATATTGTAACGGTACGGATTCCCTAAGGAATGAATAAGGTGGTCGCATCTCACTATAATCAGATTTGGGGTCTTCATATAGGATGCCATGGATAAAATGATTTAACTTTAATCTAAAACTGAATTCATTTCAAACAGGGTAATTTAATATCAAATATTTAATATAGACAATTCAGACTAAACCATTCAATTTTCTCCTTCATTAATTGTTCTGTTATACTTAGAATTCAAACTCAGTGTATGTTTTGCAATTAACTCTCTTCAAGGATTTCCAACAATTCTAGAGTAATAACATATATTCAATATAATCTCAATATATTTTTAAAATTTACTTCAATGAAGTTATTAGGATATTAAATAAGTATAATATATGTGTGTAGATATATATGTTTAACTTTATTTTGTTTTGTAAAATGAATAAATAAATTAAATAAATTAGAAACTTCTTTAAATTTAAAATAAACTTTAACAGTATTGTATTAGCGAATAACAATTCAAATTTATTTAATATAATAATAATAAAAATTATCATAAGTGTTTTACTTACATCTCTACTATTTTATAATATTAAATAATTAATATTTCCCCATATTTCCATAGTAGATATGTATCTCATAACATGAACAGGTTCTAGTAATTTATATTATAATAAACAAATTTTTATAATTCACAAAAAAAAATATAAAGAGCTAAACTAGCTAATCTTAATTTAATTCCTATGCAAATAAATAGTAATATTATATTATGCAATCTGTATGAGAGAATTCTAACTTTATGAGACTATTCCTATGTAGAGTAATTATTAAGAAATGTAAAATCTTTCATACAAGATATTAATCATTTACATAACTAATAACAAACAAACATTATTATATTAATTAAGTTAGTAACAACAAAGTTATGTCATGTCATGAATAAATCCAATATGAAGAATGATAAACTCTTACCTTCATATTAAGTTTACTTTTATACCTCAGTTCAAACCTTAGTCAAATGACTTTCATGGAAAACCTAAATTTTATTAAATATAAAATAAAAAATGTTTGACTTCATAATCTTCTATTCCTCTTCATTTAGTCTTTCTTAAATGAATTGTTCCAATTATGAGGGATTTTAATAACAAAGGAAATAAAGTTAAATATTTTTAAATGATGATTCATGAAGATGGTATGATATAATAAAAGTTTATATTAGTGTCCTATTCATTTCTATATTTGCAAGGTAATGCTTGTTAAAAATAAAGTTCTTTATTTCTTGTCATTAATCACTGCAGAGGCAATTAAGATATCCAGTTATTCCAAAACATTCTTCTTGCATGATGTTGACATCTTATGCCAAAATGATTTCTCTACCATTATACAGATCAATTTATATAACTTTAGGCATTTCAGTAGGAATAAGGAATTACATTTATCTTTGGTTAAAACTATTGCATTATATCCTATGACAAGTGGGGTTTACCCACTATGCATTTTTCTATAGGTATAATCTTTTTAAATTAATTTTAGTTTGAGTATATAAATGTTTTCTAAAGAAATTTATCTGTTTCAGAATTCTAAATTAGAATGATTTTATAAGCTTTTCTATTTAATAAAACATAAATAATTTTATTTGGAAATATGAATAATATTAACAAAGAGTAAATTATTTACTCTTCTATTTCAGTGATATTAGAATTTATTTTTTAATAAAATTTTTATCAATAAGCAAATCATTCAAATTATTAATCTATCTTTTAAAAGTATTTTATATTCAAACACAGTTAAATTATGGTACATAGTGGCTAGTATATCGGCAAAAGATAGAATTCCTTAATAAATTATCTAATTCAGTATTTATAGCAGAATCAACTTCTGGTTGCATGTACTGCATATATCATTTCATTTTCACAATTTTTACATTTTATAATCATTAATTATATTAATAATCAATAATTGAATTGAATTTAATTTCCTTTGTATTAGTTGTTAGGCTGTGACTTGACCTTAAGGTTATCTCTATGTTACAGCTTGGTTAATGAATTTATTAGTTAAACAATAGTTTTATAGGAATGAATGAAAAATAATTAATTTTAGTTGTTTTAATTTTATTAAAACAACTATATTTAAAAAAAATAATGTATATACTAATCATATATACTTATGTGATAGTTTTACATACTCTCACAATATATATATATCTTATCCCTTGGCTTGAGAGTATTTCAATTATTTAATAAACCAGTCATTTGAGAAATATTCTCAAAGTGTTATATGTACTTATATATATATATATCATTACAATCAGTCAACACTTAGACAATCCCAATATCAATAACAATCAACAATCTCAAACTGTTGTCAAGGCAACCTTCTTTAAACAATAAAGATGAAATACTACCTTTATTTATGGTTCAATACATTTATATAGAAACTAAAGATTGCAACTTGACTACGGAGATTGATACTAAGAAGTTTAAATAAATCTCTAAATAGGCAAATAAAACCTGTTTTGAATGCAGACTAATAAATTGACATTACAAATTGCTATTATAATTTTCACATTGCACCCAAAGTATTGCTTAAATAATAAATGTAATAATTCTCAAGGCTAAATTGGTTTATAAGTAATCACTGTCAACACTTAGACAATCCCAATATCAATAACAATTATCACCTTTTAACAATAAAACTGCAATCCCAGCTTTATTTACGGTCCAATATATTTATATAGACATTAAATGTTGCAAGTTGACCACAGGGAGTGAAATTCTTGATATATATATATATATATATATATATATCAAGAATTGCATGATCTTCGTTTTAACATATATATATATATATATCACATTACCTCATCCAAGCTTAAAATAAACAAGTAAAATATTAATAATCTGTTACATTCTTTATATTTTATAAATTTAGTTTAAGTATTGACTGTGATGATGTAATTTATGTATAACTAATTAGCTATGTATACTTATGCTTTATATATATATATATATGTTCAAAGATGGCGTTTTACCAAAACCACCGAACAAGTGTAAAATTTGTTTACATAAACGAAAAAAGAGTTAGAATTAACTACCTCTTTCATTTGCTCACCCCCAGATCAGCTGATTTCAAGCTGGTTTGTTCTCATCAGTGAGGCTGAGTTTGAAGACTTTACCGGTCTGAAAAATTCAGCTTGCAAACTGATAGAAACGTTTTGCATAAACACTTGAGAGTCAGTGTTTAGATCTAGTTTCTATACTCTATTTGGTAAAACGCCATCTGTTGAACATAAATAACAAGTGATAGCAAGTTACGTGAATAACTTGTTTTTGTTTTTCATATATATATAACACCGTATGTTAGCATGGATCAAGAATAGATATATCCACACTGAATCCAACTATTCTTAAAGCTCTTGAAGTCTATATAGTTTAATCTATTATACATAGTGTTATTTATGCATAGCCTGAAGAAGAGGATGGTTTGTGATCCTTAATTACATGTGCATTAAGCTATGCTATCATGTTTATATATGTCAAACCAAATACGCATAACATTACATTTGCAAATTATAAACAAATTAAAATAAGCTACATTTACATTTTCATTAGCGATATCTTTTAGTATTGACTTGTAATCTACAAATAGTATCTTTAAGTTTTTAAGCAGATCATAAAACAGATTATGAAAATTGTAAAAATGAGCGTTAATACAAATTTTATAAAATAAGAAAGATTATATGCAGTATCATATTTATGCACACACATATATAATATATAGCCTGGAAATGTGAATATAGAAAGTTTTTTAAATTTTATGAATTTTATTATGGTTTAGAATCAATCCTTCATCTAAATAATGCCTCAAAACCAGGAAATTGAATTATTCGTTTATTGAAGAATTTCAATAAGAAAATAAAAATAAATTTTCATCAGTTTATAGATTATGGTATTGGATATTAGGAAGGATATGTAATGAACATGTAAATCTAAATTGATTAATTTGCTTTATATACATACAATCAGAACACTACTTTAATATTTTTCAGGCTTTCAAACAAATTACAGGATTCTCAGCCAGAATAAAATTCATAAAATCTTAAAAAAAAAAAATTTGTTAAACTTTTTTTTTTTTTTCATGTGTCAAAGCACCGGTCGGGAAGCGAACCCGGGACAACTGCTTGCTAACCACTCGGCCACCAACGCTTTACTTAGTTATTTTCCCAAGTTGATGTGTAATGTGTGTGCGCATAAGTTCAACCCTGTACGTAACCTTTATACATTACTCTTCACTTTGATTTATTTTAGTATTGAACATTAATTACAAAATGATTATTATAAAATGATGTAACAATATTCACAACTAATTATTCTAGCATTGATAAAATCAATATTGCCCTTCCATAATTTCCCATAGTTCAAATGGAAAAATTCAAAAATTATCAATTAAATGATTTTACTTCCTTTTTGTATTACTGGATTACGTCCATATTTTCTTATACTTTTTATTCTGATATCTCACTATTTTTAAGCATTTATTTTTAAGATATATAATAACATGTAATTAACTTATCACGTTTATCTATAATTATGTGTCAGATATTTCTCAATAATTATTAATGACTTCGAAAAGCTGTTATAACTGTATAACTTAGTACTATTACAAAAAATGCTGTTGATAAATAAGTCAGTATTTTTATATATATATATGTCATAGCATCGGCCGGGAGGCGAACCCGCGACAACCGTCTGCAACCAACTAGTTGCTTGCAAGGCAGTTGCGCTGACCTCTCGGCTAACAATGCTTGACAACAAATCAGTATTTACATGACAAATATAAGGAAACTTAATTATATATCTAACAACATGTGCGTATATGAATATGCGTATTTATATATCAATTTATATAGTGTATATTTAGTAAAAATAATTTTAATATAAGTTTTGAAATTATTAATATCCATAAAGAAACTCTGTATATGAAATGCTAGAATAAATTGTATTGAAAAAGGACAAACTATCGCCAGTGTAGTTTAAATATCTGATTTATGCAAACTGTAGAGCAGATTAATTTGAGTCTCAAGCTAAAAGCTTAATAGCATTAAAAGAAAAGGCGAAAATAACTGCCACATGAATAAGTGCAGTGCTTCCAGGTTTGAATATGAAGTTTTTGTTACTAAAGGCAAAATCCGATTAGTCTGGAGGTGTAACTAAATTGTACTATTTTCTTGTAAAAACTGATAACTCAACATTGCAATAGATGGCACTAGCATAGAGAAATACTTTCGTTAAATATTGTTGATTAGTACACGTGCTCTATAGCGTAAATAATTAAACCTATGTACAAGATAGAAAAACTGTCTATACATATATATATATATAAATGTTGTATACATGAATAATAATTATATGTGAATAAAATTAGAGTTAGGGGTCTCTGTATCAAAAAATCAAGCTATTACTTTTTTTTTTCATATGTCAAAGCAGCAAACCCGGGACAACTGCTTGTAAGGCAGCTGTGCTAACCACTCGGCCACCAACGCTTGACTAATGAACCTATTACTTTTGATGCATGAATATCATATGACTTGTAAGAAAATAGCCATTGGAATATTTTTTTTATTTATTCATAAAATTTTCTCAATATTTTCAAAAATTGACAGTTTTTCCTGTAGTTTTTTTTATATATATTTGAAAGTTGGACACTAAAAATTATCATCCGGAAATAAATTAATGTATTTGAATTAGGGCAGTAAAGAAAATTTTTGAGAATGTCTTGAATGGTCCAAAAACAAGCAAATAAATATTTGACCAATTTATTGTAATTGGGATGCAATTTTTTTTTTAAATGATGGTGAAAGAAGAAAGGATAAGCAGAAATGAAAAAGACTACCTTTATCATCATGATAATACAAAATATGCATTTGAGCAGTATGAAAAACAAATAAATGCTAGGTCATTCTGGAATAATGGTATTCATATGCTCACCAGAAACTAATGTCAGGCTTATGGATTTTAGTAACAACACATTAACCATATGGTGCTGAAAATGTTTGGTTTTTCTCTATTTATATATGCATGTTTACATGGTTTTCGTTATTGGCTGGAATTATTTTTGATTAAATTTAGTAAAAGCAGAAATTTATATGAACCCTATTGTGAATTTGCAATAGATGATAGTTTTGATGTTCCTGATCAGCAGATAATAAGTGGTGACATCTATAACTCCTGATACTACGAGTAAAACTCAATTCATGATTTATCATATATGGATCATATTTTTTTAAATTTGCATCAAGAATTCTAACATAATCTTTTGCCTCATAGAACAAACAAACTGTTAAATAGGATACTATGATCAAGTTATACTATGGCTTGCTCATTGCCAGTGATTGTCAGCCATTACTCATTGTCCCTTAACAAAATTTATTCAACATCTCAATATATAGAGTTACATTATGCACTGAATATAAAGAAATCTTTTTCAAAATTATAATTTTAAAATATAAAACATAATATGATAGTCATTTGAATGTTTAAAAATTAAAATAAATAAATAACAACATCAGAAGTTAATTAAAATAATATATATTATCATCTCTTCCCTGACTCAACCCAGATTTATTTGAGTGGGCTGGAATTAAGCAAACACTTTGCAGATAATGTGTCATTTGAAAAATATATTTTAAAAATGGTAGATCTGTTCGAAAAATGGACTTTTTATAATTGAAGTCGAAAAAAAAGTTTGTTTGTTTTTTTCTTAAATAAAATCGGTTAAAGTAATCCAAGATTATATTTTATAAAAGTCAATTATTTGTTATTACCATTATTTTTTTAAAAAGATAACCTCAAAGGAATTGTATCAGATCGTTATAATTTTGTGTATAACCTTTTGGTTTAACATCTCTGACACTTCTTACTTTAACTTATCCCAACAGACTGTATGGAATAGTTCTATAAATTAATTCCTTATTTAGTAGTGAAAATTTTTTGCATATTTTATTTTTGAATGTACAGTGACTTCTAAAGAAATTTGGTGATTCCAAATGTTTCGTTCTACATTTATGTTTTTAATTCAACTAACTGAAAGCAGGTTTGATGATTCCAAAAGTCTATTTTACATTTATAATTTTACACAAATTGGTTCTTAATTTTTAATTACAATAAATGAGACCATATGTCAAATGCACCAGCCCTGATGAATAAAACTGGTATTAAATTTATTTGGCTTATACTTACACCACAAATCAAGTGATTCATTTCAACACCTTTCAAAAGTTGTTTTAAATTTCATTATTATAACTTCAATTTCACTATTGTGCTCTTAATGTTAAAATTCCGATTTAATTGGAATAAGTAAATGAAAATTTTAATTTGCGACTTTTAGAAATGCAGTTGTTTTTTTTTACTTTTCCTAAAAAGTGATACGGAGGGAAAAGATGAATTTGATATTTTAGTCGGACAATTAAATTATCTAACAATAATTTCTAAAAATATATATATTATGTTTCATTTATATAATAAATAATTTAAAATTACTTACTTTTCAACGATGATTCTGAATTTGTTGACATTGGTAGGTTGCGCGAGTGCTATCCGAGCGCTGATAATGGCTTTATCCCCCGCCACTGAAAAAGGAACACAATACGATAGCCAAATCAGAAATGATAATAAAAATAAAATCATTGTAGTATTTAATAGTTTTGCTTTTAATATTTTGTTTCTTCTTATATCTTTTATGAACACATTTTATTTTCCTGTATGTTCTTTATTTTAACAATTTATTCCGACACCTGCTAAACAGTGAACTATCGTAGTTAACTTAAATAATGACGAGTTTGCTTGTTTCGACCGGTTATTAACTTACTACTTCCATTCGTAATTGATTTAACATCCACATTAACTCTATGATTTATTGCTCTAAGAATTGAGGCTGACTATGGTTTCCCGTTCAAGTTCTTACAAAAGTTTAAAAAAATGTTTTCTTTACAGCATTAATTATTCCAAATATTATATTTAGAAGATTTAAATCTCATATATAAACAATTAAAATTTGTTTAAATATAATAACAACTTTCTAATTGTTGTTACCCTTTGTAAATTTTTCAGTAATACAAATTTAAAAGAGTTTTTAACAATGCTAGGAAAAAATTAATTCAGGTTTCCAGATTTTTTCCAAATGTTAATTTTAATTGGTTAATTTCAATCACATGGTATTTATGATAACTATTTTTAATCATTAAAAAAAAAAAAAGAATACACCTTCGAAAATTAAATTTTAATATAACAGGAAAATAAAAGACTTCATAATTTCGCGCTCAGTTGAACGAGTTACCAACGCTTGCCAATAGGGTTCTAAATATCACACAGATTGTATTTTCAAGATTATTTTTTTATATAAATTATTATAAAAACATTAAATATTTCTAAAATTACTTCATTTTCTATTTAAAATTCTTAACAAAATATGTTTACGAATGATATATATATATCACACATTTCTAATATTGAGAGAATAATGACGAAGATTATGGTCATTATTAACAATCAAACCAAATTATCTTTAAAATTGGGGGGGGGGGGGTCTTTGCATTATACTTCAACCATCCATATCTACTTTTTTTAAAATATCATCTAATATTTTTTTTCTTCACCATTCCTTCTAAGATAATCAACAAAACTGTTCAATCCCTAAAAATATGACAAATCTTTGCCTCAAAGTTTGTGATGGTTATATAGAAATTTCTACTGGTTGTTGCCTTTAACAGAATAGCTCAGTTGATTAGAACATTGCTTCAAATTCAATATTCAAAAATCCAAAATTGTAAGTTCTACTCCGATGTTAATATTCTCACTCATCAGGCCAGCAACACCTGAAGAATAGTGGAGAATAATATTACTCAAAACGTTGTGTAATTACTAATCTGTGTTGCCTATTTGTGTGTTATTACTAACAAGTTGTTGTATTTGAAAAGTTTAAATAAAGTTTCAAATTTTTTAGAATTAAAACATTTAATGATAAATGATGGAAAAAATCCAACATATTATCATATGACAAATCTTATTTTATTCTAGATTTAAATATATATAATCTTTCTCCCTTGATTTTTTTCACCATTTCTACCCTGCTTACTTTTCCAATTTATTTCCTCCTCTATTCTTTTGAGAATTGCACTCTTGAAGTCTGTAATACATCACATGACCAAACAATACATTGTATAATTTTACCTTAGGTATTTCCAATTCATTAGCTCATTTTTTCTACCCCCTCCCCCCATACTTTTATGGCATCCAGCAACATGTGATATATTATTGGTCATGTAATATCTTATTGGTTTACAATTACATTCTGGACAAAAAATAAAGGTATCTAAGGTTATAAAAAAACTAAGATCATGATAATATATAGAAACTGAACTGGTTTCAAATCTATATAACTCTGCAAGCAATGAAGCTTGGATTGAAAAATTAAAAAGTTTTTTTCAATTTGGACTGGAAGCTTGATAATGTTAAAAAAGCTAAAAGAAATGGTTGCCAAAGGAAAGGTGCACTAGACACAATAGATACAACCACACAAAAAAAATCCAAAAAGCTCATCGCTGATGTATCATATAAGATAGAATCTTATCTGGGAATATTTGGATGAAACAGTACTGGTTAAGGATTTACTAAACTGCTATTGATTACTAAAGCTTACACTAGAGAGCATAAAAATAGGAAGAATAAAAGAATCACTGAAACCTACAATCTTTTTTTTCTCATTTCTTTCAATCCTTCAAAAAAGCAAGGAAAAAACAATACATAGCTAATATATAAAACATAGTCATTAATGCATCTGCTTATCACATATTGATGGGAGATCCAATCCATGACAAGATTACAAACAGGCTTTGCCAATTACAGCCATCCTTCCTAGCCATTCAATATTGGATAGCAATTAGATATTTAGTTATTCTTAGGTAGATGGCAAACACATGAAAAACTATTACAAATGTTCATCTATGCATAACAGTTGGCCAGCCTAATGAGTATTGTTTTCTCTTTCCCTATTTTCTCTATAGGTCAGCTTTTGGAAAAACTTTTATTCTGTATTGGACTATTTAAAGATTTCTCTTTCTATATTATATAATACTATGATTTATTCCATAAAATAATTTTGACAATCTTTTGTTTCACTACTATTTTAGTATATTTAGTATTAACTCACTTATGAAAAACAAAAAATGTCTTAATGCAAATATCATCTACAAAGAAATATATAGGGAGATTTTACCAATAAGACATCACATGACCCCTGCTTAGATTGTTCTGTTCATCTGAATTTTTTTCCCATTACATTTGGCCACTGATTGCACATTTTAGTAATCAGTATATAGAAGATGATAGCACTGGATAAGAATTTAATAAGCACTATCACCTGGCATCTATTGATTACTGAAGTTCTTATTAGGTGGCAAAAATGTGGTGAAACAATTTGCTGCTAAAATGATTTCAGTGTAATAATATTTATCAAGTAATAAAACTACAAATGTGCATATCAAATTTATGATTTCAATGTTAGCCCCTCTAGAGTCATTTAACTCTTATAAACACTCTCATAAAGTCTTTTGGTCAAAGAAATCCAGAAAAAAGTGCTATAATCATTTTTGTGGGGGGGGGGGGAGTTCTGAAGCCATCTATTGAGATATTTCTTTTTTTTTTATTTATAAATTTGATTGGAATATTTAAAGACTTTTTTGTTGCAAAGTTTCATATGATTGTATAATAAATAAAAATTACAAATATACATTACTAAACTGTTGTTTTATATGCATATGTTTTATTTTTTAAAATAGATGTTAATAACTTATAAAGTAATGTTAAGGAAGAAAACCATAGCATTCTGGTTGTCCTACTTATGAAAACGATAGATGATATATCATTGCACTGTATTAAAATAATTTGAGATATTCTAAAAATTAAAAACAATTTTACTATTTTAAAGCACAATTGATAACTTTATCAGAGATGAACATTTCTTCATCCTCATCTTCAGTACAAATTTCAATTAAAAAATATTTTCTTTGTTTTCTGAATTTACTCTTCTCTGCCAACCATTTGATGATGAAAACATTTTTTGTTATCATAACAAATTTATTTTTTCAATATTTTCAAAGTTCAAATACAAATTTTTAGAGTTATTTTCATTTCCAAATATATATTACTATCAAATCAAATTTTATTTATTGAATTCTAATATAGAATAATGGTTTACTAAAATATAAAAGTTGAAAGCTAATAAAAAAAATATTACAGAAAGAACAACTAAATCTAATATAAATGAGATATTTATTTTATATAGTGTTATGTTTTTATAAACTGTAATAGTAATAATCAGCAATTAAGCTAATGCACATGTGCTTTGTGAATTTTAACTATAAATAAATGCTCTCATTTCAAATATGCTTAAGATTTGCCCATGCTTAAATGTTTGGATTGAAAGGATAGA
The DNA here is from genome assembly GCA_028023455.1 of Epiperipatus broadwayi. NCBI lineage: Eukaryota > Metazoa > Onychophora > Udeonychophora > Euonychophora > Peripatidae > Epiperipatus > Epiperipatus broadwayi. Next base: position 89,820 of record JAQFVV010006742.1, read on the forward strand.
TGGATTCATTCTATCTTTTCACAAAGACTTTATCTTGTGTTTGGAAGTGAGAGTATTCACTTATAATTAAAATCCACAAAGTGAATGTGCGTTAGCTTAATTGCTGATTATTACTATTACAGTTTACAAAAACATAGCACTATATAAAATAAATATCTTATATGCATATGTTTAATTTCAAATAAGAATGACGTATTGTAAATTCTAGAAATTTTCGCAAGCATTATTCATTTAGGCATAGTAAAAGTAATTTAAAGTGATCGCTTAACATCTTCACACTTTTATTTCCAAATGTTTAAGATTTGCCCATATATAAACATTTGAGTTGAAAGGACAGATGGATTAATTCTATCTTTTCATAAAGACTTTATCTTGTGTTTGGAAGTGAGAGTATTCATTTATGTTAAAATCCACAAAGAGCATGTGCATTAGCTTAATTGCTGATTATTACTAAATCTAATATAGTATGGAAGGATAAATAAACTTGTAAATAACACCATCTTGCCAAATCTACTAGTTAAATAAAAAATGAATTATCTTTTATCTGATGCCAGGTTTTTATAAGGACAATAGACCAATCATTTACAGATGAGTAAATCATTACATTATTAGTAATCTTAAAAAACCATTGATCTAAGCATAACAAGTCAACTCTTTCAGACAATAATGCAGATATAAATTACATTAATTATAAAACATAAATAAATAACATTTAATGAAATATTTCACCCTTCCAAAATAGCAATAATTCATCTGCTACTTATATATTAAGCTGAAATCACATAAAAATGAATTCATTTTTTATCAAACTAATGGAATGATATATACATTTCTTAGATCTACACATTTAATAGTTGTATTTACATGCTTGTTAAAAATAATGTTATTTTAATGTGTGTGTGTGAATAGAGTGAGAAAAATATATATATTATTTTAACTCTCAATAGCTACAAGCAGTATGTCATACCACATGAATTGTTCATATGCCTCGATTTCATAGCAAAGTGTCACTCTCATTTCCTTTGTAGGTGTATCTGAATTTTACAAGAAAAGTAATTAATATGAATTTTGTTTATATGGAGCAAGTATTGTATATTTTCTTGTACACTTAGTGTTTTTTCATACTATCGTAGTCTAATAGTAAGCAGGTTAATTTTTCCATTTTTTGTAATGTGCTCATTTTTTTCTACTTTTTATACAAATATAATAAATTTTGTAAGTAATGCTTAAAATAAAAAAAAGTAAAATTCATTTCATTATAATAACAATGTATTTTTTCTAAAGAAAGCTACCAACTGACACCAATTAAAAGCAGTATTGATTGTATTCTAAATGGAAATAATTTTATTCCAATTTTTGCAATCTAGTTATATATTTTTTTACTTTGTTATATAAATATTATAATACTTTTTGTTAATAATGCTTATAATTAGAAAAAAATCAAATTTTTAATCTTAATTATAAAACAATACTTTCTCGGGAGTGGTATCACATATCACAGTAGTGATTACATTACATAAATCATCTTGTAACCATAGCAAATTAAAATATTAAAATTAAAAATGGAAAAATGAAGAATTAAAATGAGTTTTTTTATGTTAAAATTATATTTGAATTTTTTTATTATTATTAATTTAAGAGTGAATGAATATTTTGTTTATATTTATCTTCAATTATTATTGTATAATTTTGAAGAAAAATGGGTGTTTTGATTACATTATCTTTTTGGTTTTATTTTTGACTCATTACAGTTTTTATTATAAACATTTTTGAGGATTAATATCAAATAAAGGTTATAAAAATAATAATAAGTCCATAATCAGTAAAAATTCTATAATATTGGAGGGTGCAAAAGAAAAAAAACTAGAGCAAAGTTTATGCAGTTATTTGCCACCAAAATAGAAATCCACAATTGAATTTTTATCCTAACTATTTGACTATGCAGTGTCTAAATGCAAAAAGTTTGAATTTAGATGGATCTTTATGTTATCAAATGATTGTTATTTATATACATATATGTGAAAAAAATATTGCTAGCAAAAAACTATTGTTTCAGATTCAAAGAAAAACTATATTTTTTCCTATGGATTTAAGATTTATCTATAAAGAAGAAATAATATAGCATAAATAGAAAATAACTGAAACACACAGGCTTATTATACCTGTGTTTATATATGTAATATATAGGGTATATGAGCACAGACTTTCACACGACCCACCACTCTCCCCACTATCTCATAACACTAATACCCTTGAACACATATATGTTGAAAAGATAAACAATCACCAATATATATATATATTTCATGCTAAACCAGCAATGTATCAGTGTTATAACATAGTGGGAAGAGTGGTGGGTCATGTGAAAGTCTGTTCTCATATACTCTATATATTACATAAATAGAAAACTAGAGTATAAAAAATTTGAACAGTCCATAGTAATGTGAATAAAGGAGGTATTTTGGGGGTTATATAATTATGCCTTAGCATTGTATAATTTGTTACAAGACCCTAACAGAAAGAAGTAATATTATAGTTTAATAAAACTATGATATCTATTTTTATAATTAAAATACAAGTATAGTGTATATACTTAACTTAGATGTAATTAAAGGAAATTGGAACCCAGAGTTTCAAGCTCCCTACAGTTATCTACTCTATCCAATATAACCAATACCCTTGGCCAACACATCTGAAAAAGATAAATGAACTCTAATATACATATTTCTTGCTGAACAAGCATTCGTTAGTCGGTCTGGATCATCTCCCATATATATATAATCAGTACTTGGTTTATATTAAGATAGCAAATCTACACCCTTTAATGGATAGGCTTCAATCCTCTCCATTTTCCAACTCTTCAGCCATTCGTATCAGTGAAAATCTGATGATGGAATGCTCAAAGCCTTTGATGATGTTATACTCATGTTGACATTAAGACAATCTGACCTCTCATATGTAGGACTTTTATACATACATTTAAATATCCAGAAGAGGGATGAGTAGAATGCAGGCTAAATAAGTAATATTAAAATACAAGTATAGTGAATATATTTCATTAAGATGTAATTAAAGATGACTTTGAACCTAGACTTTCAAGATTCCTACAGTCATCAATATAATATTTATATTTCTGAAAATTAGTGATCAATTTCTTTTTCAAGATCTGAATTACTATGATATAATTATATAATATTTTAGTGATTAATATCAAATTCCTGGAGTATAATATTTGATTACTATTAGCAATCTATTAAATATATCACTAATATTTATTTTTCAGATTTGTACATGGTTTGGTTCCCTTTTTGAAAAGAAGGCAAAGGGGGGTTTTGGGAGGGGGTGGTGGTGAAAAAAAAAGGGAGAGAAAAAAGGGGGAAAAATATATATGATAAAACAAAAGCACCTGTCTATTCAAGTGACATCTATATTAAGAATGAGTAATCAGTGATCACCAGATAGCAGTGCACTTAAGTCCCCATTTCCAGATCAATTTCTGGATTTTGTCTTTATTAATGAGATTTGAGATTCAAAACTGGTCACGGGTTGTCTTTGGCTTAAATAGTTCAGTATTTGAATTTTAGACATTTGCATGGTTGTAAAATGTGGGCAATGAATAAAAGAATTAAGAACATATCATAAACCTTTGAGATGTGGACATGAAGAATAGAGAAATGAGTTAACTAAATAAAATGACAAATGAGGAAGTTTTGGAAAAGGTGATTTAAAAAAAAGACTGATGAGGAAATTAGTGATAGAAAGAAAAATTGGAGTGAACAAATACTATGGGAAAAAATAGTTTAATGAAAAATGTTTTGGAAAAAACTGTGAATAGAAATAAGAAGTCATAGAAGATTACTGAATATAAGAGATGAAAGAGATATGTGGAATTGAAGCTCTGAGCAATGAACAAACTAGAATGGAGAAATGAATGATTTGTCTATGCGATTGTTTTGTGGGTATGTCCAAGAAATTTTTAACTTAAACCAATCCAGCATGCACAAATTAATATGAAACTGACCCTACATCAGTCATTATTTACCAGGATAAGATCTATATATTTTTTCAATCATGTTAGATTGAATTCAAAACTTTAGAGGATTTTGAATTTCAGGCTCTTAGTTTAAATAGTAAAACAGGTTTAAAGATGGGTTGTTAGATGTCACACTGCATTACACTCAGCTTTGGAACCCAAATCTCACTGATAAAGGCAAATTCCAAAAATTTTATTTAGCATTGAGATATTAAATGATCTATAATCTGGTAATTACTGGTTACTCAAACTTACTATAGATGGCACTAGATTAGGAATTATGTTTGATGCATAAACTAAAAAATCAAATGGTTTGTTATTATTAACAATCCTGACAGAATACACAAATTGTGCTTATAGCTTAAAAAGGTGAGATTATTAAAATTACATACTTAACCCAAAAGATCAATGAAAACTGATCAAACATGTTGTCTTGGGTTTAAAGCCATAGGATGTTTTGAATTTCAGGCTTTTAGCTTGAAAAATGCAATACTGTTTTATTTCCAGTTTAAATTATAAACCTCATTGAAAAATGCAAAATGGAGAAACCAATTTGAGAATAGGGATTCAAATGTACTACCATCTGTAAGTATTGATTATTGGAATTCAGTACGATAGTAATAATATATATATAAAAAGAAAGTTACTGTTAACACTAACTGAAATAATTATAGAAAATATACAAACCATTATACAATTACAAATATCCAGTAACGCCCTCTATTTAAAGATCTATATCTCAATAATAGCAAACCTTATATATATATATTTATATATAGTGAAATAAGAATATATTTGATTTTATAAAAAAAATTTCTCTCATCACATGATCACCATTTCTGAACTAACTTCAAATCTATATGACTATATAAGCTAATGAACTTGGATTGAAAATATTCTCCTTTCAATTTTAATTCGTAGTTTTGTAATTAAGTAGAGATAAAAGGTGGCTGCTAGAGGGTTGCATTAAATCCTAAAATCTAGGTGCAGTGCTCTCAGATTCAAGGCTCCTCATTGACAAAAGCCACAAGCTAGAAACTAGTCTGGGGATATTAGATGAGTAGGAACTAGATAAAAATTTTAAGCATTAAGCCTTCTGGAATCCATTGATTACTCTGCATTGCACTGAGTGGCATTACTGTATGGAGAGTTTTGCCTTTTTTAATTTTTCTCTCACCTAATGATTGATCTTAAATGTGTCAAATCTAAAACTACATATGTAGAATTTAAATTTTGGTTACATTCAGATTCTGAGCCATAGTATTACATAAAAAAAGTCAGAGTTCATATAGTGCAATGAAAGACAATTTATGACTGTGACTTGGATTCAAATCTAATCACATAAAGCTTGATTTTTTTTTTTTTGGGGGGGGAGGGGATTCTAGTGAAGCTTTTTTTTACTTCAGATAGGCAACATATAGTTAATTCAAGTAATAATCCAATTTTGGAAGAAAATGGATCTCACGGGGCAGTGAAAGAATATTTGCCTGTCATGGCTGTGACCTGAGTTTAAATCTGATTCAGATAAAAAGTTGATTTTTCTAGGTTCTAATAAAGCTTAGATTTTATTTAAGATAGACGATATGTAGTCAATATAGATAATAATCTAATTCTGACTAGCAAATGGATATATAGCTATTCTTAGTTAAAGAGTAAAATAAAAAAAATAAAGTAAAGAAAACAAAGAAGATAAGATAATTTGTTTTACAGTGGATTATTTACAAGCTGTTGCACTCGTATTTAAACTAAAAAATGCTATTTGTAAAACAATTTAAGATTTTAAATATATATCAGCAAATGTTTAAAATTCCTTTTCAGAAATGATGTTAAATAATGTTAATGTAATAATAAATCTACGACAGAGAAGCCTACTAACGTATTTAAAAAGATGAGCTAATTGAAAAAATTATGGTCTTAAAATGATACTGAGAAAGACTTCGTTTGCAATTTCATATACAAGATTTGATTTAGATTTTATATAAATTGTGACTAATGAATTTATGTCATACTTTAAAAATAAATATTATGATTGTGTTAAATAATATACAATATCTATAATTTCATTAAAATATTAGACATTATTTAAGTCAAGTAAAGTATTTCTCATATTTTTTTTCAGAATTAATGATGCATTTCAGTTTAAATTCGTTTTAATATGGTAGTCGCATTTATATATGAGTGTGTGTTTAAATATCAAAATATCAAGAGAATTTCCATGTAATAATAATAATCTAGATATAGTTACTACTGTGATGAGATAACTAGACAAAAACCAATTAAAATTAGCAATGTAAAGTGAAATCATGTTATCTAGAAACAACAGTAACATTTGCCTAATTTACATTTAACCAAAAGAAACACTTTTAGCTTACTACATGAGCTGTTATTATACAAGTAAAAAATCAGACATAGATACTTTATATATATGAAAAATTGAAGTATAACAATTTCTTTGAATGTTCACAAATAATTAAGCATCTCCTACAGGATATTGTGTATATTAATTTAAAGATTTTTAAAGTTATAGAGGTAGGCATTAAATTTACATAATGATAATTTTCATGTAATAATATTGTTAGATAAACGTGTCATCTCAAGCTCACCTCTTTCCTTTCATGTTTAATATCTTTATTTTAGATATAATTAAAGTATCTACCATACAGTATTCAACACACATAAATTAAGATATTTGAAAAAAAAAGACTCCCAGAATGCATTTCATGCTCAGTCAAGATTCTTCAGTAGGCTGAGATCTTCATCTCATATATGCATTCCATCAAACGTTTAGTATTTATCAAGATCAAATCATTACACTGTGATATTTATATGTTAATCTTTCTGCATTTACAACAATCTTGAATCTTTGTCTAAAAGTTGATAATCTTAGTATTTTAGTCATAAATGTATGTTGGACTAGTGTGATCATGCATTTAAAAAAATTAGAACTTTTATTTTAAACTTGTGAATACGTTCATTTATTAGGAATAGCACTACATCCAATTTACCATATAGCATAACATTTCAAATGGTCCTATTATCCTCTCTTCCACAGGTATTGTTAGACTTGACTAGTCACAGTACTAGGTCTCAGGATTAATTCCCACACCAGAAACACATGAAAAAAGAGAAAGGAATCAATTATTATCTCTATACCAATCTGGGTGTGATGATGAAAATAGACCAACATATAATTGCAAACTCACACCCTCTAGTCATATGCTTCAAGAATATACATGGAAAGGAAATTAAAAATTTTACAGTACAAAATATTACGAAAATACATTTGGAATGAAAACATTTATCTGGCATAGAAAGTAAATGTTACTGCAAAATTGTATATGACCTTCAGATACAGGGTTTGGAAATGTCTGGATTATGATGAATATATATATATAAACAATGGAAATTAAGGCATTATATCAATATAACCATGAAAGAGAACTTTACCTTTGATGTTGCCAAGAATCAATTATTAATTGACAATTCTGGGGCTAAACAGGATCTTTCCTTTAACCTATAATAGTTCTTTTATCCTGAGTTTAAATAAAAGTAAAATAAGATCATAACACTCTCTTCTCCTTTTAGCCCAAATTGTTATAAGGATTTAAATTTAGATAATTATTTTTATAGATGTAAAAGTTCAGATGACTCACATCTTCCATTAACATTCTACAAGTAGTAAGTCATTTCCACCAGATGTTAAAGTAAATATTTTTATGGATTTAATATGATATAAACAATAGAAATTAAGTGATTAAAGCAGGGGTGGGAAAACTTTTTTCTGCAAGAGCCATTTGGCAACTTAAAAATAAATCTGCTACATTTGATCAAAAATTTAATTAACTAACATCTAATGATTATGGATGAGGAATATTTTCAACTTGCAGGCTAATTTCAATTTTCCCTTTTTAAATGCGGTCCACAGTTTATAAATAAATAACATATTATTATTGTTTGTTCCACATTTAATGACAACTTTTCCAATTTACTTGTAACTATTCTTCATGACATATTTATATTCTCAAATTTCTTTTTATATTCTGAACAGATTAAGTCTTCAGCAGTAAGGATGCCATCTTTTATAAACTCCCTTTCAGAAAATGGTTTTGAATTTTATTTTTTTTTAAATAATGTAACCTCCTTGCTTTCACAGAATTTTCTAACTTTTGTTTGTATTTTTATGAAGCCTATCAGCCACTTGATGAAGTGTCTTTTGAAGTATTCTATTTTAAGATTTCTTTCTTCCCCAACAATTTTGTTGTAATCAGAATGTTTTGATAAATAATGCCTCTTAATATTGTGCTCATTATTAACTATAATTCTTTTCAGATATATCAGGCAAATCAATTTACTATTTCTTTCTATAAAAAAGTATGTGTTGGTTTATTTCTTTTGAAATGTCTAACTTTCTTTATCAATTTTTCTTATCTTATTTGATGTAACCATCCTAATAAAAAAAAAAACAAATGCAAAATAATGAAGTAAAATTTGAATTTTATTATTGCTAATATATGTTCATCTGCGAAAACCCTTCAAAACAAACAAAATGCAATCAGAATCATACATTAAATTATTGGTCAGATAAACCACATAACATAAATAATTTGTTGGAATATTGAATTTCTGATAGAATGAACTAGAACTATTCTAAAGACTGTAAAGAGAAATAGATATAGTAAAGAAAATAAATATTTTATTTTACTTAACTCTTAATTCAATATTTGCACTACAAGCATGCATGTTTAAATTGTAGTTTTATATAGGAACAGTTTATATACGTGATTAAAAATTTCCATGGCTATATTGAGAGCTGTTGATGGCTCAAGTTGATGAATTATCGGCCAATTAATAGAGAAAACCTGTTTACCCTTAGGACCATCAATTAGTAATTAATAGTCCCCTGGTAACATCGAATGTAAATTTATCTCTGGTTGTTTCCATGAACACAATCCTGTAATTTTTGTTGTTTATATTATGTTAAATCATTAAAATATTTAATTTTACATATATAACTCTGTGGGAAAGATGGCATCAAGGGGAGATATGCCATCTCAATTCTTGTACTTATAAAAAAATAGATGTTGTGGGTTTAAATCTTTATAACAACTTGAATAAAAAGTAAAAGAGGACTTCTGCTTAAATTCAGAGCAAAAGAGCTTCCTGGAAACATCATAGGTAGTTATTTGTGCTTAGTTACATAGATATAATCCATTAATTCCCATTGTTTATATCATAATCAAATCCATGAAAATATTTAATATATATATATATATATATAAAATATGCAAATTAAGTCTTAATTTTCAATATATCACAATAAATAAATAAAAACTATAATTCACTTCTGGCATGACTATTTGTAAATGCCTCTCAAGATGGTAACCATGCCCTTAGCTAGCTGTAATTTGTATTTATTTATTTACAAGCATATGAAGATTGCAAAATTAATTCTAATGTTTTGTTTTATTACATGTTGCTTTGTCTAATATATAGTGAGACATTCTACCTAATGTGTGAATTGTATTAAACAAATGGCTTCATTGTTCAGGACTTCATATCAAGTTCAAGTCTCTGAAGGGTTAGAACTGGAATCAATTTGAGAACCTTCAGCTCCAAAACTTGACCCTCTACCCCTGCATTAAATTATGCAGATTAATGTGGGGGATTGGTTTCGCAGAAAAAGAAAAATAATCCGAAAAGAGTGTTCTCAATTTAGTCTTTAAACATAATGCAACTATTTTATATTTAATGTCATTATTTTATGCTAGACTACTATAAACTATGTTTCTTAATATTTATTCTTTAATATTTCAATGAGAAACTTTAATATTTATGTGAAGCAAGACTGATTTTAGAGAATGCTTGAATATTAATATCCATGTGAATGTGTTTGATGGATTGAGTGCGTGAAGAAGATATCTATATCCCCCCCCTCAAAAAAAAAGATTTAATTACTGTTTCACAATACAGAATAAGAAAATAATATAAACAAAATTTTGTAATTTGATTTTAATTAATAACATATTGTACTTGTTAATTACAAAAAAACTGAATTAAATTTTTGCTTTAATTCATTAAATCAGTTATTTCATTGCTACATCTGATTATAGAAATTAATGATAGGATTAAACTTGACTTAATACTAAAAGGAAATATACCTATGTGTTTGAAAAGGGAGTTTTTAATAAATGTGTTTTACCAGTTCTTACTTATGGATCTGAGACTTGGACACTTAATAGAAAAGCAATACAGAGACTTTACATTATTTAAAGAAGTATGGAGAGATGCATGTTAGAAATAACAAGAAGAGATAGAAAACACAATATATGGTTAAGATAACAAACAGGTGTTAGTAACATCATTGAAGGAATTAAAAGACAAGTGGAATTGGGTTGGACATATTGCTAGAAGAGATGATAATAGATGGATAGGTGAAATCTTAAACTGGATTCCAAAGAGATTGTAAAAAACCCAAAAAGAGACCACATGTGAGATGGTTGAATGAAATAAAAAACTATGCAGGGTGATGTGGAGAAGAGAGGCTAGAGATCAAAGAAGATGGATTGAACTTGGAGAGGCCTTCATCCTGCAGTAGATTGATAATGGTTGACAATGATGATGATGAATAGTTAATAGTAAATCAGCAAAACCAAATATGACGAAGTTAAAAGCCTAAATAAAATTAACTCCAACTATTATCAGAATCATGTTCTTTAGCTAAAAAAAAAAAAAAAAATTGTACACAATGCAAAAAAAAAAGCTTTTTTTTTTTTTCAAATTGTCTTTTATTTCCAAATGTCATCAAAAATGTTGTCATCTTCTATATAGAAGAATAAAGAAAAAAACATGAAAAGAAAGAACTGTAAAACAGGACATTATAATTATTCAAGATTACACAATAAGAGAAGTAACGAGAACATAATAAATAAAGAAAAATGTCTGGGTTAATTGGTATTATTTTATATGCATGTCTATAAAAAAGTTGTACATGTTTTTAATCAATGTAAGATGATTGGATAATTAGAAAAGTATTCAGTGTTTATATTTTTGATGTTTTGTAACATTTTTAATTATTAAATGTAATTTGAAAAAACATTAATCAAAATGCACATTAATAATAATACTTTTATATGATAAAATAGATGACAAGGCGTGGTATACTATATTCAAGAATAATTAATTTCTTGCGTTTGGTCAAAGTTGAAAATATAAATCTGTGCTATATCCTCATGAAGACTGATCACTTTTTAAGAACTATTAAGATTTCACAAACAACTTACATCAATTACACCTTAAGGAAGTTGCTCATCTAGAATCCAATAAGTCTGCCTTATACGAACACGGTGAGCAACTGTTATCACATTGTCCTCTATTCATACATATCTACCTATTACAATCCTCTGATATACATATGAAAAGAATATACTAAGCTAAACTCAATTTTTATAAAGTTATACAGATCATAAAATCATATATAATATATTTTATTTTTTTGCATTATTAATCTCACACTCCTTAGCCAAGTTGCAATCTTTAGTGTCTATATAAATATATCAAACCATAGATAAAAATAATACCATCTTCCTTTATTGTTAAAAGAAATTGCCTTAACTCTAGGTTGAGATTGCCTATAGCTTAAGAGTTGACCGTTATCATTTAAGTTTATAAACTTATTAAAGCCTTGAATAATTGGCTTTATCGTCTTAGTAAATATATACTTTATATAAAATTTGGAAGTTATAAATGATTATTTATTTGTCTGCTTTCAGAATCTGGAAGTTATAATTGTCTATTTATTAGTCTGCTTTCAGAACAGGTTATATTTTCCTGATTAATGATGTTTGTTTAAACTTCTTTGCATTATTACTTTCACACTCCTTGCTGAAGTTACAATCTTTAGTGCCTATATAAATGTATCAATCCATAGATAAAGGTGGTACAACCTTTATTGTTAAAAGGTTGCCTTGACTCTAGATTGAGACTATTATTAGCATAAGAGTTGATCGTTACTATCTAAATTTATAAACTTATTAAATCCTTCAGTAATTAATTTTATTATCTTAATATTTTATTTTAAATGTTATTTACTTTGATCAATAATGCAATGAAAAGCAAAAAAAACAATTTTTTTCAGCAACAATTTAGTTATTATAGATAATTTTAAATAAAAGCATATTAATTCAGTCATTAAAAATAATGATTGAATTAATTAATTTATGGATGTTTCATGCTTTTTATCATCATCAACCATTATCAATCCACTGCAGGATGAAGGTCTCTCCAAGTTCAATACATCTCTGATCTTTAGCTTCTCTTCTCCACATCACCCCTTCACACTTTCTTATTTCATCCATCCATCTCACCTGTGGTCTCTTTCTGGGTCTTTTACAATCTCTTGGAATCCAGTTTAAGATTTAATGCTTTTATTTCAAGTTAAATATAACAATCAAAAGTGTTGTTGAAAAAAAAACATTTTTTTTAGTTTTAGTGCATTACTAATCAAATTAAATAAAAACATTTTGTATATATTATTTTTTGACATATATTTTTTACTTTTTAATTTTTGGAAATTTTGCAATGAACTTTTAATTTAAAATCTAAGAATTTGCATAATTTACATATTCGTGCATATTTGAAAAAATAATATACTGAAACCAAACTTGTTATACGTGCATTTTAAAGATGATATTTTATAAACTCATAATCTTACTCCTACATTTAGTGCTTAGTGTAGGGAAATGACCAACACCCAAAAACCTCTTGATTATTAAGCTTTATACTAATATGTGATTAAAGACAGCAAAATAAAAATAATTAATGAAAAAAATTGTTAGATAGAGCTCAAAATAAGAGACAAAATATGTATTGGAAACACTACCTAGTCTCATTTTATCCTACAAAGCAGAAAATAGTTTGGTCAAGGATTATTTGTTGTTCCTTGTCATTAAGTTTTAAAATAAATAAAAAAACATTTCACTTTGCAACAATTAAAATAAAACACAAATTTTATTGGTATTAGTTATGTTTGTCTATGTATCTTATTATGGGTAATGTAACATATTTGAGGAGACATCAGATGTTATCCCATTTACCATTTGCTTTCTTCTAATTGTTTCATAATAGCTTTATTATATTTCCTCATGCTTCTTTATATTTTTTTGAAATGTTTTTCCTCATTATCCCCTACTATTTCTATAAATTCAAAATCAACATTGATTTATAACCTCCTTTAACATATTCTAATTATCTTAAGTTTTAAATGTATTATTCTTCTCAACATTATTGAGATTAAACCCTGCCTATTCAACTTGATTTTGCTTCATATTTATTTTATTCCTATCAATCTTTCTATAAATTATGTAACTTACTTTTCAAATCGTTAATTTATACCAATTTAAAATTATAATCATTATTACAATATTTTTTCATCATATTTTCCCCCCTTATTCATTTTTGTCTACTATCACATAAATTCTACCTTGATTATGTATATTCCCCATCTTTCCAATCTTAATTTCATTTTTCATTTATATCTTTTCAGCATAGTTCCACTCATATTCTCCATTCCACCAATTATATTAATGTGTCCATTCCTATCCCCTGTCATCAATATTTCACACTTATTCTTTTAAATGTATTTATATTCTTGTCTAAATTTTTCCAAACATTCTTATTCTATTCTTTTCATCTTCACCACTTTCAAGACCCAAATATACCATTATTCATTCTTCTTTTGCCCAAATCACTTTTAATGTGTTCAACATATATTCCCAGGTGCACGAAACTAAGATATTTAACATTGCATAAAAACACTGAATATGTATATCTATTATAAATAATTTCTAATATGAAGGTCAAAATTTTTAAAAGAAAACAGAGAGAAATAATTTTCAATCTTTTTTTAAACTTTTTTTTTCCATATGTCATAGCATCGGCCGGGAGGCGAACCCGCAATAACCGTCTGCAACCAACTGCTTGCTTGCAAGGCAGTTGCACTGTTTGACAGTCCGTTACTATAAATTTTACCCTTCCGGTATTATCAAAATATACTTAATTAATATAGTTGCCTTTATTTTAAGTTTACATGTTGTAATTGTAAGTAGATAACCTAATAATGGAGTTAAAAAGCAAGGTAATAATAAAAGAAATAGCACAGCATATATATTTACATTCAAAACTTAAAAGATAGAACGAATTCAAATAAATATATCACAGATTGTATATATATATTATTATTTCCTATTATAATTCCATTTTTTTGCATACTCCTAAATGTCTTGATACATATCCCGATTGCGAATTACAAAATTAGAGTGTGTAAATATTATTTAATTAAAATTAGAGTATTGAAGTGCATTCAATAATACTTAATGTAAAATAAGATATTAAATTACATATATTCTAAATTATATATATTATGGCATTTTTTATATTTCTGAAAAATATCATTATATATTATTTAATACTGATAATCAAAACTTTAAAATCTTATGAGATATTCCAGCTGTCTGGGAATAATTTAATCGAAAATATTTTATAATACAATTTTTTTTTTTAAAAAAGTATCATTTTGCAATAAAAACTGTTTTTATTTTTAAATTACTACAGATAATAGAAGTACAATTTATTATACAATATATTACAGGAGAAAAGAAGGGAAGTGGAATCATTATATAAACACAATATCAGTTTATTACTTAAAGTTTTTATGCTTGTCTCTTTTCATTTTAAATAATTTTAACTATTTTTGTCTCACAAAATTCCTGTAGGATTTTAAAAAATCTGTAATAAAAACTGGAAACAAATGTGAAAATCTTTCTGTTTATATAAATTGTATATGTATATATACTGAACAAGGCAAAACTCTCAATAACCAGAGTAATCAATGGATGCCAGAAGGCTTGTGCATAAAATCCCTATCCAATATCCCCAGACTAGTAGGCATTGGATAGAGATTTTATGCACAAGCCTTCTGGAATCCATTGATTACTTGGTTGGCACAGGGTGGCACTACTGTATGGAGAGTTTTGCCTTGTTTATAAACAATTATGTGCTAGTATAAGAGATGGTGATCATGTGATATATATATATACTGAACTAAAGATGAATGAGAAGAATTTTAAACTTACATGTCAGTTTTATGCTACAGTATTTTACAGACCAATAATCTAAATAATACTATAATAAAATTGTTCTCTATGTAGTTATGTAGTTATCATCTTAATATTTTGAGATTGGGAAGATGTTTTTAAAGTATCTTTAATAATACATAAGTGATCTCATTAATTTCTTTCTTAACTCTACTCATCACATTTTTGATGGCCACTGACAGCCATTTGGGTTATATGTCCAATGTTTTATTTTGCATTACATTCCATAAGTTTTAATTTATTTGTTAGAAGTGTAACTTTTCAAATTAAAAACATTCTTGAAAATAATATTTCAACTTTGCAAATATAGAAAAAAGTACTAAACTGAAATATATAGTCAGAACAATGTTTTTTTTTTTTTTGCAGCTCCTGATAAAAAAATTTTTACAAACAAAATACTTTTTTTAAAACCCTCCTATTTTTAAAGCATGAACAATTTTTTGTTTTTAAATTTAAGTTTTTCACTTATTAAAATATGATGACAAATAATTGCTACGATAATTATGGATGAATTTTTTTTTCAGCCAATCATAACTTTATGCTTACCGCTATTACAATTCTCTTGACTTGTCTTTTTAAAAACAAATATTTGTTGCCTTTAAATAAATATTTTACAAATACTTTGTCAAAAAATAATCATAAATATATAAGCAAATGAGAAAATTTGCAATTTTTCTTTTTGCAGTTAAACAAAAGATGATTACTTGCATGAGCCTAAATATAAAAATAATATCAATTAGTGATGTCTAACCACTTAGTATCCCACGATCACCATTCTTTATGTTTATACAATCTGATAACAGAGGCAAAACTCTCCATATAATAGTGCCACTCAGTGCAAGTTAGAGTAATCCGTAATGTTGTTGGATCATTTGCATTAGATTCTCTGCATAATACTAGCATCTTCAGAATTTTTTTAAATTAATAAATCAATATACATTTTAGTTACGTTTTTATTATCAAATGAATACAAAACTAGCAAAGACCACTACAGATAGGTGCAAGAGAGTGAATATAAACTAGAGTAATGAAAGTACTATTGTGTCACACTGCAAAAATGCTACAAGTAGAAAAAAATTAATACAAAATATATCTTAGCAGTAAAAAAAGGCTGTTCTACATATTGTGTTTCAGGGCCATTTACTGTAAACATAAATTTTTAATAAATATTAGATGATGGTGGATTATAAATCTGCAGACTTGGTTTTGGTTGTTGGACTTTATATGAGAAGTAGATTTCTATTGCTAATTGTTACAATAGGTAAGTTAATATTGAGAGGAATAAGGTTAAATAACATAAAAACAATGATAATATGCAGAAAATGATATTTTAAAAAGTAATCACTTATATGACAAAAAAGAAAATGCTATACCTATTAGAACATTACATGTTCTGCCTGAAGAAGATTGTATTGGCAATGGATAATGCAATTAAGCAATTGTATTTGCACAATTTCAATGATTTTTAAATTATTGCTTGTTACATTTTATTCTGGTATCACTAATTTAAAGCTGCATCATAAATCTATGAACATCATTTAAGATTCATAAGTGTTATATATAGAGCTTGCAAAATAACCTCTTAACAAGCTTTGCAGAATATCCTCAACCTCAGACCTGTCTCTGCTACTGGCATTATCAATGACTTTAGTTCAGTCCCATATGGCTATTTAAGTTAGATAACTGGATTGGAAGACATTATAATGGTCCGAAAGGAAAGGTCATGAGAGCCTTACCATATCTACCCTACAGAGTGCCACTAGGCTACTTAGAACCTAGAAAATGTATATAGTAGGCAGATACTTAAGTTTTAAAAAAAAAAATTATTTTATATATTTTGATCGACCATTAGCCCAATGTCACTAGCTCAGGGAGATGCAAAGATTTATAAAATATGAATTATTATCTAATAATATTTCTTTTAACAAAATAAATAAAAGAAGCCACTGCCAGTAATTAACACACAAACATTTATTTATGCACATATAAATTTTGAATCATTTTAGAATCACTTTTACTTTAAAATTTTCCTTTTATAAAACATTAGAACTTTACTTTAAAATTTAACTCACATTTTAACTTTCTTTTTTAGAATTTAATTTACATTTAAACTTTTATTTTCTAAGTTCGCACAGATGAGATTAATATTTATTAGAGTGTCGAGTATGAATAGACTACATAGATTTCATTTGAAAAGAAAATATTCTATCCCTTATTTAACCTTAGGCCAAGAGTTCGCAGTCAAACCAATGCCAATCTATCTGATATATCGAAGTATTCAATGCAGTATGAATACGACAGCACAAAATACCATACTTCCAGGAATGTACATCTGAACAGCATGGTTAGAAAACATTGACTCTCATCCAGACAGGAATGCTACATCTGTCTGGCAAGAAGAACAATAAAAAAACTCTATAGGAAGGGACTGTGGTCCTTTTTGCCAGCTTACTATCCCATTCCATAGGCAAAAAGGGGGTGTGTGGCATATGATATGATCCTGCAAGTAGCAAATCTCATAGTACATCTAATTACACCAATATATCCAATCCATTGACCCAATTTAAATACAAAACAAATAACCTGAGATTACCTCCCTTAAACTAACATATATAATTTTACAAATCTATGCAAGCATTCATGCCCAACTTAAATTTAGCATTTATAAAAAGTTGTTTATACAAAAAAAAAATCATAATCAAATTTTAAAAGAACAAAAAAAAAATGGAAATGATTTTTAAAAATACATCAAATAAAATTACTTATTAAATAATTTAGTTTGGTCAGATAGACAATACTATTGCTATAATTTCTGAAAGGTTTAGAATTTAGAGTTTGTTTTGAAAATGTTCATAAAGAACTTATGATTTTTAAAATGCTCATTTTTATCTGATGCTTCCCATTTGGGATCCAGCGTTAATTCTCCTGAAGTCATGAGGAGATCAGAGTGCAGTTAGCTGTTGGTCCTTTATTGTAGCTGGTATTTTATTGCTGGTCCCACATGTCCTATAGTCCACAATATGGCGAAACGATGTTTCATTTTTTTAGAACAACTGAATTGAAAGAGTGTCTTTCAATCCCTTCTCCACCAACTCTCTCCAACTTAACACATATCACTATCTTCTCCCTTAAATTAATTTTCACTCACTTTTTATGGTAGACTTTCAGATTCAGTGGACATTACATCATGACAATGGTGATGATCTTTTCACTGAGGTCCGATTCCTGAGTGATTTCTTTTATTGGCCATTCTGTTCCCATCCTTTTTTTCTCCTATCTGACCTTTGCTTATGCATTTTGAAATGCCCAAGGGCTAGTTTACATTTACTAATTAAAATAATCATTTCCATTTTATACAATAGAATTAATTAAATTGTTTTGCAAACTTAAAGATATATTTTTATCTCTAAATCTTTTTAAGTTTTTGCTTTTAAAATACTTTTTCTCTTTTTAATAAAGTTTTATTTTAATAATTTTTCATCTGTGTGATTTTATATATTAGAGTTTAGATGATTTTTAATTTTCAATTTTTAATTTTTAAAAAACAAGTTTTTATATGTGAACTTTTCAATGTCTAATTTTTAAAATAATAATGTAATGGCATATGTACCTGTTACATGTCAATAAACTTGCTTAAAAAAAACAAAAAAAAATATTTTACTTAGGGTTAGTAATTACGGTACATGATTAACAAAGACATTTACAAAGACATTCGGTTAGTAATTTTACAAAAAGACTATATACAAAAAATAAAATGTTGACTATCACTTTTCTATGAACCATCTACATTTATGCCTCCTCCCCCCAAAAATTCTATTTTTTCTATATTTCATTTCTAACAAATGGCATAACAAGCAAATTATACAAATCATTTATTTAAGAAGGCTGCATTGAGGTAAATATGTTTTAAGAAATAATGAGTTTATATGTGTATATTTGTAACACAATTATAAATACCACCAACTTATTTATGACTGATTAAAATGCTCCCATAGGGTTACACTGAAGTAAATTCCCCAAAAGTACTCATTGTATGGTACCACATTTACAATCATAAATTTACATGGCTGTGCGTGCCTATACACATTAAAAAAACGAAACATTAATTGCTACCTTTTGACTTTTTTTAAAAAAAATTAGTTTTAAAATTATTATCTTTTCTTTCTTATTTTTAATATATGTGCTATTTCTTTCTGGCAGTGCTTTTATAAGATTTAGCGTATATGGTAGATAAAAACATTTCATTAAAAAAATTTGCTCAGGGTATTTGAGGTTTATTAAACATTGGTTTCCATGTTGGGCGCCATCATAATGGTCTGAAAAAAAGAGTCATGAGAGCCTTACTATATCTATACTACAGAGCACCTTTAGCCCACTTAGAACCTAGACAATTTATATAGTAAACAGATACGTAAGTTAAAAAAAATATATTTTATTTTATATAATTTGACCAACCATTAGCCCAATGCCACTAGCTCAGGGAGATGCAGAGATTTATAAAATAAGAATTCTTATTTAATAATATTTCATTTAAAAAATAAATAAAAGAAGCCACTGCCAGTAATTAACACACAAACATTTATTTACACACATATAAATTTTGAATCATTTTAGAATCACTTTTACTTTAAAATTTTCCTTTTATAAAACATCAGAACTTTACTTTAAAATTTAACTCACATTTTAACTTTCTTTTTTAGAATTTAATTTACATTTAAACTTTTATTTTCTAAGTTCGCGCAGATGAGATTAATATTTATTAGTGTCAAGTATGAATAAACTACATAGATTTCATTTGAAAAAAAAAAATTCTATCCCTTATTTAACCTTAGGCCAAGAGTTCACAGTCAAACCAATGCCAATCTATCTGATATATCGATGTATTCACTGCAGTATGAATACGGCAGTACAAAATACCTTACTGTCAGGAATGTACATCTGAACAGCATGGTTAGAAGACATTGACTCTCATCCAGACAGGAATGCTACATCTGTCTGGCAAGAACAATAAAAAAACTCCATAGGAAGGGACTGTGGTCCTTTTTGCCAACTTACTATCCCATACCATAGGCAAAAAGGGGGGGTGTGGTGTATGATATGATCCTGCAAGTAGTGAATCTCATACTACATCTACTAATTACACCAATATATTCAATCCATTGACCCAATTTAACTACGAAACAAATAACCTAAGATTACCCTCCCTTAAACTAACATATATAATTTTACAAATCTGTGCAGACATTCATGCCTGACTTAA
Organism: Epiperipatus broadwayi; assembly: GCA_028023455.1. NCBI lineage: Eukaryota > Metazoa > Onychophora > Udeonychophora > Euonychophora > Peripatidae > Epiperipatus > Epiperipatus broadwayi. Next base: position 110,263 of record JAQFVV010006742.1, read on the forward strand.
ATTTAGCATTTATAAAAAGTTGTTTATACAAAAAAAAAATCATAATAAAATTTTAAAAGAACAAAAAAAATAAATGGAAATGATTTTAAAAAAGAAATACACCAAATAAAATTACTTATTAAATAATTTAGTTTGGTCAGATAGGCGATACTATTTCTATAATTTCTGAAAGGTTTAGAATTTAGAGTTTGTTTTGAAAATGTTCATAAAGTTCTTATGATTTTTAAAATGCTCACCTTTATCCGATGCTTTCCATTTGGGATCCAGTGTTAATTCCCCCGACGTCAGGAGGAGATTGGAGTGCAGTTAGCCATTGGTCCTTTATTGTAGCTGGTATTTTATTGCTGAGGCCAGATGTCTTATAGGCCGGAATATGGGGAAACGATGTTTCATTTTTTTAAAACAACTGAAAGAATTGAAAGTGTGTCTTTCAATCCCTTCTCCACCAACTCTCTCTGACTTAACACATATCACTATCTTCTCCCTTAAATTAATTTTTCACTCACTTTTTATGGTAGACTTTCAGATCCAGTGGACATTACATCACGATGAGGGTGATGGTATTTTCGCTGAGGTCTGATTTCTGAGTGATTTTTTTTATTGGACATTCTGTTCCCATTGTTTTTTCTCCTATCTGACCTTTGCTTATACATTTTGAAATGCCCAAGGGCTAGTTTACTTTTACTAATTAAAATAATCATTTCCATTTTATACAATAGAATTAATTAAATTATTTTGCAAACTTAAAGATATATTTTTATCTCTAAATCTTTTTAAGTTTTTGCTTTTAAAATACTTTGTCTCTTTTTAATAAAGTTTTATTTTAATAATTTTTCATCTGTGTGATTTTATATATTAGAGTTTAGATGATTTTTCATTTTCAATATTTAATTCTTAAAAAAGAAGTTTTTATATGCGAACTTTTCAATATCTAATTTTTAAAATAATAATGTAATGACGTATGTGCCCGTTACAATATGGATGTCTGAAAATTTCAGATTTCCTACTTAATAGTTATACATTAGATAAAGTGTTGGGCTTGTCCTGGTATTTTTAAGCTAATGTTTGAATATCCTGGCACCTCACTGACAATGCCAGTAGCAGAAACCAGTCTGAATTAAGGATATTCTGCAAAGCTTGTTAAGAGCTTATTTTGTGAGCTCTATATTTAATATGTGTAATACAAACTTATTAAATTAGGTCATGTGACATGTGACTTGATTTTTTTTTTTTTGTAATTTGTAAAAATCATAAAATAAGTATACATTGTTTGATTTTTTTTAATGTATTTATAATTAAAATAAAAGATGGATGCATATTATAATCTTTTCCATTTGCTTTTTAAAAATATATTTTTAAGAAAATAAATATGATATATCAGTGAAAACTGAATGAGTATTTTTTTTTAAAAAAAAAAAGTATTTTAAAACTAGTTAAGCTGGAAATTTGTAATAATTTATTTAATTGTAAATTAATAAATAATTTATTTATAGAATATTTATTTAATGTGACAAATATAGTTTTGAATTAGTCAAAATTTAACAAAAATAAACAAATCATATAAGAAATAAATAACACAAAATCGCGGTCAAATAATGCAAATTATTGTTCACTATAAAATATGGCAATCAGAGTTGACAAAATTCAAAAAATATATTTAAAAATCTAAAATTGATTCGCAAGTTAATTCTGTTCTTGTGAATTATGAAAGTATTTGAGGGCATGAGTTTTATCCTCAAATTTTAATGTTGTTTGTAATTAATCGAACGATAGAAACATGAAGTTGGAGAGGCTTGATTTATTGCTAAGTCAAATAACATTGTTAATCAGTGTAACACTAGTGTTCCACTGAGCAGGCACTGAAATATTAATGATTCAGTTCCAATATGTCATCAAGAGTCTGATACATGGTACCAGAAACACTTGGCAAAATAGTGTTAGTGGTTAATGTATTTTTTGAATTTTTTCAACACTGGTTATCTATTTTATCAGGAACAATGATTTAAATAATATAAGAGCACATTGGAAAAAGAATTTTAAATAATGCAAATATTTATTCAACTATTTCCAAATTATTTATTTTATTCATGAATAAACAAGTTCTAAAACATTACTAAGATAATTCACAAGCTAAATCTCCAAAGTATTATATAAATGAGCTTGTAAAAAATTTTCACTTGCCATTATCTCAAAGCCAATCTATATCTGGCCTTTGGTTTATTATATAGTAATAAATCAAGCACTGGTACTGAAAAGGAATAAGACTTTTTATTAATAGTGATTTTGTTTTTCTGTAATCAAATCAGTTTCAGTTTCAAATATTAATTATGACTTAATGAGTATGTAAATAATTTGATAACTTATGTAACTTAAAAATATAAAGCTTTAACCTTAATATTATGTGCCTTGAGTGCTTAACTTTACCATGAGAGTGACCTCTACAAATCTTAACACAAAATTATGGTTTTATAATGATAAGAGCAGCCATCTTATCTTCAACCTACTTTCTAATTATATAGGCAAATCTAAAGCATTTTGATTTGAGAGTGTGAAGCTAGTAAGTCCTTCACTAATTAAGTCCACTATCACATTTAGAAATCAACATTCACAAAATCTTTCAATTCACAGTGAGTTAATATTTAGATCTTATAATTAGAAATGTTTTGAATCAATTTAAAGGTGTAAACATTAATTCTTATTAAATGCATGGTAAGAACATAAATACATATAAGACTTTAATCTTAATACTATGCACCTTGAGTGCTTACAGGGAAGTGGATTTACTTAGTGAAGAACTTACTAGCTTCACACTCTCAAATCAAAATGTTTTAGATTTGCCTATATAATTAGAAAGTAGGCTGAAGGTAAGATGGCCACTCTTATCTTTATAAAGTCTTAATCTTGTGTTAAGATTTGTCTCATGGTAAAATTATGCACTCAAGGCACATAATATTAAGGTTAAAGCCTTATGTGTATTTATGTGCTGACCATGCACTTAATAAGAATTAATGTTTATAACATAAGAATAGAAATTTATTTTTATTCATAGAACCAAAAAATTCTGAATATATTTGTTCCATGAATAGATTTGTACTCTTACTGTTGCATATTCAATAAGCTATAAAAATAAATCACTAAACATCACATGATCAACATTTCTTCTGTCTAAACAAGCTGCTATAACAGAGGCAAAACACTGCATAGAGTAGCGCCACCTAGTACAAGCCAGAGTAATCAATGGATGCAAAAAGGTTTGTTTATAAAATCCTTATCTAGGGCCTATTCACGGGCTTGCACTGGGTGGCATTACGGTATAAAGAGTTTTGCCTCTGATATTAAGCTGTAAAATTGTTTACATATTCATTAAAAATCATTAGAATTTCATCTAAATTAAAATTTGAAACTGTAAACTGGTTTGATTAATATAAAAACAAAAAATCATCATTTATAAAATGTTTCACTCTTTTTAAGTATCAATATTTGATTTATTATATGACAAATGGAAAGTGAGATAAACGTGATTATCTTTCAAGTGTTATTAAAACAGGCAAAACTCTCCATATAGTATTGCCAGTCAATGCAAGCCAGATTAATTAATGGAAGCCAGAGGTTTGTGTTCTCAGATCCAAGACTCCTCACTGATGAAGGCCACAAGCCAGAAACTTGTCTGAAGATATTGGATGAGTAGGCACTAGATGGAAATTTTATGCACAAACCTTCTGGCATCCATTGATTACTTTGGCTTGCATTGAGTCGCAATACTGTATGAAGAGTTTTGCCTGTTTTAATAACAGTTATAAGCAAGCATAAGAAATGGTGAACATTGAAACAGTAAGATTTGGTTTACAAATCTTAGTTTCACCTTCTCTCACTTTTTTCCTACCCTCATGCCCTAGTTTAAACCCCAAATTATCATAGTGTGTCTGTACTGCCGCTTATATGCCGAAATCCCGCTTAAATTATATCACGAATGTATTGATGATCGTGATATATATAATTTTAAAATCCTAACATTAATAAGTTATCAATTGCGAGTATGTGCATGTATACATATTCATTTTAAAAAGTAGGTTATATAAGTAAATTTGCACACAGACTGCGATAAGATATTTGTTTAAATCTGTTTATTTTAGAAATATCACACTCTTAATATTTGTTTTCATTTAGTAAAATAATATTTAACCGTAAATAGATTTAAACATTTACAATTTAAAAGTAAAATTTTTTTTTTTTTTTTAGATTTATAAAAATCATGCCACAAATTTTATGTAAAAAGTAAATGAGGGTTGGGAAGATAACAATAGGCTTAATTAGTTAAATTTTGTATAATTCATTAATTAGTGGTTTAAATATTTTACCATCAGATAAACAGCAGATGTCCACTCAGGTATTTTTTTTAATTAAAATATTGCTAAAACCAAGTTCTAATCCGACTATCTTAAAAGTAAAACTAATTATAAAATCCCTGTTTTCAGATATTCAGATAAGATAAGTTGGCAACTTTTATTGTTGCATCTATTTTTGGCTCTACAGAGACCACCGCAGGGTAGTTCCATTGTATGCTGGTTTGGTATATATATAGGGTCGATTTTATTAATTGTTATTGTTATTCTATGCTATGATATTATTCTATTCTAGGTTATGATATTATTCTAAGCTTTTCTATGTTTATGCTATGCTATGCTTCACTAATTGATATATGTCATATGCTCTTTTAGTTGTTATAATTTATTGAGAGTTCCTTTGAGTTAAATATTATTTTATGTACTTAATATTTTGCCTTCAACCTGTCAGCTGAGATGTTATTTCAAATATTGAATTTAATACAGCTGAATTTAGTGAAGCAATACCATTGATAAATTCGTAATATACCAGCATTTGCTTATTGAACGGAGAATGCCTGAGTAGAAGACTGGTGGGAAGGCTCTCTTCTTGCTCGGGTGAAAATGGCCAACCTGCAGTATCAGACCATCAAATTCTCCAGAGCTATTGTAAACTGCCACCGCTGCTGAAAATGTGTCAGATTTAATCATGAACCAAGAAGCTGCCATGTCAAGAACATGCTGCCTAACTTCCATTAAAGCTTCAATTAACACTGGAGAAGATCAAAATGTGCACGAACTATCCAAATTGATATGACGTAACCTCCATTATTCCAAGAGCTCTTGTGTTGTCTCCCTTTTTAAAGCTAGCTAAATTTAAATGTTTTTTTTTTATATAAAACTGTCTTTTTCTGTAAAATATTTTGTAACCTAACTTGTGTGCTTTTCTTTCTATCCTTGGGTTGATATTTTCTATTTTATATAGTTGCTAATTTATTTCTTTTATTATAGTAGTGTGCTTAAATAGTCATTGAATAAGCAAATTATTTCTTTCCCTTTTATTAGTATGCTGCCACATTATTGCAGATTAATTTTATAACTGACCCCTTAGTAAATATCTTATAACATTGCTTATTCGAGGGCTACTTTATTTTATTAATCTCCTAAATAATTGTTTTCAAGGAAGGTATATTTTGCATTTTTTATATAATGTGAGGATATGCGTGAAATTAATAAGTGAACTTTGTAATATAGAGAAATGCATGACTATGTATAACCTTATGAATCCCCTTTTAATTATGCATTCTCCTCCATTTTTATTTTAAAATATCATTTTATTATATTTATTACATAATTTATGAGCTATAAAAATTGAGGTTGAGTATGTGTGGACCATCTTTTAATTATATAGAAATTGGTTAAGTGCCTTTACTGATTTAGATACCCCTTCTATATATTCGTTTATGTTTTATATTGTGTTACTGGTGTAGGTATATGGGATGTTGAGACCTGCTTTATTTCTATAGGGATTTATGGCTCAGACTTTTCCTTTCCTTCTCGTGTTTTCCAGATAGTGTATTCACTAGAAGCCATATCTGGGAATATTATACTTAAGTCACCCAGCCATGGAATTCATGGTACAATGCTATACTCAGGCTGTTTGTGACAAAACTTTCCATGAGGTCCATGGCGAGACACCATCCCATCTGCTTTAATTTTATTGTTTATTATTTTATTTCACAAAGCCATGGTTTTAACATATCACACTCCATCCTATATATTTGAACCTCCACCAGTACCACCATTCTCTTTTAATATTAAAATATTTTATTCAATCGCCTGCATCTTAACCACTTCCATATATCTAGCTCAACAAGCTTTTGTCTGCACTATTCTTGAATTCAATATAAGTTCATTTCTCAAATCTTAAACGTATAAATTAATTCAAGCAAACCTTGCTATATTCGCCATAGGCCTTGCATATCTTGAAATCAACCTTTTTTTACATAACTGTATTTTTGTTTAAGCATATTATTATGATATTATCTTGCATTAACCCAAGGTATAGAGAGTATGTATAAATTAACAAGCTATTAATGTAAATGGCACTTTATTAAATTTATTCCAAACATATATTTATCTTTTAATAAGTTGACAGCACGGTCTGACTTATTCAGACAATGCTATTTTATAATGTTTAATTAATAAACAGCATTTGAATTTTAGTCAGTTTGAATATATTTATTTATTTTCTGCAATCCACACCATTACTCCGGTCTATTTCACCTTTTGTATATATATTTTGTATCATCCATAGCCTTTAGTTAGTGAACTTAATGATGTATTAAATTGCTTTTCTCTTCACTAGTAAAAATTGTAATTATAAATATGCGACTTTTTTCGCACGCGTTAGTGAAGCTATAATTATACTTAAAATAATGTGTAATAGTTCTGCTTAGCACTTTTGAGATTTAATGTTCGAATGTCATACTCATAGCTTTGTGAATGAAGACTGTTTTGATTTATTGTACACATATGTGAGTTTGCATTGTAATATAGAGTCTCTTGGTTCTCCCTGACCACCGGCACTGGCAAGAAACTATCCTATTAGTAGCATCAGATGCATTTTATCACGTAGGTGGCACTGTGGAGTATAGATTTTAGATTCGAAATTAGGATTTCTAGAAGGCAACCCCTCATGGAGTGTTGAGTTTCATGTCTGGGGTTTGAATTCTTCAATGTGTTAGTGAGATTGGTTCATATAAGTGCACTTGAGGTTGAAAATAAGATGGTCATTCTTATTTTTTTATGTCTTTATTTGTGGCTGGTTCGAGAGTACCCTTGTAGTTAACATCATTTAAGGGTGCTAATGAGGAAGAATTATTATCTTCTATTTAATTACAATCTAACACTATTTGTAAAATTTACTGATTATTATATAATATATAGGATATATGAGCACAGACTTTCACATGACCCACAACTGTCCACACTATCTCATAACACTGATACACTTGAACACATATATGTTGAAAAGATAAATAATCACCAATATACGTATTTCATGCTAATCCAGCAATCATCAGTTGGTCCAGATTACCATTTCTACACATATATGCAATAAATGGTCAGACATGTATTAAGATAGCCAATCTTTATACTTTAATGGTCAGGCTTCAATCTACTCTACACTCCAACTCTTCAACGATCCATCCAATTGAAAATTTGATGATGGAATGCTCAAAGCCCACCCTGAGGCCAAGATTCTTGTCACACCCATGTTGACCTAAGATCAATCTGACCCCTCGTGTACAGGACATATTATTATATATTATAAGAATTTTATTTATGAAGATAGAATTTTTTAAAAAATCAAGTTTTAGTCCAACAATCATGGAAATTAAGATTCATTCCTTTTTTACTTTTCATTTTTATTTTAATTAACTGTAAATATTTTTTTAGTCATGATATTTAATGAGAGCATATTTTTAAAAACTATATGGCCCTCTATTATGCCTCACTGAAAACTTACTGATCTGATATTACATGGTTTAAAATTTGGTCTACCAATACAAATGGCTGGATAATCCTCAAATATTGCATTGCCATCAATACCTAACATGTGAACAAAATTTGAAACATATCCATTCAATAGAAATATGTTAAAAACTGGTTACAAGTTTTTAGCCATTAATAAACAAGCAACCAAACAAACAGAATATTTAAGTAAAACTATTTAAAAGGAATCTTATCAACCAAAAATGATAAATGACTAAGAGAGATACTTGTTTACATAAATCATTCAAACATGCAATTTGTATTGTGTTTGTAATGTAGAATGTGCACTTGCTAATCTATGCTAAAATTCATTCAAGAGTAGGTACTTATCTAGTATACCACATTCAGAATCTCATAGAACACCAAACAAATTAGTAAAACACTAGATTTTCAAGAATATTAGCTATGAACCACTGTTTAAAACATTATACTAAGTACTCAGAGGCTAAACTCTCCATACAGTAGTGCCACTCAGTGCAAGTCAGAGAAATCAATGGATGCAAGAAGGTTTGCATATAAAATTCCTATATAGTACCTACTCAGCCAATATCCCCAGACTAGTTTCTAGCTTGTGGCTTTCATCAGTGAGGAACCTTGGATCTGAGAGCACTGCACTTTGATCTTAGGATCTAATGCAACCTTCTTGCATCCATTGATTACTCTGGATAGCACTGAGCCGCACTACTGTGTGGAAAAATTTGCCACTGTGTAAACAGTTTGTGTAAGCATAAAAAATGGTGAACATGTGATGTGGCATTACTAAGTAAAAACAAATTGTCTTGTTACTGTTGTGTATGTGTCTGGTTTTACCATTACCTTATTTAAAATTTCTTTTTTTTTACCTTTGACATTTCCTTAACTGATAAAATTCTTAAAAACCTTTTCAAGTATGTAAAAAAATATAAAAAGAAATCATTTTTTTAAACGTTTAGTCTTTAAAAACAAATTACTTTTCTCTGCAGGTGTTTATATTTTAGCAAAAGGCTGACAAAATAAAAACTAAAAAGTAAAATTATATGTATATTTGTTAGTAACTTTCTGCAAAAATAATTCATCATTACATGGGCAACAGAGACAAAAGATAAAAATAACCTTTAAAATGACCAAATCAGGGGTAATGCCTTTGTAGCAGCACTTGAACAGGAGTAGAGACAAAGGCAGCATTACTTACTAGTCTCATCAAATGCCAGGTAGTGAAAATTTGACATTTTTCCATTCCTATTTTAGACCCTAAAAAACTAATAGATTGACACCAATTTACTGACCAATACTGAATACTCAGCTATATTACATATGGATTAGCTACTTGTAAAAAATTTCTAATCTTATTTATAATGATGGCTCTGGAAATATAGTAGAATACATTTCTGCAGTATATTTTGTACAATACGTAGATAATTATGCATATCACTTAGCTACACTTTAAAAACAGGTGGAGGTGTTATTGTTATAAATACTTTTACTTGTGATTTTTAGCCAATCATATATGATTTGAGAAAACTGAACAAAGCTTTCAAAATACTAGACATTTAAAAGATCCATCACAGCAAAATATTAATATATCTGCTGAAGTAACCAACTTTTCATATTATGCTTAATGGACTCATTCTGAGCTATCTGATGTTGCGAGTATTTGCTACTGCTGCTGGTTTCAGAATTTTTCATTCTCTTGTGGCTATCTATAGCACTCTGTCACTTTATGAAGTATTATAATTTTTTGTTTCTTATTGTATTGACAAATACATATAATATTAATGTCATATACATTCTTTATTACTTTTACAATGTTTCATATAGATGTATGTGGGTATATAAATAATGATTATAAGAAAGTGTATATATATATATATATATATAATTCTGACCGGTACAATATATATATATATATTATATATATATATATATATATATATATATATATATAATGTAAAATTATATATTCATGTATTTGAATTGTGTTTGTTATAGTTCTGAAGATGATTGCCGGGATAATTGGGAACATCAATAATGGGTTGTAATTATATGAAGCATTGTAAAAGTAACAAAGAACATAAATGATATTAACTCTGATTACTTGTTATGCAATTATTTGGTGGTAGAAGTAAATGTTTATTTATAATTCACAAAAAAATCTGAAAATGTCAGTATTATACAGAGAAAGAACTACAAACAATCTGGCAATGTCCCTGATTGGTAGATTCTTTATGAGAATGGTTGTAAAATCTTTTCTATAATTGTTAGTAGTGAGCAAAATATGTATATACTTTTCATTGTTAATTTAAATATTTATGATTATTTTTACAAAATATTTGTATAATAATTATTAAAAAAGAAATATTTTCATGATTACATTTAGATTTTATTCAAAAATGTTTTAGTTTTAAAAATATAAGTTAAGAAATTTGAAGTAATGATAAAAAATCTATCATTGTCATATATCATCGGATATCATAGTATAGATCATTTGTCATTTGTGATGTTTTAATAATTATAAATGCAATTTTAAATTTTAAAACATAATTTCATAGCTCTAAGATGACTCAATTTGTTCAGGTTTTAGAAATGAAATTAATTAACCAAGATTTTTTTTTTTTACCAGCACTGCAGTAATTGTCCAATAAGAAAAAAAGTTATTGTTCTCATTATAAAATTTCACTTTTTTTTTTTATATTTTTAAAATTCAGATTTGATTTTTTAGGATGTTTTTCATTAGTAAACTTATATTTTTCATAAATCAAATACAATTGATTGATTTATAATATAAATATTTTAATACTAAAATAAAATATTGAATTATTAACTCAAACTGCCACTAGGGTATGATGCAAATAATATATCATGGAAGAGTTATTATCAATGCACCAGTCTTTTTATAGAACTAACAATACATGTAAAATGATCATTTACACATAATATCTCTGTTCTTATAGAGAAATACAGTTTGACAAATGATATTATTAAGGCTAAACCTCAACTCAATTTCATATGTAAGCAGAGCCCTTTTCTCACAATGGAACCATTAAATTTAACCTGGAAGAACTAATTTCTTTTCACTTTCAAATTATTGTGAATGAATAATCTTCAGAAATTAACTTAAAAATGCAGTGTTTCAAGACAAATGTAAATGTTGAATTGACCAACTCTCCACACATTGTTTAATATTAATGCTTTAGCCTCTTCACCAAACTGACTTTACACATAAAATGATCATATGCTATTTCCACTCTTATAGCAAAATTCAGTCACACAAATTATATTATCAAGCACGAAGCTCAAATCAATATTATATGTAAACAAAACATTTTTCATTTACTTATTAGCATACTTAATTTGTCAAAATTAATTTTAACTCTTTTTAAAATCACTGTGAATTGCACATACTAGATAAACTAAATAATACATCATTTCAAACCAAATGGAAATATTGAAGCAGCCAACTCACAACATGCTGTCCAATATCAATGCGCCATTATCTTTATCAATATGGCTACACATATAAAATGATTATTTTTATATGCTATCTTATCTCTTTATAAAGAAAGTGAATGTAACAACTGATATCATTAAAGCTTGTGACAGAATGGGTTCAAAACCAGTCACAACTAATATTATTTAATCGGTAAATATATATAGACGTAGATATATATAATATTTAATTTTTTTTATTACATGGTGGTGGTTACAAATACACAAATGTGGGGGGAGGGACTCTGCCATTTTGAAATGATATATGTGTGTGTGACAAATGTGTGTATGAATGGATTAAGTAGTGAAGAGAGAGAAACGAGATTTTGTTTCACGCTTAAAAAACTAGAGATTTCCGACAGAATGAGATTTCATTTTCTGCTATATACAATAGAAGCTATGACATGAGTTTTCACATGTCTAACAGATCCAGTTAGTCCACATTGAAAATCAGAAGTGAGATAAAAAAGAAACTTCTAGAACAAATGGAGAGGGCTATAAAAGTGAGCCACTCAGAATGCATTTGGTCTTTTGTCCGGCAGAGCTACAACTGTGAACACCTAAAGAGTTTTAAATATTTAGCTTATATAATGGCGAATTCAAAAGAAATGTCAGGTAAGAGAAAGCCGCATCGGATTCAAACCCCTAGTTCCAGCTTGCTGCAGCTGCCTTAACCAATAAAACCCTGATGCCTTGAAACAACAAATAATTCCCAATGTGGAACCAAGATGAACCTTGTCGGCTAACAGACATGAAGATCTCAAACCTTTACATGGAATTGCTTGATTTTACCTGTGGAATGGAACTCTTGCATAAATAAAGAAATCTGCTTTTACTACTTCCCCAGGGAGAGTCAGGTAAAAAACTTTATTTACTGATTTTTATTTTCCTTTATGAAAAGAATTTTTTTTTACTTACTATAATAAGTGAAGGTGATGTATGAATTATTTTAATAAGGTTTCCTTAAAGCCTCGTTCCATTGTGGACATAATAAAATAATTAGTGTTGGAAGTCACGTGATACAAACTTTTTCATAGTATCGACCTTCACTACTTGAGTTACATATGAGAGATATTGGAAAGAATGACATATGCATGCAATTTGAAATGACAAAGTAATAAATACATTGTTTTGTAATATTAAAAACAATATATACAAAGAAAGTAGAGTGTTGAATTAGTTATTTATTTACAAATCCATTATTTAGTTGTTGTTGTTGTTGTTGTTGTTGTTGTTATTATTATTATTATTATTATTATTATTATTATTATTATTATTATTATTATTTTTGTGTTTAAAAAAAAGAGAAAGAACTCTTTACCCCATTCATGGCTACTCCTGGCTGTGATGCCACCCAACCATGAGACTGAGCTAGCCGATGGTCAAAACCTCTCTCACATTACATAAATAGGGTTCTTATTGTAATATATCCACTTCGCGTAATTCTTATATTCGTATAGGATTGGCACTTGTTGTCCTTCGGATGACCATAAATACGTGTTGGGGATATATTACACTTGCAAGAATGAATCCATAAATTTTGAATAATAATATTTTGAATAATAATACGTAGGCACGTATATTGATACATTGTAGATATACTTTGGTAGTGTACATCTGTCTAGTGAGAGGAATGGGTTTTGTTATAATGGCATCCCAACTAAAGGGCTTCAAAGAGAAGTAAAGGGGAATGGGGAGAGTTATGAGATTTCAGAAATACGGTAATAAAGCGAAAAGTTATATTTTTTATTGAAGAAGGGTTGTTTAGATATATAGTTCAAATGAATCATTAAATAAATCGAAGGGTGTTAGTTTGTTAAATGTATATCTATTAAGAAATAACCATTTTGTCAACTCATAGTTGCACAGTGGGTCAAAGATACGCAATGTTTTTTTTTGTTTGTCTAATTCGATGAGGTTTCAAGAGTTCAAGAGGCTAACAGGAAGGCAGTGCAGTATGTTGGGATGGGGAGTGGGTCTGAGGCATTAATCAAAGAGAAAATAAAAGAAAAGAATTTTATGAAAACAAGGGCGCAAAATAATATGGGAAAAGAGGAACAGGAAAATATGTTAGAGCGAATTTTGAAAAAGCTTGAAAGTCTAGGATTGAGATTCGGAGAAATAGAAAAGAAAATGGACAGATTGGAACAGAAAGTGGGAATCAAAGATGAAAATGAGTTGGGGGAACAGGAAGGTGAAAAGACAGATATGGAAACTGAAGATGAACAGAAGCAAGGTGCTCAAGTAAACCCCTTGGGAAAACTGGCAGTGGTAATAAGTCACACAATGATGCAAGGGAGTGTGAATCAATTCCTAAAAATATATACATTTGCAGGTAGGATTGGGGGAAACACCTGTCGAGTATCTACGTAGCGTAAAAAAATATTTCAATATAAATCCCATGGCAGAAGAAAGTAAGGTAATTATCACATGCAGCAAGCTCACAGACGATGCCCAGTCATGGTGGGACATGCTTGGTCGACAGCCAGCTACTTTCAAAGAGCATCAAAAAGAAGTGAGAGAGGCCTTTTGGTCTGAGGATAGGCAGGAGTTAACACACTATCAAATCATGCAAGAAAAGTTTAAAGAAGGTTGCAACGATAGCTGTTCACAATTTTTTCATAAACAGGTGACTAGACTGTGAACATTGGATGCATGCAACCTGACAGACAGTCACATACTTCACATTGTAAGACATAGAATGCCCATGAAAGTAGAACAGATGATCTTGGGGGCAGGGAAAGCATCCATTGGAGAGATCACTGAGTTGCTCAATGCCATTGACATGAGCTCGTATGTCTATGGTGGGTATCATGAAGCAGTAAAAGAGGATGAAAGAGGGTGGCGAATGGGAATGGTGACTGTTCCAAAATGAAGAGAAACACTTGAAGAGAAGAGACCACCTGAGAACCTGAACGTTGGACCATAAAAAGAAGCAGAGGGATACATGAGATGAAACAGATAGTATTGTACCAAAATGAGCCATTCAAAATATGCAAAGGTATTTAAAGGCTTTTGGAGAAGGGGGTATTGTGACAGAATAGGTTTGAACCCAGTCACAACTAATATTATTTAATCGGTAAACATATGTAGACATAGATATATATATATAATATTTAATTTTTTTTATTACATGGTGGTGATTACAAATACACAAATGCAGGGGGAGAGACTCTGTCATTTTGAAATGATATATGTTTGTGTGACAAATGTGTGTATGAATGGATTAAGTAGTGAAGAGAGAGAAATGAGATTTTGTTTCACACTTAAAAAACTAGAGATTTCCAGCAGAATGAGATTTCATTTTCTGTTATATACAATAGAAACTATGATACAGGTTTTCACACGTCTATCAGATCCAGTTAATCCACATTGAAAATCGGAAGTGAGATAAAAAAGAAGCTTCTAGAACAAATGGAGAGGGCTATAAAAGCGAGCCACCCAGAATGCATTTGGTATTTTAAACGGCAGAGCTACAACCGTGAACACCTAAAGAGTTTTAAATATTTAGCTTATATAAAGGCAAATTCAAAAGAAATGTCAGGGTAAGAGAAAGCCGCATCAGATTCAAACCCCTAGTTCCAGCTTGTTGCAGCTGCCTCAACCAATTAAACCCTGATGCCTTGAAACAACAAATAATTCCCAATGTGGAACCAAGATGAACCTCATTGGCCAATGGACATGAAGATCTCAAACCTTTACCTGGAATTGCTTGATTTTACCTGTGGAATGGAACTCTTGAATAAATAAAGAAATCTGCTTTTACTACTTCCCCAGGGAGAGTCAGGTAAAGAACTTTATTTACTGATTTTTATTTTCCTTTATGAAAAGAAATTTTTTTTTACTTACTATAATAAATGAAGGTGATGTATGAACTACTTTAGTAAGGTTTCCTTAAAGCCTCGTTTCATTATGGACATAATAAAGTAATTAGTGTTGAAAGTCACATGATACAAACTTTTTCATCGTATTGACCTTCATTACTTGAGTTATGTATGAGAGATATTGGAAAGAATGACACATGCGTGTGATGTGAAATGACAGAGTAATAAATACATTGTTTTGTAATATTAAAAATATATATATATACAAAGAAAGTAGAGTGTTGAATTAGTTATTTATTTACAAATCCATTATTTAGTTATTATTATTATTATTATTATTATTATTATTATTATCATCATCATCATCATCATCATCATCATCATCATCATCATCATCATCATCATCATCATCATTATTATTATTATTATTATTATTATTATTATTATTATTATTATTATTATTATTATTATTATTATTATTTGTGTGTTTAAAAAAAAAGAGAAAGAACTCTTAACCCCATTCATGGCTACTACTGGCTGTGATGCCACCCGACCATAAGACTGAGCTAGCCAATTGTCAAAACCTCTCTCACATTACGTAAATAGTGTTCTTATTGGTAATATATCCACATCACATAATTCTTATATTTGTATAGGATTGGCACTTGGTGTCCTTTGGATGACCATAAATACACATTGGGGATATATTACAGTTGCAAGAATGAATCCATAAGTTTTGAATAATAATATTTTAGGTCAAAACCACTTAAATTAAATAAAAATATGTAGGCACGTATATTGATAAATTGTAGATATATATTCGGTAGTGTACACCTGTCTAGTGAGAGGTATGGATTTTGTTATAAGCTGAACCTCAAATTAAGCTTGGGTGTAAACAAAACCTTTTTCAACACGATCACATATTATTCTTCACCTGGGTGAGCTAATTTTCATTCATTTTAAAACTACCGTTTTAAAACCAAATTTTTTTATTACCAATATTTACAAAAGTATTAGCAACTATACAATTACACAAATGTAAAACCAATAAAAGATTGCATAACACCTGCTTACACTATGCTGTTTATCAACAGAAAATTATTTTCTTACTGCATTTAGGACACCTAGTAATTTTGATGTCAGATAATAATGCTTAATAACTTCCTATTCAATGCTGTCTCTAGATATTGGGTAGGACAGTACTGGATAGGGATTTATTAAACTACATTCCAACATCTATTGATTACTAGAGCTTACACTAGGTGGCATAAGTGTAGTGAGAAATATTGTTGCTGATGAACTACATGTTTGAGACAATACAATATTTATTCATCTGATCACAAAACTCAATCTGTACCGGTAAATTAATTAAATGGTACTTAAGTATTAGGCCAGTGATGATGAGTCACCAGCATATATATATATATAAACACTGAGTTAAACACCTTTATATGATGAGTCACCAGCATATATATATATATAAACACTGAGTTAAACACCTTTACAATCTTCTTAAAAGAAAATAAATTAATTTTGCAAGTGAATATTAGATAATATTCCAGTGAGGAGACAGCAATTAGTCAAAATATGGATTTTTCTTATCATTATATGATTTAAACTATGCTGTGAGATCAAGAAAGAATGCTGGCAAAAGTAATCGATCATCTGGATAAAGTAATAGATAAATGGGATTTATTGGCCATCTTGAATTCTTAAAAAGTGAATGTGCATAATATTTTTTTTTTAAAATTAATGATTGAAATTTGGGAGTTGTCTATTACTGAAGATAATCCCTTAGACATCACCATTATTCCAAACTGATTGATTAAATTTGTCAGAAGCTCTCCTCCAGACATTATTTTACAAGATCACAAGATTAGAAACTTATTGCATCTCATTGTCAGACTAATATGTAAGTACCAATTAAATTTTTTAAAATTCTTTCAAATAAAAATTTTACATGCCTTAGCAAATATTTAATAAGCAGATTTTTGATTGTCAAGGCTTATCCACAATATACATTTAATATGCAAAAACTTTAATGTTATATTGATGGCCTGTTTGTATGCAGAAAATATAACTAGGTCTTTATGATGCAGTACCTGCTATTGAAAATTATGTTTTAACGGTATCCCAGTACAGAAAAAAATGTTAATAACTACTTTATCAAATAATCTTGATAAACTTAGCAAAAAAACTTTCCATGTACAAAGCTCTAAGCCAGAGCCTGCCTGAGAAAAAGTGCAGCCTTATGCAATGTTTTCGTGTGTGGTCTTATTAGATATTTTAAGACAATATCTTATTTGCAGATATAGATATATTGCTTTACAATTAATATAAGTCAAGATTAGAATGATTCTCTTTGTTAAAATTTTTATTTATTTTGAATCAGATTTCATATACTCAAAAACATAAAATTGCACAAATCGATATATTTGTAATATAAATAATTAGTTATTCATTATTTCCAATTTACAATAGGTATATGCATTTTATGTAACTGAAAAATATGCCTTGTATATACAATTGTATTACTTTGCACGTGGTAGTCATTCTAGGGTCTACAAATTATAGAGCTTTAGCAAGAATAAGAGAATATGATAAAATGCTTTGATTTATTTTTCCATTTTCACAAAATACATAGTTGATCATGCAGGTCTATGTCCTGATAAATGTTGTCTTATATTATCATACTATATGAGCCCCATTTGGGCCCGCTCTGCTTTAAGCATTTCTTTAATCTCATTTCTTTCTCTGATGAATCTCTACTTCTATTTCTGGTAAATTTTGTGATATATATTTTTATCTGGAATAGCTATCACTAGCCTTATTATCAAATTTATCAACCTAATATTGATAAATGAGGAGTTCTGTTACTTATTTTTTAAATAAACGAATGTCAGCAGTTACACCAGTAACTAAGATTATAGATCTTGCTACAAGTGTGCACATCGTGTGCACGTGGTTTAATTTAAAAAAGGATTTCACATATTTATGGCAACATATCATAAAAATGTGAAAACCAATGCTTTTTCTTGCCCAAATACATATATATGGAAACATACCAAACCTTAGATTTAATTAAGAGGGATTTGAACACAAACATTCAAGCTACCTTCAGCTATCTACTCTATTTTAAATAACTGATACACATGATGCATAGATGTGAAAAAGGTAAATGCTTTCCAGTAGATGTATTTTATGCTGAACCAGCATTCATCAGTTGGTCCAGGTCAAGATCCCCCACACATATATATAATTATTGCTCAGTTTATATTAAGATAATGAAGCTTCAAACTTTAATAGACAGGCTTCAATTTTCTCCATTCTCTTTATTAATCCATATCAGTAAAAATTTAATGATGTGACACTCAAAGCCCTTGATGATGCAATATTATTGTCATACCTATGTTGACTTAAAAGTCATTCTGATCCTCATGCATAGTTCCTTAATATGTTCATTTAAATACATAGAAGAGGGATGGAAAAAATACAAGCCGAATAAGTAATATTTAAATACAAGTATGTATCAATTAAGAGTTTGTTTGAGCTATTGGTACTCTCCATATATTACATATTTGTAAATATAAATTCATAAAGCTATGTCATGCTATATATGACTTGCTTTCTTGATTATTAAATACAAGTATATTGGTCTATATTGAACTTTAGGTGTTATTAGAAGAGATTATCAACACCACAAATCTTTAATCACTGAGATAGAACAATATATAAAAATGACAAGACAGTAATTATAATAAATGCATATTAATTATGCAAATCTAGAAATAGTATGATTCGTGAACAATATTACCAAGAGAGCTGAGCATTGCTTGAATTACAAGGTTAAAATTATTATATTTTGCTTTTATTAGATTATTTAGTTCATTGGAAAAGTTTGTAATGCTTTGAAAGGTTGATAGTGGAAAAAGATGAAACAGCAAAGTAGTGGATGAACTCTATAATAATGAATCTTGATAGAAATCTATGAATAAAAGATGTCACTTAAGAATATTTCTCATTAGAAATCCGTGCTGATTTGAAAGAATTTAATAATGCAAAATATTTTAGTTTTGATACAAGATATGGAATAAATTATATTAAAAAGATCTCAAGCCATGATTTGATTAATTTATCATTTAATTATAGCCTAATTATAGCCTGGAAATACCTCAATAGATATCTCAATATAAATACAATAAACAAAAAGCCCTTCATAATCAAATATGGCCAATCTGACATCAAAAAGGAGGGGGTGGGTGAAGAAAAAACTACCCTAAAATAAGCTTTTGTGATGATTATGCAAAACAGTTTATGAATCACAAATAAGTCTATATTTGAGAACATGCTGGTCCATTTTTCTGTTTATTTCATACTTTACAATGTTGTCTTTTAATTTTTTTATCAGAAATATTTTCTTTCTGAAATGCCTAACACCATGTCTAATTATAATTCTCCAATGTATTCTATTCTCTATCATATTTTTCCGATAAATGTATTTGACATTGCATTTCTTTACAATGTGGGAGTTTACTTCTCCTATAAAAAGCATCTACTTTCAATGAAGTCTTCATTCATTATACATACCCAATCCAACAAAGGTGTGGTTTTACAATTGTGTACTGTATAGTATCATTTTAAGCAAGTTGAAAAACATATTGGTTGCTTTTATAATCTTGATATTGTATTTTTAAAATTTTACAAAGCATCCATAAAAAGAAATTCCCTTATATTGTGGCAATAGTGTGTCCATGTTTCACTTCCATACCTAAATTAGGTAAAATAACTCTATACATAACTAAATTATTTCCAAAAGTTATTTTCCTATGATGAAATATTCTGCCTTTCAACTTATTAAAAGCAGTCACAATCCAATGGGATCTGTTATTCCTACAAGTATAATGATACTAGAATTTTATATAGTCCCTATAATATATATCTCTTCTGATCGAAATAAATTATTGATTCTCCTGTAGTATTTTATTTGTATAATTAAATAGTTTTAGTTTTTTCAATGTTAATATTTAGAAAAATTTGAAGTTTCTTTAAGCATGAAAAATTTATAAATATTAAAATTGTTTCCGCTATCTCATGAATTACATCAAAGTAACAATTTTACCACATACATTATTTACACAACTATTTTAATTCTGTCTCATGTTTAAATGCATGCTGAATATTAAGTTTTCTGCCTAAATGTAATCTAATTTTATGGTCATTAGAATAATATATCATTAATATCAAACTGACATCTTATTAATGGTAGGTAATTGTGTGGATAACATTTTTACTATTCATGAAATTTTTAGCATTAGTGCAAACAGAATAATACATCACATAATCAATAAAACATCACATGATCTTAGCTTACCCATATTGCTATTAAATTAGCAGCAATTTTTTTCCTACTCTTTTGCCATCTAGTGTCAGTTTTAATAATCAATAGATTCTAGTTGATAATGGTCATTAAATTCTTATCCAGTGATATCAAAACCAAAATATTCCCTGACTAGTTTCTAGCTTATGGCCTTCATTAGTGAGAAACCTTTTGGATTTTTTTTTCAACAGTGCTCTTGGCATTTTGGAATATAAAGCATATTTTTTCTAGAAGCCATTTTTAACTTTTTGTTATGCTATTAGTGCAAATTGAAAAGCTTTTAACCTTTTTAAATCTACTCCTATTTGCTTGCGTACTTATGTAGACCTGAAATATTCTGTTTCTGTATATTAAGAAGTTTTTTCAAGTTTTTACTGGTAGCTTGATAGTATAATTTAAAAAATGGATGCTAGAGGAATATGCATTAGAGTGTATTGTTTAAAAAAAAATCAAAAAAGCTTCTCACTGAAGAAAGCCATAAACTAGAAACTAATCAGAGAATATTTGGATTTGACAGAACTGGATAAAAATTTATTAAGCATTACTAAATCTTATGTTATGTAGCAAAAATGTGGTGAGAAGTAAAAAATTTGCTGCAGAACAGCATGATATAATCAGGGGTCATGTGATATTTTATTTGTTGTATATCAATTCTGACAAAGAAATAAAAGTTATTATAGTTATCAAAAAACTAAGGTCATCATAATACATAGATGCAGAACTGTCTTCAGATCTATGAAACTATACAGGCAAAGTATCTGGGATTGAAAACATTAACATGTTTTTTTAAATTAAACTAAAAGCTGATGGTACAACAAAAAAGTAAAAGAAGGCTGCTAGAGGAAAGGGGCATTAGATCCAAAAAAATCTAAGCATACTTACTGATGAAAGTTGTACACCAAAAACTAGTCTGGTATATAAATAAGACAGCACTGGAAAAGAATTTATGAAGCACTACCATCTGTCATCTATTGATTACAATTTTACAACAAATGACAAATAAGAGATCATTTTATGCAATGTGGACAAGGGCTCACTCATTTATTCTATTCCATAGTTCTCTAGTGCAAGATTGAATAATAAATATCCACCATCTAGTAATGTTATTTAAATATCTTCAGATAAGTTTTGGGGTGTTGGACTTCTTCAGTAAGAAACATTAAATCTTGCACCCATATATTTAGCAGTCATTTTTACTTTTATGGTATCAAAACTATTTATGATTCAAAAACGTTCTTTTTTTGTCTAAGCACATTTCCTTGCATAATTATATTTCTAGAAGTAGATCGGCAACTGTTTATTACTATGGGTTGTCTCATTAAATCTTGCTTGCTCTATCTCAAAGATATATATTGTATACATTAAAGATCAGCCTTTTCAAGCTATTGTGCATGCGCTTTTTATGAGTGTTAATAATAAATGAATACCCTCATTCCCAATAGCTTGAAAAGGCTGATCTTTAATGTATTACAAGACATATATTGTAAGTTTGAGTAATAAATGGATATTTAAAAAGGATGGCTGCAATTCATATGAGTGCAAAAAAAAGTCAAGAGTCAAAATCTAATTAGAAATTTTGACTGCATTATTATCATGTAATGTCCATTGTTTTCTTAAACTTATAATAGGTGGCTCTGAAGTACAGAAAATATGTGGAATTATTGTTCTTAATGCAAATAAGTGAGATTAAGCATTGAAGACCATGTCATGCTCTGAGAGTATTTTATAACTGTTTTCTCCCATGCAGTTTTGAATAATAGTAATTATACACTAGACTAATTCCATCATCTACTATTAACTGTTTTTTAGATGTCTTTAGAAAAATTCAAACATTACTTTAAATTTTTTTTAATATATAGGGTATATGAGGACAGACTTTCACATGACCCACCACTCTCCACACTATCTCATAACACTGATACACTTGAACACATATATGTCGAAAAGATAAATAATCACCAATATACGTATTTGATGCTAAACCAGCAATCATCAGTTGGTCCAGATTACCATCTCCACACATATATGCTATAAGTGCTCAGATATATATTAAGATAGCCAATCTTCTTACTTTAATGGACAGGCTTCAATCTACTCCACACTCAAACTCTTCAACCATCCATCTCGACCTCAGGGTAGCCTTTGAGCATTCCATCATCAGATTTTCAATTGGATGGATGGTTGAAGAGTTGGAGTGTGGAGTGGATTGAAGCCTGTCCATTAAAGTATGAGGATTGGCTATCTTAATATATACCTGAGTACTTATGGCATATATGTGCAGAGATGGTAATCTGGATTAACTGATGATTGCTGGTTTAGCATGGAATAATATATTTGGGTGATTATTTATCTTTGGTGATTATTTATCTTTTCGATGCAGAGATGGTAATCTGGACTAACTGATGATTGCTGGTTTAGCATGGAATATGTATATTGGTGATTATTTATCTTTGGTGATTATTTATCTTTTCGACATATATGTGTTCAAATGTATCAGTGTTATGAGATAGTGTGGAGAGTGGTGGGTTATGTGTGCTCATATACCTTATATATTACATATATGACACAATTATATAAGAAGACTGTGTGTTTCAGTTAAAAAAATTTAAATGCATTCAACTATTAGCAATAGCACATAGGTCAGTAGACAACACAACATTTTAAGTGGTTTTATTCTCTCTTATTTAGGTGCTGCTAGTCTGACCAATGGAAATACTAGCACGGGAATCAAACCTGGGCATGTAGATACATGAATATTGGATTTAAAATAATGTTTTAATCAATTAGGCTATTTTGTCAAAGGTAACAGTCATTAGAAATTTTATATATTTAATTATGAGGATTTTCTTCTCCATATTTTTCTTAAGGGCAATGTTAAGGGGTGATCTCCAAGTATTATGAATTATCAGAATGTGTTTATTTCTTGTGTTGGGTAACTTCTTTAAATTTTATTTTATTTTTTTTCTCTGCCTATCATACGATAATGGCAAACAACCCCATAAGTCAACCCGCTGTGATATTTCATATTTGTAAACACTCATTAACACTGCTTGCCCTTAAAAAAATTGAAAAATCAGGAAGATTCTTAATCATGGGTATATATATCTTTTACTGACTATTTCCTATGATGGTTCACAAATACCAAAGATCCAGCATTGATTCCCAGTCTAGTGCCATTACTGGTCAAACAAGCAGCACCTGAAGAAGAATGAAGAATAATACCAATAGAATATTGTGTTACATATATATATATATATGCATTCTTATGATTTGAGAAAGAGGACGCTCTGAGGAAGGTACTTGATATTGTACTGAAACGTCAGCATTTAGCTTTTTCACTACACGGAATATCCCGCAAATAGTAATAATAATATGACATATATATATATTACTAATAGTTGAATTTTTCTAAACATGTTTAACAATTGATATTAGATAATGAAAATAGTCCAACATATAATTAGTATTAAAATATCATCACCATAAACATACAGGCAGGTTTTAAATAATATTTTGGCATTGACATCGCAAAAGAAATAATAGATGAATAATATTTCTATAATATAATTTTTCACTACACCGTTCTCAAGCAAAGTAGGGAATGGTTTCTATCCATTTTTAACACCTGTATGGAGGGGTGTAATTATAAACATAAGACAAAAGATATGTGAAAAACATGTATGACCCCCAAGATGAATATTTCATGCTAAACCAGCATCTTACATTACTATTTTCCAATCAAACAGTGACAAACCTAATGATATAGATTCTTTTTTTAAGAAGGATTGTTAGAGGAAGAAGATGAAACAGTGTAAATTGGACATAAACCTATTAAGTGGTACTCCAACCAAAAGATAATATCGAGATGTGCTATTGGTCGAAACTCCTATTGCTTTCAGTCTTTAGCACAGTTTAATTCACCACTTATGATATATTGATGAAATATATTTAGCTAACGAATTAACATTTTAGCTTTAAAAACAATACAAAGTAAAAATAAAAAGCAAATATTTTTAATAAGGAATATTTAATTACTTATGATGTTATATTTTTTTTTTTAATCCTTCCTTCCTATTTTCCTCATAATTAGATTATAATAATTCTTTCTTACATTATTTCATGCTGACAAAAAAAAATTTAATGTTTTATTAATTAAAATTTAAAAATATGCAAAAATTAAATTTTTTTACTTATTTATGTCTTCTCACAACCGTATTTTTATTTTAAATAGCTATTCGATAATAAATTATTTAAAGATACATACATACACATATTTATAATCATCAAAATATCACGTGATATCTAACAGCATTTGCGTAAGCAGGTGTCACGTGAGATTTTGTTAGTTTTGTACCAATCCTGCACAGGAAATAAGTAAATGTTGGTAGTTGTAAAAATTAAAGGACAGCACAATGGGTTGATACTAAACTGGATTTCAGATATACATAATTATAGAAGCATGTTGGCTTTAATTGGAAAACATAGTTTGATAATAAAACAAAAAAATTTTGAATGGTTGCTAAAGTCTAATAGATCAAAAAAATTCAGGTGCACTAATTCAAGATTCAAAACTCCTCACTGATGAAATTCTAAAGCTAGAAATTACTTTGGAAATATTGGTTATTATAGCATCGGTTAACGATCGATTAATCATTACCCTCTGACATCAATTAGTTATTAAAGTTTACACTAGGTGGCATAAATGTGAAAAAAAGAGTTGCTGCTGAATAGATTATCAAAATTTTAATTAGTGATATTTGAAAGGCCAAACAATAAAATGTATAGGAAAGTTGACATAGTTACGAAACAAGCAATAAACTTAAACCGATTAAATCTAATTATTTTAAAAACAATGATAAAAGTTGATAGTATTAAAACTTATGAAGAATGGATGGATATGGTGAATATTAGAATTGAGCATTTATTTAGCATCAATAGGATTAAAAAGATTAGACGGAAAACTTTAGGAATTGTATTGAGAAGAGAAATAGCTTATAGAGATTATAAAGAGGTTGTTAAGAAGCAAATAAGAGAAGAGATAAAAGTTAGATCAGATAGTTAGTCAAAAAATAGCTAAAGATAGAATTAAAATGGAAATAAGGTGAACTTAATAAGAAATTAGTGGAGAAAATTAATAGTGTTTTAGTCAGGCGTTGTTAGCCGAGAGGTCATCGCAGCTGCCTTGCAAGCAAGTAGTTGGTTGCAGACGGTTGTGGGTTCGCTTCTCGGCCGATGTTATGACATATGAAAAAAATAATAATAGTGTTTTATTTTGAAAGCATGGAAAGAAAAGAAATAAAAGAATAAGTAGGTGTTATATTACTAAATGCAGAGAAAATAAATGTGCACTTAGAAAAAAGTTAAAAAAATACTTAATGAATTTATAATAAAAAGTTTGAGTAAGAATTAGTGATTGTATATAATCATTAGAAAGCGTAAGTTAAGGAAAATGAAAAGTGGCGGATGTAAATTAAATAATAAATAGATTGAAAAAAAAAAGAAAAGCATGAGAATTAGATTGTACACAACTGAAATGGTAGTATTTATGGAAAAATATAAAACAGTGTAATACTTGAATACAAGTATAATGTATATACTGAACTTTAGATGTAATTAAAGAGGATTTGAACACAGACGTTCAAGCTCCCTTTAACTATCTACTCCTAATACAAACGGATACCCATGATCACATACTTGTGGGAAAAGATAAATGGTCTCCAACCAATATATGTATTTTGTGCTAAACCAATACTCATCAGTTGATTCAGATTATCATATATATATATAATCAGTGTTTGGTTTGTATTAAAATAGCAAATCTTCAAACTTTAATTGACAGGTTTCAATTTTCTCTACCCTTCAACTCTTCTGTCAACTATATTGTTGAAAATCTGATGATGGAATGCCCAAAGCCCTTGTTATTTTAAAAGAAAATTTTAATAAAATTAGCATTGATAATAGAACTCCACATATACAGAGGGATATGAGAAGTACATTATTAAAACAGGCAAAACTCTCTATATGTATTGCCACTTAGTGCAAGACAGAGTAATCAATGGATGCCAGAAGACATGCATAAAATCCCCATCTAGTGCCTACTCATTCAATAGCCCCAGACTAAGATGAGTAGGCACTAGATGGGGGTTTTATGCACAAGCTTTCTGGCGTCCATTGATTGCTCTGGCTTGCATTGAGTGGCAATACGTATAAAGAATTTAGCCTGTTTTAATAACAGTTAAGACCAAGCATAAGAAATGGTGATCATGTGATGTTTATTGGCTTAAGTACATTATTACATAGGAAAGGAAAATGATTTTAGGATATTGCCTAGTTGTAGACAAGTAGCAATAATTTTTATCATTTTATAAATTATTTACTTGTATCATAATGAATAGGGTTAGGATTGAAATCGAAGAAAGAGACAATTTGGAGGAGATTCACAATAGATTTCATTCAGGAAGAAAAATATATTGGAAAATTTATTTACTGTATCTTACTTAATCAAAATATGTTTTTTAAGATGATAGAAAGGGCAAAAATATATTGTGAAGAAGTCTTGAAAATATGGAAATAGAATTGTTAAGAGTGATTAAGATTTTTTATAAAAATACAAGTGGAGTTAAATATAAAACTGAAATGAAACAAGAATATCTATTATTTGTCTGAAAGTTGATTAGGATAATATTTTAATAGTAATTGTATATGGGACTATTTCTACCATCAAATATGAATTGTTGTCAAGCATTGGTGGTCGAGAGGTCAGCGACGGCTGCTTTACAAGCAGTTGTCCCAGATTAGCGGGTTCACTTCCCAGCTGATGCTGTGACACATAGGGAAAAAAATTTGAATTGTTAAAAATCTTTAAAAAATTCAAATTTTATTTAAACTTTTTAAAATACATTCATTTATTAATAAGAGAAACAGATTAGTATATAACCCAACATTTCGAGTTGTATTATTCTTTATTCTTCTTTAGGCATTTCTAGTCTGGTGAGTGACAATACTAGCATAAGAATTAAACCCGGGACCTTTAGTTTTATAAATACTGAATTTAAGGTGTTGCACTAATCAACTAGGCTATTTTTTGTAAGACAATAATCAGTAGAATATTTGGTACAGTTCTATTAGCCTGTTCAGGCCACTTGATGGCATTGTTTGTATGCAAATGCACACAAATGCTCACTGAACTTATAGTGTGCTTTGTGTGTTGTGCACTTGATGCAAATGCTCACAATTGACCCTGAGATACCATATCATCTGAGGGTTGCTGGACTTCAACTTTCCACAATTATTGAAAATATGCATTCCAAACTAATTAGCTTAACAATTTACCGGATATAGTATTACCTACTAATAATTGTAATCCCATCAACATGCTTCTGTACACATCTTGAAAGGTGTCAACAACTCAAAAAGGGTATGGCAATGCACAATTTCACTGACATCACATAAAAAGTCATTTTTTTCAGGGGAACACCTATGAGACAAATAAAATGTCTGATGCCAAAAGTGAAACTTTCAAATTGTGGCAATTTCCAGTTACAGAAGTTGCTGTGGTAGTCTTTTTCTAGGAGAACAGAATACTTCCAGCTATGAAGAAGTGTGTGTGTGTGTGGTGAACCAATAAGACTGCACCATTCCAAAAGCTACCACTAAATAGATAAATGAATCCTGTATGATTCTGATTTTATTTTTATCTTTAATGTTTATTAAATTTATTTCTAAAATTTATTCATATTCTTGTTTATAATAAATCATAAATAGATAATTAGTGAAAAAATAAATAATTTGTGTGTGTTTTGGTGACAAACAATGCCATTAAGTGGACTGAACAGGTTAATAGAACTGGACCGAAATTTCATATACTTATTTAAGAGAAGATCCTCTTGATTTCTTCATTTTTTTCCTAAGGTCAAGATTAGTGAGTGCTTCCAAATATTAAACTTTACCATACTAGATTGACAATGGCAATCAATGACATAAATCAACCTAGTGTGGTAACTCATAATGTTTGGAAGCCATTCATTAATCTTGCTCTTAGGAAAAACAGGGATCATAAGAAAAATCCAAATAAATAAATGTATAAAATTTCTACTGATTGTTAAATATCACCTTAAATCCAATATTTATTAATATAAATTTCTAGATTTGATTCTCATGCAGGCACTTGTCACTGGTCAGGCCAGCAACATCTGAAGAAGAAGAGAGAATAATGTCACTCAAAATATTGTGTTATATGCTAACATTGTTGCCATTACCAACAAGTGAAAGTATTTGAAAGCTTTTAAATAACGAATATCAATTGTGTTTTAATATTTGTTTTGTTTTTTTAAAAAAATGGAAATTGAATAGGGATGGAAGAAAAGATTCTTATAGTTGGAATCAAAATAGTGTATAATATGAGCAGTCTCTATTATTGCAGATGATGTTATATTATAGTAAACAGTATAGAAAATATGGAGAGAAGTGAGGAGAGGCTGGAAAAAATATAAAATTAAATTCAGTGAAAAAATATAAGCCTGGTATTTATTGCAAAGAAAAATTTAAGAGTGGAAAATGGAAGACATTTGCTTTGAAGGAGCGAAAAACATAGATATTAAGGTATGTTTGTTTAAAGACAAAAGGAATTGTACAGATAGTTGAAAAACAAATAGAATGGTGCCTGCTTTAACATTTGAAATTGGAAGTGATATGCTTTGTATCAGCTAGGAAATTAAGAAATTATTGTACAGGATACAAAAAAGAAGGAAATATGCATTGCATTGTGGGAAGCAAATGACATTCTTCAACATGAAATAGGGTAGACATTTTCTAATAGGGAAATCAAAAGTGAATTAAAGATGTTGAGGTGATTTCTATATATGAATGAAAATGATGCATAAAAGTAGTATTTAATTGGATTAGATAGAAAGAGCAACAAGCAGGTTGAGCAGGAAAGGTTTTGCAATAGGTAGATAATTTATTTTCTTGTACTTGTACAAGAAATGTAACAAGTGCAAAAACAATGTATTACCTGCACATAATTATTATAAGTGCTGAGAAAATAGATAAAGTAGTAAGCGAAAATACAAAAAACAAATACAAATAAAAAACGGTACTCTGGGATTAGTACTGCCATGATGTAATCATCCAGGCATAATTATTCTAACTTTTCAAATTATTCTAGCACTTTAGGTTATAATAACCACAACTATAAAATTTTGCCATTGCAAATACCCTCACCCCCCTGGAGACGCTATCACAAATATGGGCAGCCAAATTAATATAAAAACCTAGAACATTTTGCGATGTCAAAATAATTATGGCCAGACAATTACATCATGGCAGTGTTAATCCCAAAGTTCCTAAAAAAACAATTTGTAGTTATATAGAAATTAATAATATTAAAAGGAGTTTATGTTCCATGATGCAATGATAGAAGTATTCAATACCAGATCAAAAAAATAAAGTATTGAAGTGAGCCAAATGTGGATAACACCAACACTGGACAGTTATGCGATACTGTTTGAAAAGAGGGTATAATTTTTTTTGATACATCCTTTACTTATTATTCAGTTTTAATATAAAATGATTTTACACTCTATAATTCATAGCATCACATTCAATGGTTTTGAAATAAGATAATGATATAGTGAATATTTGAGCACTTAAATGTTTTGATCAAAAGCCAAATAAGCGATAATAGGGTATATGAGCACAGGCTTTCACATGACCCACCACTCTTCACTCTGTCTCATAACACTGATACACTAGAACACATTTATCTTTTACACATATATGTGTTCAAGTCTATCAATGTTATGAGATAGAGTGGAGAGTGGTGGGTCATGTGAAAGTCTGAGCTCATATATCCTATATATTACATATATTGATACAGGTATATAATAAGCCTGTATTTCAGTTATATCATGTAATAAATAAAAACATTTTCATTCTCCATTTTCATAAAATATATATAAGATTAGTCTTTGTCTGAAAGTTTTTGATGATAGTATTTTAGTAGTAATCACATACAATTCAATTGTTACTAATTTTCTTCTTTTCTGAGCCAACATAATATCTGGTAAAATGAAAATACATTCAGAAAATATTTAGTTTTATTACTGCCTAGAATACTTTCAATATATTTTTACTATATTATATTCATGTCATATAGTGGTGTTATTAAATGGCTCTTTATATTAATGTTTAATTAACTGTTCACACATTTAATTTTAATTTAAAATTTAAATTTGAATATTTAAATAGCCCATTTTTTTGAAATGGGTACACTTGTTTCTTTTTTGTTAATAGAAAAATGGTCACCAGCTATTGCACATGCTTCTTTAATCTTCCACTGTCTATCCCCTCTCTCTCTCTCTCTCTCTCTCTCTCTCTCTCTCTCTCTCTCTCTCTCTCTCTCTCTCTCTCTCTCTCTCTCTCTCTCTCTCTCTCTCACTGTGTGTGTGTGTACACTGCATCTGTTTTGTTAGCTTGAATCTATGAACAGTTTTCTACTCATGGTCTATAAATATTGAGGGCTGTATTGTATAAATATCTGTGTTGGACAGTCTTTGTTGACAAACTGACCCTCGACTCCCCATAATTTATTCCAAAGATTCCACATAAATTACAAAATATACGTAAAAATAAATTTAATATAAGCTTTCAAATTGCTCCATCACTTAACCAATTAATCAATAACTCTAAAGACGCTATACTAAACAAATCGGCACATCAAGAGCATTATAGAATTAAGTTAAATTATTATACTCCAATGGAATGTTATGCTTCCTTTTCTTTTGATAATTTAAATAAATTAATCATCTGTTTCTTTTGTAATAAGAATAAAAAATATGGCAGATTTGAAGTTAATTTAGATAATAAAGTACTCTGCTAGCTTCGTTTGTTTTGTGAATGGCCTCCTGTTCTTAAAATATTGCATGAAATACTTTTTTCCCTTAACCATGACAATAAGGAAAAATCTCTGGATAAATGACTTTTGGTAATTTTTTTAAAATTATCCTAACAAAGATTTAGGGATTTAAACATTAATAACTGTAAGTTTTAATTGTATTAGGCTATTTTGGTTCAACTTGATTCTTTCCTAAAGTAAAAAAAAATATTATTGCTCAAATTAACACATCTATGCAATCTGATTGACATATTTTTGCATAATATAGAAAGAATAGGCTACATGCCTGGTAAGCTGTGGATGGGATATATTTCAAAATTGGACTTTTGTTTTTTTAGTTTATTTGTTTCCGTTTGCATGTATTTGTCTCCTACAATATTAGAAAGAATGTTTTTGAATAAGAAACAAGATATAAGATTTATTTTCAGTCCAGACAATTTGTTTAGTTTTGGAATTTTTATTTTTATTTTTTGAGACAGAGTTCTTTTACTTGTCATTTTAATAGGTGGTTTTATTCATCATCGAATTAATAAATTCATTAGAAACTTCCAGAAGAAATATTGTCTTCAAAATAAAGTTCATAAAATGATTATGAATATGGATATTAAATTTAAAAGTAACTTTAGTTTGTACCGTGGCCAGACTGAATAAGAAGCTGAATAATTGAAGTAATGTAAATATTAGATAGATAGATAGATAGATAGATAGATAGATAGATAGATAGATAGATAGATAGATAGATAGATAGATAGATAGATAGATAGATAGATAGATAGATAGATAGATAGATAGATAGATAGATAGGTAGATAGATAGATAGATAGATAGATAGATAGAAGAAGAAGAAGAAGGGGGAGGAGGGGGGGGGGGGGGATAGATGGATGGATGGATGGATGGATGGATGGATGGATGGATGGATGGATGGATGGATGGATGGATGGATGGATGGATGGATGGATAGATAGATAGATAGATAGATAGATAGATAGATAGATAGATAGATAGATAGATAGATAGATAGATAGATAGATAGATAGATAGATAGATAGATGGGTAAGTGAATAACTGATCTGTCTTCAAATCAAAAAAAAAAGTTATTTCAAAGGTACAAATAAAATTATCTCAGCTAGAGGTAATAATCTGGCAATAGACTACAAGATATGAAAAAAAAAGAGTACCTGTGTAAATCTCCAATAAATTACCCAATCTCAGTCACCAAATCAACGTTTTTGTTTTTTGTTTTTTAAAAAAAGGCATATATTGGGGAGAAAGGCATTTTTTTTGATTTTCTCTAGAAGTTTATAATTCACTTCGTGAATCTTATAGTTGTTGGCTCTGAAAAAAAATTGTTACAGCTAACCTTGTAATTATTTTAAATAATATTTTCTTTTTTTTTTTAAATCTTATTTTAAATAATTTATAAAATATATAAAACTTTCTCATGTAAGGCAATCTTTAAAAAAATATATATATTCACAAGAGAAAAGAATGAAAAATCTCATAAAGTAGTAATTAATTATGCTATGATATAAAAGTTTGAATTCAAGTTAGGTGAATTTTTTTCCTGATTACAATCAGGCTAATAATTTTTTTTTAGATAGCAAAATCATAACCAACTTAGTTAATCATTCAAATATCGATCAGTAAAAGGATATTCAGTTAGTCTAAATTAAAACATAATGATTCCAGCTTAACCTGGTTGTTCATAGGGGGAGGGGGAGGCAGTGTGGCGATTGTAAAAGTAAAATATATGGTCATACGATATGGCTTTCACTGCTAATAGGTGATGCGTACTATTCTTATCGACAATGACCCCATATCTTAACCGATAAAAATATGTATTTAATCTAAGGTGCCCTATAGATTTTCAATTCTGCCCTACATCGGCATGCTTTATATCATATTTACTTACTGTAAATATTTGGAATTTATATTTATATATTAAATATGTATCCTTAATTTAAATATTCAAACTTGTATGACAATATAAAATTATAAAAAAATTTAAATTGCCACAATACGAAACAAAATTGCTTTAATGAAGCAATTTTGTTCATTAGTTTAAACAGAATCCTTATTAAGAGAATAATTAAATAAGCAGAATAAATAAATTTGTACGCATTTTTATGGTAATGAATTTTCCAAATGAAAGAATAAAGTGTGTACGTGTATAACAATACAAAAATACAAAGAATTTGATATTAACATGTTTATTTTAAAAAGTATGAATAGAAAAAAAAAACAATGAAATGTCACATGACCTCCGCTTAATAATGCTATTTTAGCAGCATATATTTTTTTCAGCACATCTATGCCACCTACTGTTGGCTTTAGTAACTTATAGATGTCAGATGATAGTGCTTAATCCTGTACAATGTAGATGAACTGTTCCAAAATTCAGAGCTCCTCACTGACAAAAGTCTTAGTTTGAAACCAGGCTAGGGATATTGGATAGGTCTGAACTGGATATGGATTTATTAAGAACCATCATCTGGTATCTTCTAGCTACTAAAGCATGCACTATTTGGCAAAGAGATCATGAAAGAAAAATGTATGCCATTAAAATAGAAAAATAAAATCAATGAAAATTCATATATTACTGGTTGGGTATCTATAATATAGTAATAGATAATTTCTGTATTGTAAAGATAAAATCACAAGATGGCGCTCCAAATTTTTGTGATATTATTAGGCAGGGATTAATATTCTTTGTTTAATTTCGATTTAATTAATTGCAGTGACACCATCCTAACTCAGCAGTAGATTACTCTCAAGTAATGGACTTGCCCTTACTATAATCTTATCTAGATTGGATCCAAGTTGCAATAAGACTGACCAATGAAACCCTAATAAAAGAAAATAAACAGCTAAGACATAACTATGCCAATTGGAATGCTACTTCAGTTAATCTAATAATTTCCTGTAAGATCCAAAATCTTACTGTATAGAGAGGTCCATTTGAGAAGGAAATCAGATAATGCAAAACCAACAATTGTTAGAGTTGAACAGCAGTGCTATGCAGCTCTCAATATTGCACAAACAGTGAGACAAGCTCAACAGTAAAGCTAAAAGTATTGGCAACAATCATCACTGTGTTTATTCATGAAGCAAGCCACCTATAGGCTAGAAATGTCAATGTCTTAAGGGAGTCCTGCATTTCTCTAAACATTAGCTGTAGCTAAATGTATAATTTTCCAGCCATAACAGATGTGGAGTATTGTACATAAATAGTGATATATATTCTATATTTGTATTATATTTACTAGTATAAAATATATTTATATTCATTTCTTGAGTTGTATGTTATTCCTAAAAGACCATGAATATTGCATTGACACTATTAGAGTATAAACACTACATTACTATAAATAGTTCTTAAAAGAAAATTGAAAGAAAAAAACCATGCAATGGAGAAAATTAATTAACATGTCTTCCTGATGATGATGTTGATGATAATAATAATAATCATCAAATGTTATATTGCTTGGGAGCTTATAAGAAACTTGAACTCCAAAAGTGTCAAAACTACGCCACAAACCAAGACCATGGGCTACCATTAAGCCAAAATAAGCAAACCATGTCTTTTATGTATATGTTTCGTTTTTGTCATTTTTAGGTTGCCATTTTGGATCACAAAAGAAAATTGTGCATCTGTTATAATAATTATAATTTTGTTTTGTTTTTTAAAAAGCAACTGGAACAAAGATAAAAATAAACTTTAGTCACTAATTTTTTAAACACGTTGCCGTACTATTTATATAAATGTTATTACAAAGCTACTAGAAACTTTGTTTCGAAACCAAGAAAAAATTTTTCTTGAAGAAAAAAAGGCGCAAAAAAAGAGATAAATTTTAATCACAAAATGTTATTTTGAAACTCTGAATAAACATTGTCACACATACACACACCCAAAAATAAAACTTTAATTGCTAAATGTACAAGTATAATAGTGAACTTTTAATACAGTATGCACTGAATGTTTACAAAATGTATCAAATACATATCAAAATTAATAGTTACTGTTAAATTTTAATATTCTATCAACCTAAAGTGCTTTAAAATGTTAAGATAGATAATATATAAAATGCGCTAAAACGCAGATACACAAAGCTGAAGACAAAGAAATCTTGATACTATAGATTGATATAAATTAAATATATGTATCTAAGTGTGTGGCTAAGCGCTTTCGAGGGCCGAGGTCCTCATATTCATGGCCATCTTGTAAATAAATATGTTGATTAAAAGTGATGCAAATTTATGTAAATGAGGTAGTTAAGTATTCCATTTCCTGGAGATCGTATAACAAGAATCTTTGCTGTTTGTAGAGTTGTTATCTTTAGCGATAAAGTAAGCTTTCTTTATTTTTCTCTTAAAATCGTGTCGCTCTCTGCAAACGACCACTGGGTCTTTAGGTTGGCGATCATGGCCAGCTGACCTGTGGTGCTGCGCAAAAATAACTGCAAGAAGAGTCTGTTAGTGCTTTATTATATGAGTATGTGTGTTGAAATAGCCGATTCGCCCTGGTTTCACCGTAACATGATGTCATACAATGTGTTTCAGGGCAGGCAATATTGCAAACTACCTGAAGTGTCAGTGAGGATGGTAAGCTGTCTTTAGTATTATTAATTAGTTTGTTGAAGTTGAGGAAAGTGAAAGCATAAATGAGATTTATTACTGAATATGTTATGAAATTTTCTATGCACATTAGGCAGATAAGGAAAGAGAAGACTTTGTTTGTCTAAACTTTTTGTTCATCATACTAAGAAAAGCTTGTTTAATACTTTAAATAACTATGTTAAATATATCAACATACTATGCTGAGCATGGTGATCATGTGATATACTCAGCATGCTTTCAACTAATTGGCAGTCATACTCATAAAAAAATTACAGGTGTGCTGATGACTTAATCTGAAATGGATAACATCATAATTACTTTCATGTAATAGATGAAGATCCAGCAGTGAATAGAATTTATACGATTTGACTATTAAAGACAACTCATTCAAAGTGGCATATAACTTTTGGGAAAGTTGAATATGGTAGGAACATTGCAGAGAAACAGGTGAGAATATTTAAAATAGTTTTATTTCATTGATTATTTCTTCTAATCAACAACACAAAACTTTTGTCATTAGTCAATTTTAACAGAAAGTGCTACCAGAACCAACTTGAGTAGACAAGTAGAGAAGGATTCTCACAGAGAGGAAATCTGAAGGGTGGAACAGATATTAGGAACTAATCAGAATAAATCATCAATCAAAAGCTATAGATAGTTTGGTAATTAAATTAGAACAGAGGTGGGCAAATAGCAGCCCGAGGGCCACATGTGGCCCACTAAGAGTTTTTACGTGGCCCACCAAGA
This sequence comes from Epiperipatus broadwayi, assembly GCA_028023455.1. Taxonomy (NCBI): domain Eukaryota; kingdom Metazoa; phylum Onychophora; class Udeonychophora; order Euonychophora; family Peripatidae; genus Epiperipatus; species Epiperipatus broadwayi. The sequence goes on from JAQFVV010006742.1 coordinate 147,067, forward strand.
CAATCAGAAATATCCACCTTGAACTGAGATTTCCTTCCCATGCATAACTGAAGATTCGTCTCTTATTTTCCATTAGAATGGTCATGTCAATACACATGCTGTAGATATGATGTGCAGTGCTTTTCCAGTTGATCTGATTAATTTCAATTTTGTCTTTGCATTATGAAATATATATATTTCAAACTTTAGTGAAGCCATGAACCCTCCGAACAAATGTAAAATCGGTGATGAATGTCATGTGTTTAATGAAGACTGGACAAATATTTCTTTAATAATACAGGGAATAAAATAGTGTGTTTATTGTGTCATGAAACAAGGTGTGGCCCTCCACTAACCTTTGCTTCCACAAAGTGGCCTCCAATGCGACCCTCTGCCAACCTCTGTGCCCCCTAGCCAAAACAATCGCCCACCCCTGAGTTAGAACATTGTAGATTTTTTTTTTTGTTTTGAGGTTAAAAAAATTAATGAGTCAAAGATTTGATGCTGAATGATTATTTTTTTGAATGTAAAAAATAGTATCTTTATATTATAGTTTCGGAATGTTTCATCAATTTCATCTTCTGGGCATCCTGAAATAAATGTGAAAATGTATAAAACTGAAGAAATTAAAAATAGTCATTTTGACTTTTGGGAGTTGTTACTTGCTTCTTAATTTTCAAAATATAGATCATGAAAATAATTTAAAGCTGAAAAAATATTTTTATACCACATATAATTTAAAACTTTATTTAATTAATTAATTGAAATATTTACTGGATAGGAAAAAGATACTATTAATTACTTAATGTTGATGCATAGGTCAATACTCGGTTTAACTTCATGAAAATGTAAAAGCATTAGCAACTCTCTCCATACAGTAGTGCCACATGTTGTAAGTCATAATAATCATTGGGTGCTAGAAAGTTTATGCATCAAAATACTTATCTAGTATCTACTCATCCAATATTCCTAGAGTAGTTTCTAACATAAAAAGAGGGCAGCAATTATTAAAAGATTGCACAAAAGGACAGCTAGAGAAATGAAGAGAATTAACAGGGAAAACTTCATTTGACATACAATACATCAAAAATCAAATATGCATTGGGTCTGAGAACAATGCACCCAGATCTTTGGATCTAATGCAACACTCCAACAGCCATCTTTATAATTAAATAAAAAGATAAAAGGTGGCTTCTGAGGAATTGAAGCAAATCCAAAAATCTAGGTGCAGAGTTCTCACATTCAAGGCTCTTCACTGATAAAAGCCACAAGCTAGAAATTAGTCTGGGGATATTGGATGAGTAGTCACTAGATAGGGATTTTGATGCACAAACCTTTTAGCATCCATTAATTATTATGGCTTGCACTGGGTTACACTATAGTGTGGAAAGAATTGCTATTGTTTTAAGAGATTGTATATGCATAAGAAATGATAATCATATGATGTTATAGGTTTCACAAAAATGCTTTTATATAGATGGTTTTTATTTTCATAAATATTAAAAAATTAAATTTTTTAAAGCTGAGTTAAATAAACTACTATTAAAAATATTACTCAGTTGCCCTTAAAGAAAACAAAGGCAAAACTTTCCATACAGTAGTGCCACCCTGTGCCAAACAGAGTAATCAATGGATGCCAGAAGGCTTGTGCATAAAATTGCTATCTAGTGTCTACTCATCCAATATCCCTAGACTAGTTTCTGCCTCACTGATGATGGCCACAATCCAGAAACTAGTCTGGGAATATTGGATGAGTAGGCACTAGATAGGGATTTTATGCACAAGACTTCTGGCATCCATTGATTACTCTGTTTGGCACAGGGTGGCACTACTGTATGGAGAGTTTTGCCTTTGTTTACAACAATTATGTGCTAGTATAGAGAAGGTGATCATGTGATGTTTAGTGGTTTGCCCTTAAAGAATAAGAAAACTTTTTTTTACCTTTGGCATTTTGATGCTAACATTATTATTGGAAGTTTTGTTTTATTAACTACTCAATGTAAAGTTGTTTAAATTTGAAATTACACTCAAAACAATTTTTTCTCTCATATTTGTAAACTTTCAGACTGACAAAAGATACCATTGGTATTTACTTAATGCTATTACCAACTCGATATTCAATTTTAATTTATGAAAAGACATTTGTATAGATGTTTTTTCCTCAAAATAAATAGTAAATAATTAATTATTTTTTAATGCTGAGTAAAAAGACTACAACAATTAAACAGGGTTACTAGAAAACATGATTTTTTTTACAATTCCACATTATTAAATTTTAATAATATTTATATTTTATTTAAAGATTTTTTCCCTCTTATAAATATTAAATAATTATTTTTTTAAGGCTGAAGAAAAAAGCTTAGCTGTTTTAGTCTACAACAGTTAAAAATATTGTACAAGGATCCTTAGACTTTAATATATTTCAAATAAGAAACTATAAATAATCATAGATGTAATAAAATTGAAATGGAAATAAGCTGTATATAAACCAATAGGTGAGTATCAACTATTAAAAGGACAGGATTCCATCTATTCTTTGAGCTTTGTTTGTATTTATGCTTAGTTTATTGATAATCAGAGAGTGAAATATGAATATTGTTTTTAAGTACAGTGTAAATGATCTGAAATTATTGATTAACATTTAAGTTTTACAGACCAATGTTTTATCAATCTGGAAGTCAAGAAATTTAATTTACATCTTTCATTCTTTAATGATAGGTTTTTTAAACCTTTTTTTTCAAACTTTAAAAATTCATGTATTTTTTCCTAATATTTTAACTTCAAAAAAATTCTGAAGATGTCAGAATTGAAAAAGTATGAATTTTCAAATATGGAAAGCTCCATAATAATGAGCCTCATTGTTTTATTGGTGGTTTTGAACTTTGCAATATTACTTTCATAAAATATTATGAATGACTACATTAATTTGATTTTTTGAAAAGTTTATGATTATTTTTGCATAACAATTGAATCATAATTATTATGAACAAGAATATATATATTATTACTTTTTTTTTACAGAAGTGTTTCATTTTTAAATATAAAAGGTATTTTTCTGAATAGCATTGCTATGGAAATTAGGTTGGTGCATAAATATGATCTCAGAAAATTACTTTACTAAGACAGTCTGTTAGAAAATATAGCAATATCATGAAAATTTACTAAATAAATTTAAAACTTTTAAAGCATAAGTTGATTATTAGATATTAATGATTATTCATTCATATTTTTAACACAGGCATGAAACAAAGATTTCTTTCATTTTGCAAATTGACTCTACTCCCCTGGCAGTTGACTGATGAAACAGTGCTTTGTTTTCATTAAAACTTAATTTTTATAATAATTCTAAAAATAAAATATGATTTTTTTTTAAAATTTATTTAATTTCTAAACAAATATATCTTATCAAATGAGGTCAAACTTATTATATTCTGATAAATAATAATGGTTTAATATGAAAATAATTAATGAAAGCTTATAGCAAGTGTGAAGAAAAAATCTGCCAAGGTATAGGAGGGATAACCATTCAGAAAATCAAGGCAGTGCATTAGTTTTAACATTTAAATATCAAATGAAATGGTTTAATAAATGTAACTATAAATAATCACAGCTTAAGTGTATGAAATTGAAATAGAAGTAACTCCTAATGAGGTATCTGTAACCAATAGCCAAATATCAATAAACTAGTAAAGGGACAGAATATTAGCTAGTCTTTTAACTTTGTTGGTATTTAAGCTTAGTTTATTCATAATTATAAATCAAACAGTGGAATCTGTATATCATTTTATTTATTTTATAGTTTATTGATCTTTGATTATTGCTTATACATGGCTAACTAAGAATTGCCATTAGTTTAATTTTAATTTATTTTATAAAAAGATGTGTACTAGAATATCAATGATCACCAAAAACTATAAAACTGAATTAATAATAACATGAAAGGCTAAAACCGTCGACAGACGTGCTTTAAAAATGCTTATGTGACAACCAATCAGATGTAATAATGACTGCGTGTAGAACTCTCAATTCAAAAACATCTGATTGGCTGTCACAAAAGCATTTTTAAAATACATCTGTCAAAGGTTTTAGCCTTTCACGTTATTATTATATCATCTTCTTGTGCTTAATAAATTTAATATATTAGAAGCTGAATTAAATTTAAAAAATTATTGAAAATGCATTAGAGATGTCTCCAGTAAATTATGTTAAAAATAAGTCTAATTCTTATTTGTTAAATTTAATAACTATATTTTGAAATAAGTTAATCAACAAATTAACATAACAAAAGTATATAAAAACGAGTAAAAATAATGTTTTTTTTTTCAATCTGATGCATTCAATTGTGAAACCAAAAATATAATATGACAATGATAGGATGAGAAAAGCTTTCCACAGAGTCACAAATTAGTGTAGTAATTTATAAGTGTCATCTATTGAAAATAAATTTACTAACAAGTTTCACTAAATATTATGAATAGTGCCTATATGTGTGTGTACATACAAATATTTTTAAAACAATTTTAACCATATAGAGCAGTGGTAGTCAACCTGGTCCCTACCGTCCACTAGTGGGCATTCCAGCCTTCATGGTGGGCAGTAGGGGTTTTGTCCGACACTGAAGCACTTTCTTTTTTTTTTTAAATTTAATTGACTTTTTAAAAAAAATCATAGAGATTTATATGCTTTAGCTTGCTGTAACTCTGCTTTATAAATTTTATAAAGTAAAGTTACTTCCCTACTTTATAAATCACCATTACTGTGGAATCGGTGGGGAGTTAGAAAATTTTACTACTAACAGAGATACAAAAGTGAGCAGTACGTATAAAAAGGTTGACTACCCCTGATATAGAGTAATCCTTCCACTATGCCATCTTGTTACAAGGTATAATGCAGTTACTGAAATTGACAAGTAATAGTAAACCATATTTTAATAGGCTTTTTTATCATGTATATAGGTTATACTCACATATACTGATTACACATGTTGATAATGTATTTAACATATAAATAAAGATCTCAATAAATATAATATACACACCATGATTTTAAAAATTAAAATATACAAAATAAAAATTTATTTTTATTTTATTTTATTTTTTGTTTTTATTTAATTTTTATTTTTAATTATGAATAACATAAATTAGGGGTGTAGACATAATGGATACGGTATACTGTTCTATACAAGTAAAATTTAATCTGTAATAACCATTTCAGAAATGAGATATATACATATCAAATATAATAAGCTATAAGTGTCAACAATTAATTGGTTATCATATTTAAATCTTATTATACCAGCTAGAGCTTAAATAAACTAACAGAAAATCATCATATTATTCTGTTGTCAAGGCAACACTCAGATAACAAATGGAAATCCAAACCTATGCAATATCCACAAATTATTTATCATCTGAATGTCACTTTGGCAACAATTTGATGATATTCTATTGCTTTATTTAACTTGTTCACTATCAACTTCTTTCCTTATCTTTGAAACACCCTAGTAAGTCTTTTCACCATATTTGCAATATTTATTGTTACAATTAAATCTCCATTCTATATCATATATTAATAATCTTTACATTATTTATTACAAATATAAACTTACAAATGAAAGACATTCTAAAAGTTAATATTTTGTAACATAGAAAAATAAAATACTAAAATGAATACTAATGGTAGCACAGGCTCTTTTCTTATTGGTTCATAATTTTGTCTATTCATAAAAAAAATATTTAATAAAATATTTCTTATTTTAATTTCATTTTTAAAATAGCTACAAATTTTAGTTGGGTCACTATAAAAAAAAAAAATTAAAATAACTTTTAAAAGTAAAAATTATATTTGTCTAAAATTTCACAAAAAATTTCCTTATCGGCATTTACAAAAGCAATTGTCATTAGCCAGTAAAAATAATTTCCACTTTTATTGTAAATATGTTTTTACAATTTGACTTCTTAAAAAAAAAATTTTCAAATAAATTAAAACTGCAATCAATTATTTTTTTAATTTAAAATAAATATTTTACAAATATATTGCATAAATAAGCTTAAATATATAAATAAATTACTGAAAATTACAATTTTTATTTTCAAAATACTAAAAAAAAAAAAACTTAGAATTGCTTTGAGGTTAAATAATCTACCAATTAGTGATGTCCCGGCATTGTTGGCTTGCAATTATATTCAAATTTTGTATGATGTCTGTATGATTGTGATATTTTCACTTTTTTTTTAATTAATAATTTTAATTAATGATTTCTAAGTTAAAAAAAGAATGTGTAATTGGCAAACTAACATTATAAATAATCACAAAATGGCAATGAAATGCCACAACAATAGCAGAGCCACCATAACATTTCTTGTAGTGATAAGGAAAGAAGATATTAAGCATTGACTGGGGTATAATGTGTTATATATATATATATATATATATATATCTATATTATATATATATATATATATATATATATATATATATAATAAAGAATAGAAATGAAAAGATTATATCCATGTAAACTGAGATAACTTTTAGTTTTTGATGTTGCCAAGAAACTTAATTATTACTAATTGACAACCCCTGAGGCTAAACAGGTTTTCTCATTAATCTATAATAGTTCTTTTGTTAGAGTTTTTGTTGAAGTATATATTCATGTCTATATAAGGTTATTAAAAATTAATTATAAACATGCTTATTAATTTAATTATCATGCATTTCTTTTGTTGTTAAATCTTATTGACAACACAAGTGAAATAGAATGAATGATGTTGTTTTTGAACTAAGGTTTAAAAAGGTTATTTTCTGGCATCTTTGATGTTTTTTTGATTAGGGTATCTCTTTTACATTTATCAATATTATAGTAGAAAAATTTTGTCACTAACTAGTACAGTAATTAGATAAAATCCCACATATATGAATAAAGTAAATACTTGTCATATATTGTACTTATATATTAGACTATTTTCATTATCTAATATTAAAATACTGAATGTTTTAAAAAAAATATTGTAAACTATATTCAAATTTTCTAATTACATTCAACTGTTAGTAATAGCAAACAGTTTAGTATTAACCTGTGCATTATTGCTGACAGTTAAATATAATATTGAACATGTAAATATAGCTAAAAAAAATTCTAAAGACATTCAATATTTAATATTAGATGATGAAAATTATCCAACATATAAATATAACTAAAATGTCATTATCATAAACCTTCAGGCAAAGACTTATGGTGTCCTTTTTGTGTTACTTTTTAGGCACAATTATATGGTTGTTAGTTGATATTAACATAACCAGGTAATTATCGTTTTATTCTTTTATTTCAAAAAAGAGTTATGAATTATATAAAGAAATCCTACAATACTTTTTGAAAACAACCAAATCTCTGAGACCATATTTTTTTTAAAGAATGGAAAGCAAGAATCTTAAATCATAATGATAATTTCCAACAGTTATCCAAAAGCCAACCAATATAACAGATGCATTTATTTTTTGAAAATTAACTTTATATCTTGCTAAACAAATGAATCCAACTTTTCAAACTAATTGAAATAACCAATAAACACATAACCACCACCTCTTATGCTTGTGTATAACTGTTGTTAAAACAGGCAAAACTCACTATACATATTGCCAAACACAGCAAACTAGAGTAATCAATGCTCCTCATTGACGAAGGCCACAAGCCAGAAACTAGTCTGGGGATATTGGATGGGTAGGCACTAGATGGGGATTTTATGCACAAGCCTTCTGGGATTCATTGATTACTCTAGCTTGCTGTGTTTGGCAATATGTATAGTGAGTTTTGCCTGTTTTAATTGAAATAACTAATCAATCTCATAAACAATCCTCAAAATTTTTCAAAGTAAAAATAACCAATCAGATTAGGTTGGTGAATTCATTTGTATATTATGGCTTAAATAGAAAACAAATATATCAATGTTTAGACTTCTGTTGATCTGCCATAACAGATTATTAGATATCTGGTATAAATACCCATGTCATCATAACGATATGAATGATCTTCCCCATGGATATACTAAACTTCCATTAATCTTTCGGCTCTGGAAGATACTGGCTATATAGAAAGTCTGTTTAAATATTTATAAATGCATCAAAAATTAGAATTACAAATGTGCCCTAACTATTGAGAAGAAAATCTGAAACTTTCAGACATTCAAATGTCCAAAAATCCAGCCATATGGGACTGAACTAAGTTCAGATACACCATATGGTGTATCTGAACTATTTGAGTTAGATAGCTGGATTTTTGGACATTTGAATGTCTGAAAGTTTCAGATTTTATTCTCAATAGTTAGGCATTAAATAAAGTGCTAGGCTAGTTCTAGTATTTTTCAATCCCTAACACCTCACTGATGACACTAGATGCAGAAACCACAGTCTGGGGTTGAGGGTATTCTTAAAGCTCGTTAAGAGTTTGTTTTTTGTGAACTCTATATATAACGTTTGTAAATACGAGCTTTATTAAAATTAGGTCATATGACATCTGACTTGATTTTTTATCAATTTAAAATTTGTGTCTGAACAGAAAATTAAATAAAAAATTAAAGCTTAATAAACTGATTAAAAAACAATCATATTGTCAAACATGAACATGTAAATTGAAGTCATTCTTGTAGAATTAAATTATAGATCTTTGCTACAGATAAAACTGTGATAGTGAAGACATATTTGGGCAAGGATCCAAGGCAACTGGTGATACCAGGGTCCACCAGAAATACACCTTGGAAATTACTTGCTTCTAACCATTAGCCTTTATCCATAGATTTTAAGAATTTAATTGAGAAGTTTCATTATTATGCTAATAAAAAAAACATATAACTCCACGTCAAGCATTGGTGGCCTAGCGGCTAGCATAGTTGCCTTCCAAGCAGCAGGCCCGGGTTCGCTTCCCAGTCAACGCTTTGACATATGAAAAAAATACATAACTCTATCACATGACTCCAACTTACACCATGCTGTTTCCACAACCACCTAGTGTCAACTTTTGTAACTAATAAATGCCAAACAATAATCTTTAAATTCTTATCAAGTACTGTCCTAACTAATATCCCCAGACTAATTTTGAGCTTATGGTTTTATCAGTGAGAGCTTAGAAAAGTCCAAACACTGCTCCTCACTGATGAAAGACATAAGGTTGAATTTAGACAAGAGGTATAGAATAGGAAATAGCATTAGATGGTGATTTATTAAGCACTATCATCTGACATCTTTTAGTTACTAAATTTTCCAGAAGGTGGCACAGATATAGTAACAAAAAGTTTATTTAAGTCAAATGCTTGTTTTAAAAAAAATATTTGCAAATTATACATCTTGTGGACTATTTTTATGTGTGTGAAAGTTGAGTTAATCCTGATGTGTTCTTGTTTCAATTGCTTGAAGTAATCGTATGATTATTGTTGCTTTTTTTCCGTCTTGGTTCTAATTTTAAATGTTATTTATTCTGACACCTATACTTTGATTTTAATTTTGCCTGACCTAGATTAATTATTTTATTATATATATATTTTTTTTAAATTTTAAAAATTTAACTCTCTAGATTACGTTAAATATTGAATAGATTCCCGAAATCAATAATTCTGCAGGAATCAATTTTTCATTTCTGCATAAATAAAATATATTCAAGGAGTTCATTTACAGTTATTGGTAATAGTTTGTAGTAATGCCGACGCAAGTGTTTGCTTTGCAGTCAAGAGGAAAACATTGAGCCTATTGGAAGATGACGCATTCACCGGCTCAGACTACTTAAACATTAAGAAGGAAATTAAATTTCCAGGTCATTCTTTTTAAAACGAAAAAAGTGTTGCAGAGGAAAAATTTTACAAGGTCGTGTTTAGTAACTATTTGGAATTATTCTGTAAAAAAATTTTAAAAAAATGTTAAAGAATAAAAGCATAGTCCGTTTATATATATCACTCAAAAAATAGAGCTGTATAACTTTAACAATATTACTCGGTTAATTTATCTCAACATATATTAGAAACCAATGCAGTCATTGATTGTAGATTTCGTATAAATAGTAGATAAAAGTTAAAATACGCTTTAAATAATTCATTGCTGCGCAAAGACCAGTCCAACAGTCCCCGATAAAGAAACAGTGTAAGAGAAAGTTTATATAATTATCGTATTTTCACTTTAAACGGCGGACTTTTTTTTTTTTTAACTCGAGTGAAAACAGTAGATGTGCGTTATATACGTGCAGTACAGAGAAAAGTGGAATAGATACATGATGTCAGAATGCCATGATTTAACGCCAACAGGAACAATTAAAAACGGACGATATTAGTCGATGTGAGATTGCATGAAGAAATCGTGGGAAAGCGTCTTCAACGATTATCTTTAATAAAATCTCTCAAAAAGTCTGGAATTTCTAATGCCATTGTTGCGAGAGACGTAGCAATTTAAGAAGAGAGTAGTGACAAGCCAGATATGGAAAAGAGTGGTGATACGAATGAAAGTGATGATAAATTTTTAGATTTCTATGATTAAAAAAAAAAATCATACGGCTTTATTGCTCGGTAGTTCGTAAGAAATTCGCGAGCACCACATCTCCCGATTCCATGTCGGGACGCTCGATCAACTATGTCAAACTGCGCAGGATATTTCTATGATTAAAATGATTAAAGCAACTTTTTTTACAGAATTTTTCTTATTTTATTTTTACTATTATAGATAATATTCTTTAAAGATTTTACAATATATATATATTTTAATCTGAAATTTTTTCTGGATAAATCAAGAGTCATACTTGTGTGTCCGCGATATATGTGCGAATATACAGTATAAAACAGCTTTTAAATATTTCACTGACCAAATTCCCCCTCCTTCTCTTTCCATCGTGGTCTCCCGTAGAGAAACCGTTAAGGAAACGGAATTACTCCTTAGGTTTAAGCAATTCCCCAGTAGTGAGAGTTTAAGTGCTTTTTAAATTTTTGTTTGCTCTTTTAGATAAAAATAACTAAATCCGCATTTAATTAGCCTATTCATTCAATGTACTGAATGTTTCTTATATAAGTAAATAAGGGGATTTGAACTTAAAAAATTTTCAGGCTATACTTGTCATCCATCTCAAACAACCGACACACATGATCATTACGATCAAGCCCAACTGATGAGGTGCTGGTTCCTCACGAAATACATATATTAGGGATCATCTGTCATTTTCGCATGTATACAGACATGTGTGTCAGTTGTTTGAGATGGAGTGAAGATCGATTATAGACTGAAAATCCTAAGTTCAAATCTCTCTATTTATTTAACTTCTCATTTATTAATGATATGCATTCGTACCATTTAGACATAGGGGCAATTCAAAAAAAAAAGATAGGCAATAGCTGTCCCATTAGCGCAGTTCTGGATAAAAACGTTCAAATTGGAAATATGGATTGATAATTGCTGCTAACAAAATTGGATTGTGAGTTCAATAGTCATAGATATACAGTTAACTAAAGATGGCATTATATTTTAGTGACAGAAGGAGGGATATTCAAACATCAGCATTCATCTAATTTATTCCTTTTCTCCTAGTCTTTAGACGATTCTCCAATTAAGAATAGCCATACATCAATAATTACTTTACAAAATCTTCACCCCAAATTCTAATCTAAGATATTAAAACATGATACTTTTTTCCAAATAGACTGTAAAGATCCTTTAACAAATAGTACAAAAATTTGGAATATTTAATTATCTTTTCAAAAATGTTTGAGCAGACACTATCACAGAATGTTAGTTGTTACAGTATTAATAGTATTTGGATTTTTATTTTAATACAATATTTCCAAACAGAACTTGGGAAAGAATATTAAGGTATAATTCTTTCATATGTCAAAGCATCAGCCAGGAAGTGAACCCGAGACAACTGCTTATAAGGCAGCTGTGCTGACCATTTGACCACCAACGCTTGACTAGGGTATAATCTTTAAAACAATTTTGCATTATAATCCTTAAAAACGTTTTTCTTTCTTTTATCCTAAAGGAATATTTAAAATCCGAAGAATTGTATTTGGGTCATTGAACTGGAAGATCATTCTGCAGATAAAATCCTACACTGCGTTTTATAAAATACCTCTTATCCCGATTAACAAAGACACTGAACAATCATGCATCTATATCCAGAACTTATAGCTCTTAGTGTCATATATCTTTTAAATGTGATATATCATAATTTCTAATTTGGATCAAGCTTCTAAAAAAAAAAAAATCCTTTTACATTGATAATACTTTTAACAATTAAAACATACTATTAATAATAATATGTATAAAAATATTTTATAAAAAATGCTTTTATTTAATTTGCGAAGTAATACATTAAAGACCAAAAATAATTTTTTCTACAGTTTGGACTGGTATATTTAACTTGGAAATAAATGTGAAGGGCGTCCATAATTAATCAAATCAATTAATTTATATTTTTAGTGCATTATTCCTCAAATTAAATAAAATATTTTTATATATATTATTTTGTTCATTTTTAATTTGAATAATTTGCAACAGATTTTTTCTAATTATTCATATTCTAATTTAGAAACTTAAAATGTTATACCACTATATTCCTAGTCTTTGAAATAAAGTTCTCATGTGTTAAAATTATTTACACGATTTTTTTATGTTTGTTTATAAAGACAACATTTAAAGAAAGGCAGATTTTAGCTGAACAATCAAAAGAAATTAAGTATTCATCATTCACTTATTTTTCTTTTTATTTTCATTAACTGTAAAAGCTCTTTAGTGAATATTCAATGAAAACATTTTTAAATATATATATATTATAAATATTATCAAAATCACACTTTTCTTTATTTTGCTGTAATATCCTATAAATACAATTTATCCAAAACACTTTGAACACTTTTTAGCAAAACTTTTTATTTGTACATATATACATACACCTATGTTTCAACTGTCCTGCAGTCTTCTACAGAGCCAGTTCACTTTATTTTATTTTAGTTTAGTTTAGTTTAAGAGATTAAAGTGAACTGACTCTGAAGAAGACTGCAGGACAGTTGAAACATAGGTGTGTGTATATATGTACAAATAAAGAGTTTTGCTAAAAAGTGTTCAATGTGGTTTAGATAAATTGTACATATACCATTATCTTATGCACATCAAAAACTTACTAAACTGACATCACACCTTATGGAATTCAGTCCACTAACACTGTTAGAATGGATACCCATGAAATATTTCAGTGATATATTGTATTGTCATTGATACTTAACACGTGCACAAAATTTGAAGGAATTTCATTTGATAGAATTGTATTTAAAAATTGGTTATAACATTTAACTAAAACAAACAAACAGAATAAATTTTTTAAGTTAAATAAAAGCACCTAAAAATAATATTCAAAATTTCACTAATGATAAGAAAAGTCAAAAAATACAATAAAGCTCAATTAATCAAGATTTGTTGATTAAGTCTTGATTATCCCATAAAAACCTCATCTCAATTAATGCTTTGTGGACATAATTTTCTGATAACTATTTTACTTCTGCAGAATATTAACATTTCAGATTCTTAACATGTCATTAAACACTTTAATAAGTGAATATTATCAAACTCAAGTGATTCTGATATAAAAATCAATCAGATAAAATATGATACATTCTTAACATCAATAAAAATACTAATAGCTTTATTTCTTAAGAGTTTTCAAGAATTCATATGTATTAACTCTTATATTCCCTCCTCATATACACATTAATGCAACTTTTCTATATAATTACTCCTTTAATTTTGTTACAGTTTCGACTGTCCTGCAGTCTTCATCAGAGCTACAACATTTAAACTTATTAACACAGACAAAACTGTCGATACAGAATTGCCACTCAGTGCAATGCAGAGTAATCAATGGATGCCAGAAGGCTTGTGCATAAAACCCCCAGCTAGTGCCTGCTCATCTAGTATCCCCAGACTAGTTTCTGGCTTGTGGCCTTTGTCAGTGAGGAGCCTTGGATCTGAGAGCACTGCACCTAGATCTTAGGACCTAATGCAACCTTCCAGGAGCCACCTTTTATCGCTACTTAACTATAAAACTATGAGTTTCAAATTGAAAACACAATATTTTCAATCCAAGCTCATTAGCTTATATAGTCATATAGGCATGAACTCAGTTCAGTACCCATACATTTTTGTCTTTGGTTCTTTAATAATCATAGCCACCACTATCCTCGATCTAGGTGCAGTGCTCTCAGATCCAAGGCTCCTCACTGACGAAGTCCACAAGCCAGAAACTAATCTGGGGATATTGGATGAGTAGGCACTAGATGGGGATTTTATGCACAAGCCTTCTGGTATCCATGGATTACTCTGGCTTGCACTGAGTGGCATTTCTATATGGAGAGTTTTGCCTGTTTTAATAACAATTATAAGCAAGCATAAGAAATGGTGATCATGTGATGCTTATTGAATGTTTAAATTTATAATCATATAACCATTATTTTTATACATATTTACATATTATACATTATTATTAATAATCATATCTAAATTTTGTATCTATGTACTTTTATATCTTTTAATTCATGCCTATTATTTTATTATGAGGAGAGAATATAAAAATTTAATATATATGAATGTGTAAAGAAAGATGCAAAAAAAGTAAAAATAGGAAGATATAAGAATAATAAAACTTCTAAGAAGAGTTCATAAAAAGTTGGAGTGCCAAAACTGCAAGTGCAAGAATCGATCCTGGGACCTCCTGATTTCATGATGGACACTACCATCTATGCTAGACCATACAGAGTTTAACATAAATGATAGATTCTGATAAGAGTAATGATATTTAAAGCAAAATAGAACAATGTTGTATGTTTATTTATTGAACATGCATTTCTTAAGACAGCTGATTATTAATAAACATTACAAAATAATTTATAGAGATTTTAATTAGAAAATAGCATCACTAGTGGTTTTATTAAGTCCTTCTATTGTGATACAGCATGCATAAGATTTTGCAAGCATTATGTATGTTGTTGACAATCATTCATGGTTTGTATTTGACAATACTTAATTAAATCAAAGGCTGTTAAATTATATTTTTGGAGCATATAATTGCAATGACCATAGAGGGTTTTAAATATATTGTTGAGACTTCAGTAACATCCAAGTAGATCAGTTAGGCCTGGATTTAATCTTAGATTTAAAAAAACATGTTTAGGCCATTACAAAAAAGTTCATTTTTTTACATCATAACTTTTTGGTTGGTTGGAGTATTATTAAAATAAGAAAAACTCTCCATACAGTAGTGATCATGTGATGGTTGGAGTATTCTTGATTGAGTTTTTAGAGAAGACATTTTGATGTAAGATATGTCTTAGGAAGGGTAACTATATCCTAAATTAATGATCAAAATGTTAAACTCTTTTGAAATTTCTAATTGCTATATTAACTGTCTCAAAAAGGTATAACTAAACAAATATATCTAAAAAAAAAAAAAAAATAATGACCAGAATAATTTAAAATTATATTTGAGAAATATAAAAATGTAGCTTTATTTCTTTAAAAATAAACATAACGTATCAAAAAAGTATTTAATCACTTCCAGAGAGACTTTAATACAAATGTATAACTTAAGCTATGCACATTTCTCATAAAAGGAAAACCCAGTCATATACCCCCCCCATACCAATCAGCTTATGAATAATTCTAAAGACAAAATCAACCCCTCTCAGACCCCCCATGTCGTTTATAGCATCTCATGCCCTCAATCTGGATGCCATGCCATTTATTATGGTGAGACCAAAGCCAGCATAACCAACAGGATCGCTCAACATAGATACACTTACAATAGAGCAAAGAAAAATAATGAAAATTCATCAACATTTTTGGAACACTCTAAGAAGACTGGCCATATATTTGAATCCTCTAACCCCAAGATAGCTTGCATTGAGAAAAACAACATCAAACATAAAATTAGGGAGATGTACTTCATTGCTGGTAACAATGTCTGCTTCGACATCTTCAAATGCTGGACTATCTAAATAATTTGCTTGTATTTTGCATATCACCATTATCTCCCTGTTCTGCACTGCTCAGTATTGCTATGAATATGAGACAACCCACCTCGAAAGTGCTAAGCATTTAATATTTTTTGCACTCGTTATAACTTCTCTTTCAAGTGCTCCACACGCTTTTAATTTTATTTACTAACTATAAGGAACAAATAATATCACTAAATGATTAGAAATGTCAATATGAGTTATTCTTATTAATCATATTTAATGCGACTGAATTCTAATTTGAGTTATTTAATGGACGAAATCTCTTAGCTTAACTATTAACAAACCTATAGAGACTCAAACTAAGAGATACATTCACTAGTGGTTTTATTAAGCCCTTCAATTCCGTGAATGTAACCATATATTTGATAGTCATTAATTAGGGTTAGGGTATTAGTTCTACGCTCCTCCTAATCAAATGACTGCTTTATAAATACTTTTTAACATTAACATATGTAATGGCCTGCCGTTATTATTAATTTTATCACTTTCTTATATATAATTTACTTTTGTTCAATTCTGTAAAAAATGTTTTGCTAGATTTTAATAAAACACACATGTTGGCAGTATATTATAAATTGCTATAATTTTAGATATAAAATTTATTTTGTAAAGCTTAAAAAACAGAAACGCAGGTTGCATTTGCAAAAGTAAAACAGGTATTTTAAAATTTATTATAAAGTTAGTAAAGAAGGGGTTCCCCTGGTTCCCCTCTTTTCTTCCATAGCGTAAGCTTGTGGTTAAAACACCTGTAGAGGTCCCTACTATCACATTTTATACACATATTATCGAGGTTATAGCCTCAGTAAATATTACTTACTTTATATAACAATGTTATTTTATCGATCTATCATCATCATTTTCTTCGGCCACTATAAATCCACTGCATAATGAAGGTCTCAACACAATTAAATTTCTCCAATCTCCAGCCTCTTATCTCCACAGCACACTAATAAATCTCTTTATTTCATTCATCCATCTCATATGTGGTTTTTCTCTAGATCTTTTATAATCTCTTGGAAACCTATTTAAAATTTCATTTATCTATTTATTACTATCTCTTCTATCAATATGTCCAGCCCAGCTCCAGTCTTTTATTTCAAGATTGCATTTGATATATATCTTTATTAAGTTAATTATAGTAATTATATGATTAATTACTTTGAAAATATTTTTTCAAGCACTTTAGAGCCAGGTTTAATGCAATTCCATTCAACTGACCAATTAAAAATGTTTCCCGTGAATCTTAAGCACTGTTATATTCGGCTGTTTTAAATCACACTAGGCTTCTTTATTAACAATTTATAGCAATTGCATTAGTAGTTAAAATATTTTATTTAATTAACAAGAAATTAATTAAATAGTTTCAAAAGCTCATAGGAGGTTTGAGCCCTGGTAAACACACTGTGAGCTAAATTGTAGAGTTTGGGTTCCAAAGTCTGCCACTCTATGACTACCTAAACGACATAGGGTATATTAAATACTGTCATAGATATGAAAATAATCAAAATTACCCCAAATTCACAATTCAACCAGATTATCTAAAGAAAATAAACTCTCAAACACAACCATTGGTTTCACTGCTACAAACAGAGTTTTTTAAGTGTAAAGGAATACACTTGAGAAGTCTGTTTATAGCAGAGAAACTGTTGGTTGTGTTTGAGAGTTTAATTTCTTTGGTTAGTCTGTTTGAATTGTGAATTTGGGGTAATTTTGATTATTTTTAATGACTACTTTAGCTTTTTAATGTTTATATAAAAATAAATAAATAATCATCTCTAAATGAGTATGACCATTCCAACATTAAAAAAAAAAAAGAAAAGACAGAAAGGAGAGAAAAGCAAATTACTCCAGAGATGAGTTTTATACTGACTATACAAGCCAATCTGTTAAACACAACTATTGTATATATAAATATGCTCTTTACTTGATATTTACATTTTATCTTTTAATTTCTTAAGTATATTTTTATAAATGTGTTAATTATAAATTTATTAAACGCACAGTGATTAAGTAAGTAATACTTACTGAGGCTGTAACCTCGAAAATATGCGTGCAAAATGCGATAGTAGGGACCTCTACAAGTGTTTAACCACAAGCTTACGCTATGGAAGAAAAGAGGGGAACCCTTCTTTACTTCAACCTACTTTCTATTTAAATAGGTGAAGCTGAAGCGGTTAGATCTGCAAGCGTGAAGCTATTCAGTACTTCACTGATTAAGTTCACATTTCTTATTACACAATAATACTCGTGAAATCTTTCGATTGACAACGAATCAATAACCTCACACCACCACTCTAAAGACATAATAAAAGTCAAACGACCTCCAAGATGCATCAGCACTCATCAGTTGATCCAGGTCTCCATCTTATATATATATCTTTATCATATGTAGTTATTTTATCAATAGCAATGGTCACATTTTGAGTTAAAAGTTTCAAACTTATTCCAACTACAACTTTGACACCATCCACTCTAGATAAATACAGTACTGATTATCACTAACCATTCATTAAATTAGAGATTATCTCTAGTCTGGTATAAACTTTAAACCTCAGTCAAAGATTAATTATATTGCTTTTTTTTAATTAAAGATGCACACTCATGGAGTTATTCAGTTTCCTTTTCCCAATGTATTAATTTTTTTTATAAACATATTAAATAACTTCCACACCGCCCTCACATTCTTTCTTCTCTGAACCATGTCAACACCATGTTTAGTACATTTAAACTTCATTGCATTAATTAAGTTTCTATTGTTTTCCCATATTTTTTGTTTGGTTTTGTTCAGCCACAGAACCACATCAAAGGAAATAATGCTATTTCTCCCCATCCCCAATCCTAACGTTCCTCTTACTGATATTTTATTATATTTACTGTTGAGAAATCACTCTACTTTTTTTTATATATGGCTAGTTTTAATGTGAAATGATAAACTGTATATTTTGGTTTTTGTCCATTTTTTGATCTAAAAGAAGACTTGGACGAGTCATTCTCAAGAACAATGCTTCTCCAAGAATGGTAACCTGGACTTTCTTTTAAGATCTAATTGATTGCAACAATAGACATTGCACATCACTTTCATCTTCCATTTATTCCTACTACTAATGTGTTTATGTTATAGTACAGTACTTCTTTTGATAAATAAAAGACTTGAAGTTGTGCTAAACATTCTTAAGATAAAAGTGAAGCTTTCAAGAAACTGCCTGTAAAAATAACAGCATAAAAGCAATAAGTTGGTGAAGCTATAATTATAATTTAAGATTTAATATAATAACTTAGCGCTTTTGGGATTAAGTATTCAAATCCCATACTCATAGTTTTAAGAATGAAGTTTTTGTTGTGAATTGTTGTACATATATGCAAATGAGCTTGAATTTTTAGTTAATTAGTCCAGCAATACAAGAGTTTACCAACACAGATATGCATACAATAGAGTAAAAAATAAAAATGAAGGAACATCGATCTTCTGTGACCACCAAGCAGTTACAGGCCACTTATTTGAACCCAGTTCTGCCCAAATAATTTGCATAGAGAAGAGCGATACCAAAAGAAAAGTCAAAGAGGCTTATTACATAGCAAATGGCATCAGTGCCATTAATAGAAGAGAGGCATGCTTTGCTCTCTCCAAACAATGGACTAATTAATTAAAAATTCAAGCTCATTTGCATATATGTACGACAATTCACAACAAAATCTTCATTCTTAAAACTATGAGTATGGGATTTGAATACTTAATCCTGAAAGAGCTAAGCTAGTATATTAAATCTTAAATTATAATTATAGCTTCACCAACGTATGCAAATTTTTCACACAATTATAATTATAATTTTATTGGTGAAGAAAAAAGACAATTTATTACATAATAGCAATAGTAAAATTATTTTAATTCTACTAATATAATACTCTGATGGTAAAATTTGTGCAAAATAAATGCCTATCGGTTTTTATTTTCCAGTAAGGAATAAAATTGTATTTTCTTACAATTAACAAAACCTGTAAACCATATTTTTATTGATCTTAAATATTTCATGTTTGTTACGTGTAAAATTAAAATTGCAGAAATGTAAAAATAAAAGATTTGAAAATACTTGTCAAAATAAATAATCGAATGACTTCATTGTTCAGAAGTCTGCAAGAAGTCTGTAGAGTCGTACCAAGGATATTATTATATTCCAGAGTCTGACATTCTGCTACTGCACATAACCATGTAGTGCTAATAAATAAATAATCATGTGATTTTATTGTTTGGGAGTTCATAAGGAGTTTGAATACTGGAAGTACCATAACTGGAATGGGTTCTAGGGTCTTACATTTTAGAGTTTGAACAATCTACCATTGCAATAAATAATGCAATGCTAATAAATAATTGAATGGCTTTAATGTTTAGAAGCTTATAAGAAGTTTGAGCAACAGAAATGCCAAAACTGGAATTGAACCTACAACCTCAAGCTCCACAGTTTGACACTTTACCATTGCAATAATTATTATACATATTTAATGTCAGCACTAATTATTACACATGTTTAATGTCAGTTTTTAAAACAATTTATATAATTACTGTGATATTAAATTACATGAACATATGCACACACAAATTGCAAAAATAGGTGTGCAAACGTGTTGAATTATAAAATTTTAGTTGTACTTTGCAAGCGTTTTAGAGAATAATAATTAAATTGTTATCCATAAATTTTAACAACTTCCTAATACTATCATTTATTCGTTTTCTGGTATCTATCATTTATTTTGTCAGATCCCTAAAAAGACAGTTAAAATTAGCTGTAAATGTCAAGCGTAGTTGGCCGAGAGGTCAGCGCAGCGACCTTACAAGCACGCAGTTGGTTGCAGACGGATGTTGCGGGTTCGCCTCCCGGCCAATGCTTTGACATATGAAAAAAAAAAAATTAACTGTAAATGAATTTATGAAAACATCTACAATGATAAAACGTAAATTAGAATAAGCTTTGAAAATGGGAGAAAAGTATTAAAATTCGTTTCAGTTTTAACAACGGGTAACAGTGGTGTAATTTAAAAAATTTGACCCGAAGACAAAAATTCATGAGATAAAGTTAATAATTGTTTTCATGTGAATATATTTTAATTGTCTTGCAATAGATTTTCAAGTTTATGGCTCCTGGACTGCGTGGGTCCTCAAGCATTGCCTTCCTTTGCGATTTGGTAGTTACACTGCTGATGGGTAATCGACATGCATATACACCATTTATGAATCATGCTAGCATATACATATGACAAATGATATCAGAAAATTAAAAATCCTTCTCCTTTTTCTTTTCAAAAACTTTATATATATATTTTAAAAGAAAAAGTGATTGTATATATATTTTTTTTCATGTCATAGCATCGGCCAGGACGCAAACCCACACCCGTCTGCAACCAACTACTTGCTTGCAAGGCGGGTGCGATGACCTCTCGGCTAACAACGCTTGACAAAGTGATTGTATATTTGCTGTGCTATAATATATGATATGACAAATGCTATATGGTTAAAGCAACAATTGGAAAAAAAAATATGTATATGTGCGTAATACTTTGTTTAGTTTTTATTAAGCATAAATAAAAAATTGGATATAGGAGATTCTTTATCAAACTTATTTTTCTTTTTGTTTATTTATAGTGAGAACATTTATACTTGCCATTTGTCACTACTGGCAGAACAAACTTAATGGTAAATGTTTGAAAATGGTTTGTTTATAATACGCGAAAGACGCTCAAGTCGAGTGTTATTTATGAATTTTCTCTGCAATCAGACAGCATTAAAAAAATAAAGAATCTTTTAACGGGCATTTTTCTTTTATCCAATAAATACTTGGTTGTTTTTTTTTTATTTTAAAAATTTATTTGATGTTAATAGAACATTTTATAGTATTACAAACTGTTAAATCTATCAAAAGCCATATAATCCCCTTTTTAAATATATATAAGTAGAATATAGTGTTTAAAAAAAATTAGTAATTAAAAATACCTATAAACATAATTCAGATAGGTTTATATTCATCATTAAGAACAACAGTCCACTCTATTCTAGCGTTATCTACTGGAGACATTGCGCATTAAATGACAGTCTACCCAAAAACCCGGAGTAATTTCTGGCAATTGGTCATATTTCAATGTAGGTGTCAAACGTAATCTGTGTGAGTTTGGCATATAACATATAGATTTTTTTTATAAACATATATATAAAGGTTCAATATATTAAGCAATTTTAAAAAGTAGTCTTATAGGAATATAAACTCAATAAAATTAAATTAAATTTGAAATAGTAAACGGTCAAGGCTATCATCAACACAGCGTCCAATTAAATACGACATCAGCCATTCCAATGTTAAAGATCATATTATATTACAATCATCTGACAAATTTATGTTAATTTGTAACCTTATCTCTCTCTAACTAGATATCCATTTTCTGACCTTTAATAGATAGTCAGTCATTGAGATTTCTGTGGATTAACCGCGTACAAAAAATTCTTGTTATCTGGAAAAAGAATGAAGGTGATGCTGAAGTTCAAATCCTAAGTTGTGAGGAGCAGTAGAGATTATTTGCCACTACATCATTATGTTTTCATTTTATAATAGTAACTGCTTTTAAAGTATTGACATTCTGTCCATCAAACTATTAAAAATAAGTATAAGAAATAATCTAAACATTATACTTACATGACTGGTAAAATACATATAGATGTATGTTAAAACGAAGATTTTTACTAGCTACAGTAACAAAATAATATATTATCTGAGTTTATCCATCTTTCATCTGGATCACACCGGCCATCAATTGAATAACAAAAGTTATAAAAACGGTTGTAGAGGTGTTGTAAACATTGACATATAACAAAAATGAAAGTTTCACCAACAGAAAAACAGACATATAAAATTTTAAAAATAAAATAAGAATCAGAAATTATTCAGTTAATTTGTTTTTTAAAAAAAATTCTTCCAAATAGAACATAGTTTACATGGTCATCACATCTGTTGATACAATTTGGTCTCTTAAGGATAACTTTATGCTGTGGTTACTGGTCATGATATTGATTTCACTAATAAATCTGGATTGTATCCAGATCTGAGACTCTCCGCAATATAATATCAGAGAAGTGATTAAGATCTTTAAGAGATCAAATTTTATCAATAAATATGATGCCACATATAAACTACCTTCACCTTGGAAGAATGTTTTTCAAAACATATTAACAAAATAATTTCTGATTTCTATTGTTTTTATTTTTAAAATTATATAACAAATAATAAAAATTATATACAACAGCTATATGTAGATTAATAATAATTATACATAAAAAGCCTTTTTCAGCACATGGTTTCATACTGTTTTCAAATGTTAATCATCTATTTTAAAAATATTGCAAATAGAACACCATCTATTGTTCCATAATGGAAGTAAAACAATAAAAATAAAATAAAACATCAGTAAAATAGAATAAAACCCTCATATAGAGATTCAGCATAACTGCAAAGTATAGACTATATGACATAACAATATACAGAATAAATAATACATTGTACAACTTTATTATATAATGTATCTATTATTTATTCTATATATTGCTATGTAAAGTTGTATAATGTTGTATTATTTATTCTGGATATTGTTATTTAGTCAATTCTTTGAAATTATATTAGATTAGTTTATGGTTTTATTCTATTTCATTGATGTTTTATTTTGTTATTGTTATTTTACTTCTATTATGGAACAGTAGGTGGTGTTCTATCTGCAATAACTGGTTAATATTAAATCACATAATTACCATTTGAAAACAAACAGGTGTTACTGACCTCATTGAAAAAATTAAAAGATTGAAGTGGAGTCGGGCTGGATATATTGCTAGAAGAGATGATAATAGATGGACAATTGAAATTTTAAACTGGATTCCAAGAGATTGTAAAAGACCCAGAAGGAGACCACATGTAAGATGGATGGATGAAATAAGAAAATGTGTAGGGGTGATGTGGAGAAGAGAAGCTAAAGATCGGAGAAGATGGATTAAACTTGGAGAGACCTTCATCCTGCAGTGGATTGATAATGGTTGATAATGATGATGATGATGATGATAGCTGTTATATATGATTTTTATTGTTTGTTATAATTTATATAAAAGAACAGCATAAAGGATTTCATTAATTTCTATATCTTTTTTCTATTGGTGGAATTGTCAATCTTGTTGTATGTCAATGTTTACAATGCCTTTGTTGATGACCAGTGTACCCCAAATGAAAGATCTGTATGTTAGTACAATAAATTATAGTTTGTTGAATCTGGATAATAGATCATTTATATAAATAGAAGGGACTTGAACTCAGATATTCTAGCTCCCTACATATACATGACCTCATAATATAAAAAGAATAATGTACTTAAATATTATATATATATATATATATATATTGTAACATAATTAATGTTACCCAAAGAAATATTTAAAGGAGTCCAAATATCAAGAATTATTTTTCAATATACAAACATCCATAATTATAAGCAAATTATTAATAACAAGTATTATAACTCAGGTATATGAAATCATGTGAAGTGAGTACACTAGTAATTTCAATAAAATATAACTCAGGTATACAGACTGTAGGTTTTATCCACTTTCATTTCTTGGTTTGATGTTAAGTGCATGTTTAAACAAATACTAAGTGAATATGGTCTAGCAGGGCGCCACTAGATTATCTGAATCTAGACACGGTTATATCTAATAACCTTTCACATGTACTGGGTTTGAATCCCTTTTTGGTACTTTATTTCTAATAAAAATGAGAGATTTTGCTTTTTGAGCCATATCACTATAAGCACTAATAGTTAGGTAAAAGTAAAACATCTTTAAACCAAAGTGGAGTTCATTGAACATAAATCATTTCTCAGATCTTAACATAACAAATGTGTTTCAATATTTTTATAAGTTCACTAGCTCAGATTATATATAACTAATTTAGGATGGCAATTCACTCATCCTTGCATGAAATAGATGATGGGATGTGGTTATAATAATACTAAGAGATCACTAAATACTATAAAATCAATATTTATTTATGGCCTTTAAACAGTTAAACAGCTCATTAATTAAAATGTTGATGACGATGATGATGATGATAATAATAACAATAATGACAAGGGTTTCAACTACAGCTCTAGGACTAAGCCTAAACATAAAACTAAATTTTATAAAGAAATTCATAATTATTGCTTAATTTTAGCATATTTACTTATATCTTAAATAACTAATATTCAACCATTGATGATGATGAATAATCACACTTAACAAAGACTACAATTAATGAAATATATACGCCTCATTTAATAAAACAAACTAATATTTATTACTACATTTCTAACATATACATAAAAATTTCTAGATAATATGAAAATTGATATGAATAATAATAATAATAATTGATTATATAACAATCCTCAGATTAATTTTAAGTTCTTCCTCCTTTCCCTTCAAATGTATTTTGTATTAAGTTGGATGTCACATTGACCATGATTTTCACTCCATGAGAAAAGTATTTCAGAAAAAAAAAAAAAATATTATCTGCTCATTAGTACATATACTTTAAAAATCTAACATGTAAATAGAATGTAAAAAAAAATGTTAGTAGAATTGAAAGAGCAGGTTTTAGAAAAGAGTTTTAAATCATTATCTTCCCCTCCCTTCCAAGCGCTGAAATCTATACTTTCTCAAGACAAAATAATTTAATATTTTAACACCACCTATTATTTCACATTCAGTCGCAATTATACACATATAAAAATATTATTATGTATGTGCATGTTTTATCCCATAATAACAAAATATTATTTAAAACCAAAATAATAATAATATATTAGTTAAAACTAAAATCATAACACCATAAAAAAAATTGTTTTACACATTAATATTGTAAAATTAATAAACAAATAATTTTCATACATTCAAGGTCATTTATGAAGTTCAAAGTTATTATTAATAAGACATTCTTGTTTTTAATCGATCTGAATAGTCTTTAAAAGTTCTTTAAATAAAATATATCACTTTATTGCTAAAATGTTTATTAGGACTGATATCATAAAGAAAATAGATATAAAAAGTCATATTACCGATCTTTTGTTTGTGGCGAATTTCCAAGGGTTCAAACTTATCTTGTATATTGTCTATATTTCTGCAGCTACCATTTCCGTCTTACATGGGAACAATCTCTTTCTTGAGGTGTATAACTATTTGATGATGGTGACTCTATTGAGGTTATTTGCTTTAGTGGACAATTTGGAAATCATTATATTAATTTTTCTTCTCTTCCTGTCAAGCATGTGGATGAAATACAGCAGTTGTTTTCACATTTATAAATTTTCTTGAGTTTAAAATCAGTTGTTGTAACAATTAATTGGACTTGATGATTAATATTTATCAGTATATTAATTCATCTTCTTTGAATGCAGGTGAATGCTTTCTTCCTTCTATAAAAAAAACATCTTATTTCTCTGGTCAGTTGAAAGGTGTAGAATATTATTTTAGACACATCTTTTCTTTCCTATGTGATGTGCAGCTTCCCCAGATGGTCCGGAATCGATGGGACATACATATAATTTTTCTAGCCAGACATTTCTTATATTTCCAGCATTCAATTGGATAGTTTAATAATCTGAATCATAAACAATAATCATAATTCAAGACAGCTTTTTATATCCAATTTTTAGCTAACTTAACCAATCAGAGATAGCATCACTTGCTATTTTTGGACAAATTTGTTTTAATTAGATCTCTAATTTATTTTCAACTAAATTATTTTTCAACTGAAAAGTTTAATCCTTTTTCCAGACACTTTTGTTTAAAAAAAAAAATAGACTCAATCCTTATTTCCTTTCTTTTCTTTTTTTTTTAACATCCAGGTAACATTTCAAATCTTTGAGCTTCCTTCTTTAGATCTTGAGATAAGACAATTTCAAAATTAGAGTTCCCACCCAAATTAAGCTCCCAAAGTGACAAACAATTATTTACAAAAAAAAAATTGCTACAAAGATCGATATCTGATTAAACAGATTTCCTCTTTTAACAAAAATTGTACAAAAAAAAATAATTTGACAGATTTAATCCTTCCTTTTCTTTCAATATTTAGGAAATGTAAATTTCTGTATGTAATGTACACACATCCTTCATTCTTTCAAATCATTCATAAACTAACATTAAATAATATAATTGCTAGCTTAGTAATTATAACCCAATTATTTAATTAAATCTGTAACTTTTAAATCCCACTTATAATTAAAGAAAAGCAAAATAGAAGCATAGAATAAGATATTAGAATTGATCAAGCATAGGCTAGTTTTAAAGAAAGTTAAAATGTTGAATATTTGAAATATAAAACAATTAAATAGCTTACACATACACTGCCTATATGTATGCATTATAACTTTGCTTTTTAACAGAAAAACTAAATATTAAATAGTTTAAATGTGTGTATTACCTTTCTATCAACACACAAACAAATAAAGCATATAATTGTTGACCCACTCTCTGTCTAAAGTGTTTAAGATTTTGATCTGGTAGGGTTTGAACTTGGATGCCCTACAGCTTCTTTTATGGTTATATAAAATTGTGATGATGATTTTTGGTTTACCTTTTCTACATGCACATTACTATAAATTTATCTAGTGACTAAATTGTAATGGCACAATATATATATATATATATATATATATATATATATATACTGTGATATACACAATAATCATTTATTATCTCCCCCCCCCCTGTAGTTTATAAATGAATAAATAAAGAAAACAATTAGCAATCTTGTGTTTAATAAATATATTTATAGCTTGAGTAGAGTGAGTGAACAATTTATTTATTAAAATTAAAAATAAAATATTTTTTAAGTTGCATTGAATCATAACAATGACTTTATTAAAGTTATACAAAGAATCTCATGTTCATGAGTTAATGCTAGGTAACAAAAAAAGGCTCAGCAAAAAGAACATATATATATATTTTAAAATTTGTGTTTTATTTTACATATTTTTATCAACAGAGTCTGGACTTGTAACAAGATTATAATGTACTGTGAATAGAAATCATGTAGAGAGAAAAGAACATAAACTCCCCTCAATTGATATCTTTATAAATACATGGAATGGATAACAAATGCTATGTTGACTGCCCAAAGCTTCAAACCATTAGATATGCCATTGATTGTAGTATCTCTAAAAGAATAATTGGATATCATCTAATAAATAAAATGCTTATAGAATCATATGGCTGTCTTTGTTATCATGGAATTATTAGAAAAGACATTTCTGGAGGAGTGAACCATAATCTCAAGTTATATGATGAAGTTGGTAACAAATGTCAATAAACATTTTTTTCCTAAATTATTTACCCAGATAACTTTAATTTATTAATAATAATTAATGGAATAATAATAAAACACTGATAGATATCTATCAAAATTCTTCTTTTTAATTATTTTAATTATTAATGCAGTTTATTAGCATTATATGATACATATTTAAATAGTAAAATCAAGTAAGTAAGACTTAAGTTAATTATTGAATATTATTTTTAGAGAACAAATCAAATTTTAAAATATTATTAACTAATATTTCATACAATTTAGTTTAAATTATAAAACAACTGTTATTATAAAAACATTACTTGATTTAGGATATGAGATAGATTTTTTTTAAATAATATTTTTTGTGTGTGCAAGATTATGTATTTAACTCAATTGTGACTGTGCATGTTAATGATTTTAGTTATAGATCATATAAATAAATATTATAAAAACTCTTCCAGATAAAGAAAATTATTCTACATGAATAAAGTGTGATAAACAGAGCATCAAAAATTCAAAAAACATTAATTATAAACAACAATTTGCCAAGTGCTTTTGGTACTATATACCAGAATCATGGTGACATATTGGAACTGAACGGTTAATATTTCAGTGCATGCTCAGTTCAACACTAGTGTTATGCTGATTGATAAAGTTTTAGACTTCACAATAAACCAAGCCTCTTTCAACTTCATTTTTCTATCATTTGACTCATTGCACATTCTAGTAATATTGTGGTCATGAGTTTTATCTTCAAAATGTTACTACAAATGATAGGAAAAGGAAGTTGAAAGCGGATTGGTTTATTGCAAAGTCTAAAAACATTATCAATCACTGTAACACTAATGTTCCACAGAGCATGCACTGGAATATTAATTGTTTAGTTCCAATATGTCGCCATGATTCTCGTATACAGTACCAAAAGTGCTTGGCAAATTGTTGCTTATAATTAATGTTTTTTGAATTTTGGCTGCTCTGTTTATCATGCTTTATTCACATGTAGAATAATTTTTATAGATCATATCTAACAATTGCAATCAGTCAGGGATAGCTTATAAATATATAGTGAATGATGTTAGTGATGTTATTTGCTTTAGTCACCTCAATGAGTTAATGTCTATCTTAATAAACTTATATTTTATTATTATTAATCTTGATATCATTTGATTTACCTATTGCATAAACCATTCAATTATAAAAAATTATTTTTATTACATAATTTATTTTATTATTAAGATATTTAATTGTACATCCCATACTATACCTCATTAATAAATATAAGGGATTTGAACTCATAATCAGCGTGGGATTTGCATTTTCATCATCAGATTTTTCAATGGTATGGTTGGCTGAAGAGTTGGAGGTTGGAGTGGATTGAAGACTGGCCATTAAAGTATAAAGATTTGTTATCTTAATATAAACTGAGCACTGATTATATATGTATGTGTGGGAAATATTCTGAACCAACTGATGAGTGCTGGTTTAGCATGAAATATGTATATTGGTGATTATTTATCTATTTTACATGTATGTGGTCATGTGTAACAGTGGAATGAGATAGTATGGATAGTTGAAAGTTGCTTGAATGTCTGAGTTCAAATCCCCTATATTTACAATTAGGCTCCAAGTATGTGAAGAGTGCCTATATTTCAAATATTTACCTCATTAATAAATAAATAAATAATTATTTATTGAATTTGTTTTCTTTGCCAAGCAAAAACATTTATCTTTGGACTCATTGGCACATTGACACATTACAAATTCATAAAAACCATTTGTGGATATGTCTATTTATTATCTATCTACTAGTTACATTTTTGGGCCATTCAATTGTAGCTCTTATCCATTATATTTTTGGCTTGCCCAGATATATAGGACATTTGGAAAAACTGCTTTTTATCTTCATTATTATTCATTACTATATATATATAAAAACAAAAAAATAAAGACTTATAAATCCAATAAATAATATAATATTTCAACCAGAGGACTGGTTTTTATTTTTTTTTCTTTCTGATGAAAACCAGTCCTCTGGTTGAAATATTATATTATTTATTGGATTTATAAGTCTTTATTTTTTTTTTTTTTTTATATGTATTTCCTTTGGTTAGTTTGTTATATATATATATACACACACACACTTATTTGTTGCTTAATAACTATAAAATTATAAGCTTTAACTCAGACTAAAATATTTAAAAATGTATTTTACAAAAGCTTTTCTATATAACTTTTTCTACATCTATTATTATTTAATAACTATAAAATGCAAACAACTACAATGAATAAAATTTCTGATTAATTTCTTGATTATTATTAATTTATCCTTCTTTAGGTATTGATAAAATTATATAATACTGCAATTTATATTTTTTGCCAGTTTTGATTAACCAGCAAACTTCTTCAAAGCTATAAGATATATATCAATACATGAATACACAAATAGTTAATTTGTTTATTTATATAATTAACTATTTGTGTATTCATGTATTTATACATATTTCATAGCTCTGAAGAAGATATTGCTGGTCAATCAAAACTGACAGGTTCATTAATTTTAATAAAATAAGCATTGTGAAAAGACTAAGAAAGGTGGATTTGTTTTGATTATAATTCAAAATAATGCACAAACAATTTGATGACATTGTTACTTTGCTGTAGTCCTTTATTTGTTACACGTATATACCACTATTATGTAAAATTTGAATGCAATTGTAATTTATATACTTGGAGTTTAGATGTAATTATAAGGGATTTGAACATTTCAAACTCTCTTCAGCTAGCCACTCTATCTCATACAATTGATCCACATGACTACACACATGTGAAAAATATATATGATCTCCAATATATATATTTCATGCTGAAACAGCACTCATCAGTCTGTCCAAATCATCATCTCCCACACATATATATAATCAGTGCTCAGTTTATATTAAGATAGCAAATATACAAACTTTAATTAGCAGGCTTCAATCTATTTCACCCTTCAACTCTCCAGACATCCATACCATTGAAATTCAGATGATGAAATGCTCAAATCCTTTGTTAGTGCCAATATTATATCATGTCCATGTTGGCTTTAAGTCATTCTGATTCCTGACTTAAAGCCAACATGAGCATAATAATAATATTGACATTAACAAGACATTTGAGCAATTCGTCATCAGATTTTCGATCCCTGACTTAAAGCCAACATGAGCATGAAAATAATATTGACATTAACAAGGGATTCAAGCAATTTTTTCATCAATTTTCAATGGTATAAATGGCTGAAGAGTTGGAGGGTGGAGTAGAATGAAGTATGTCCATTAAAGTTTGAAGGTTTGCTATCTTAATATAACTGAGCACCAATTATATATGTGTATGGGAGGTAATGATCTGAACAAACTAATGAGTACTGATTTAGTATGAAACATGTATATTGGAGATTATTTATCTTTTTTACATGTGTGTATTCATGTGTATTGATTGTATGACATAGAGTGGACAACTGAAGATAGCTTGAAAGTCTGTTTTCAAATCCCTTATAATTAGTATTATATAAAATAAGCTATTGGTCAGGGGATGTGTTATACCACCAGTATACTGCACAAGTTAGTTCAACCTACAAAATAACATCAGCTCTCTGACTAGTTGCCATACAATCTAAATACTACCTCTTTAGACCTGAATCTATTTGATATAGTATTTTCACTGCCATTATATATTTGTAACAGATTTACAATGGATATGTGATCACTTTTGGTTTCTTGTTCCCATCACAGGCAGATGATGGCAGTTGGATAAGTTCACTTTCTCATCAGAGTGAGCTATGTTTTAGAATGGTATGTACACCATTATAATTTCACATGACTAACTAGTTCTCATATTATATCTTGCTATTCATTAGTTTAATCTTCTATTGCCAGTGCTCTTATGCCATCTAGTGTAAACTTTAATAATCAATACATGTCAGATGGTAGTGCTTAATAAATCTGAGTAATTTTTTGCTTAGGAAAGCCATAATGCTAAAAAATAGTCTAGGAGTCTTTTAGCATTACTATCTGGCATCTGCTAATTATTAAAGCTTACACTAGATGGCATAAAAATATTGATAAAATGATATATTACAGTCTAAAATCTTAGTATGGTCTACACCAGCTATAGCATTTGCCATCTGCATGTGTATCTTGTCTAATACTATGTGTCAATGGTTGTATGGTAATATAAAAAAAATTAAGCCTATTTAGCATTTTGTTTATTGGTTAATACTGGAACACAAAATATCATTGCTAATTATGTTTTAATATTAATAAATTATGGTTTGGAGAAATATTAAAAATACTAAAGAAGCAAATCTTCCCAGTAGAATAATTTCATTGAAGGACTGTAAATGGAAATACTTGTAGGCTTCATAAAAATCAAGGGTTATACCCTACAACTATGTAATGCATCAAGATTTTTCTAACAGCAAGATGTTAATGAAGAAGACATATAAATGATATCTCATAATAACCTTTATGTGGAGAGGTAAAATCACAATGACAATAAAAGTTAATTGCCAAAATCTTGACCAGATTAGGAGAATTGATTTAAAGAGAGTAAAAGAAAAAATGGAAAGTGATATTTGAATCTGTAAAATATATACAGAATTCAAAATAAAAGTAGCTGATCTTGGTAGAGTTAACATACATATGGATTTACTCTACTAAACATAAACAATAAAATTAAAAGTCAAGACCATCCATTATTATAGAAAAAAGAAGCAGGCCATAAATATGGTTATTTATATCAAGTAATAAAAAAGTGATAAATTACATGATATCATCATCATCATCATTGTCAACCATTATCAACCCACTTCAGGATGAAGGTCTCTCCAAGTTCAATCCATCTTCTCTGATCTTTAGCTTCTCTTCTCCATATCACCCCTGCACACTTTCTTATTTCATCAATCCATCTCACATTTGGTCCCTTTCTAGGTCTTTTAGTATGCCAACATAGCTGGGCTGCTCACCACTATGCATTAGCCAGTGTGGTGAGTTTATTGTTTTTTTACCTCTAAGTTTAATTATATGATATAGAAATCAATAAATAAAAAAGTATAAAATTTGTTTTATATATATATATATTAAAATATACTTTTTCAGATGCTTCTTAACTAAGAAAAATAAATAAACGCGAATAAGTTATCATCGAAATGCAATGGTAGACATATGATTTTTAGCAAAAAGATTTTAGTAGATAAGTCTGAAAGAGTGGAAAAGATGTCAGAAAGACATGGAGTGCAGTATTGATCATTACTTATTAACGGCAAAATTTCTGTTATATATTATTAGGAATAAAGTAGTTGTGTCGGAATCCTAATTATAGTACATACATATATGCAGTTTTAAATTATAACGATTATTAATAAAAAAAATAATGATGTAGAAATGTAAGCAAAAGTACTTTTGAGTACATTTATAATCATTACCAGCTGAATCTAGCAAAGCAGTAGCCACGTGATTTTCCAAAAACTATGTAGATTAGTATTAATGGATTTTTTATTTATTATATATACAATGCTAAATCTTTGTCTAATTCAAGCATCTCCATGATAATAGAAACCATGAAGGGAAATGGTTCACTCTTTATCTGCTTTGCAAATAGCCTTTGATATAAGGAAGCATTGGATTTAAGCCTGGGGAGTGTCATGGCTAATCTGAGAAATATAAATAAATCCTTTTCTTAAATATTGTAATATATAATGGGTATAGATTCAAAATCATGATTAGCATGTATTTGTATATAGCTAATGTTAAGCCTTAATGTTTAGGTCATCAATCTGTTTATAACATGTATGATTAAATTTTGTATGAACATTATTTGGTCTGCAGCAAAAAGTACAATAATTGTAGTGGCAGTGACAACAATATTGAAATCAACAAGGGCTTTGATTTATTCCATCATTACATTTTCAATGATATGGATGGCTGATGAGTTGGAAAGTGGAGAAGATTGAAGTCTATCCATTAAAGTATGAAGATTTTCTATCTTAATATAAACTTAGCACTGATTATACACATATGTAGGAGATGATGATCTGGACCATATGTATATTGGCATTCATTTATCTTTTTCACAAGTATGTGATCATGAGTATCAGTTGTATAAGATGAAGTGGATGGCTGAAGGGAACTTGAAAATCTGCATTCAAATTCTCTCTAATTAAATCATTGTAATTGTAAATTATTTTTTGTTTAAAAAATGATTTTGTGTACTATGCCATTAATAATTAATTTAATATCATGAAAGTAGTAAATCATATATGACCAATACCATAAACTCTAAAGTCAGTGTTGGTGTAGTTGAAAAAAGTTTTTATGCCTTGAGCATAGCAATATTGTTTGCATTGATTATTAATAAACATTTTGCAAAGACAATTAATGAAGAATCTGATTAATTAATATTAAAAATATCTTTGGTTCTATTATTTAACAATATCCACATTTATATAATTTTAAAAAAAATATTATTTAATAGTGAAGCTGTGAGCTATACTATATCAATATATACAACTTCAATTATATACACTATCTAATAAATAATATAAACAAACAAAATAAGCAAACAAAAAAACATTAAAATTTATAAATTTAATATGTTTAAAGATGCTTGAGTAGTAATCCCTCTCCCTCCCCCTCTCTCTCCCTCTCTCTCTCCCTCTCTCCCTCTCCCTCTCTCCCTCTCTCTCTCCCTCCCTCTCTCTCCCTCTCCCTCTCTCCCTCTCTATCTCTCTCTCTCTCTGTGTCTCTCTCTCTCTCTCTCTGGCTGCCATATATGATTATTATTTTTAAAAAAATAAAAAAAAATTTGTAAATATATTTTACAATATGTTTTCTAGGGTTGCATATGATCATATTTATTAATAATATTTCTTCAGTTTATGTTAAAGGTTCATTATTATCTTTTCCAAATTTTATGTGCACTATTTTATGTAATGAATTGTTTTCTAAAAACTTAATGCTAAAATTTTTACAAAATTTTAGAAGTTACTAGAAATTGATACTGACTTAAAAATATCAAAACAATTAGAGAGATACTGATTTCTTGATACAAGACCACTATCACATTTTTTATATGAGAAAAAGTTTATTGAATAAAAAAAATATCACCCAATGCATATTTACTAGTGACAAAAGTCAGGCATTTCATATTTACTTTATTTAAAAAATAAATACTCAATAAATAAATGAGCTCAACCTCTTTAAATTTATGTGAATGTGTTCCTTCAATAATAATAATAATAATTATTATTATTATTATTATTATTATTATTATTATTATTATTATTATTATTATTATTATTATTATTATTATTATTATTATTATTATTATTATTATTATTATTATTATTATTATTATTATTATTGTTGTTGTTGTTGTTGTTGTTGTTGTTATTTAAAAATTTTGTTTATACTATAATCTTAATTTATACACAAGAAAGCATCTGTGGTACATATGTGTGTTGACAAATATATACACTTGCAGTTTTATTTCAATCAAAGTTTGTCAATAAAACATGAGCTATTATATATGATGTCCAATGTATGCAAGAGGGACTTAGAACAAAATACAGCATATACCACAGCTTCACTGCATTTTTATATTTTTTAATGTAATAATTTCTAGAATGTTAGTGAAAATAAATAAAAATTATGTGTATTGTTATATAAATATACTAAATGCAAATTTATAGCATTTTTTTTTTTTATATTCCATCACATTTTAATAACAAATGTCTCTCAAAAAAATGATCTCTGCTACAATTTTTTTCATCATCACTTTGAGAGTTTTAATTTATCTGGTGCTTAGTAATACCTATCTCTTATATATTATATGCATGTAAATGTAAACCTATTCATGGAACAAATAAGTTGAATTACTAAGATAACTCACAAGCTAGATTCCCAAGGAATTATTTAAATGAACCTGTAAATAATGACAACCTTTTGTTATACCAATGAGAATATATTTTATCAGACCATCTTTTAATTTACAAAATAGTTTGGCATTGGTATAACAAAAGAAGGGTATTATTTACATTTTATTTAAATGAGTTTTTGGGAATCTAGTTTGTGAATTATTTTAATATTATTTATAAATTCATTTAAATGATTCTTTTGGAATGTATATTTTGGAATGTATATTCACTCTTATTTGTTTCATGAATAGTTTTATATTCTTAGTGTTACATATTTGATAAGTTCATGTATATTAAGCTCTTATATGCTCTCCTTATATACACCTTAATGCAATTTTTATATATAATTATTCCTTTAGTTTCTTTACAGTTTCAACAGTCTGCAGTCTTCATCAGAGCTCTTTTTAACTTTCATCTTTCTCTTTCACAATTGCAATTATGAATATATGAAGAAAGATGTACAGAAGGTTAAAGGAGAAGATATGAGAATACTTTAAAAGCCATTACATTATTTACTTACTCATTAAAAATCATTAGAATATGTCTGTGTATGGCTTTAATCAAGTAGTTATAATTGTGTGAAGTTTATTAATTGCTTTATGCAAAATAAGAGTGAATTTTGAGGACTTCAGAAAGAGTAAACTTCATCCAAGTACACTCTTTCTATTTTGGCAGGAGTTTTGTGTTCAATGATTGGGTAAATCATTTCAAATCCTAATTTACCTCCTATTATTTAGATTTAAAAATAAGAGATACATAGAATAGAGAAATATGAAAAGGCCGGAAGAAATGAAAGTTTTTTTAATGGTTTGTGATGTGAAAATTGAAAATAATTTAATGTTCGAATGGCTAATGAAGTAGAATGAATATTGTATTGGGAGATAAAGCAAGACATATTATTATAACTAGTAACTCTGAAATGAAAGTTTGATAATTGTATATCTGAAAATAATTCCAATTGGCCTATCAATTAAACAGTGAATATGGTAATTAGAAACAATTACCCATAAATGTAATGATAATAACTAATCTTTCTTATTGCATTGCCAAATGTATATCATATAATACTAAATCATGCATACACTGTACTACTGTTACACAATGCTTTGTTTACCACCTTGAAGTTAGGAGATATAAAAGTTCTGAAGAAGATTGCTGGGGCAATCAAAACTGTAAACTGTAAAAGAGGGTGGTAAATAAAGCATTGTGTAACAGTAGTAAAGTGCATGGATGATTCAGTATTAAATGTAATGATAATGGACTAAATGGGAATAAGAAACTGAAAATAATATAAAATAATTGTAATAATGATAATAAAAATTAGATATTATAAAAGGTAAACAAGGAAAAATTAAAGATTATAAATTAGGATTAAAAATAAAAGAATTGAAAATTCAATAAATTTATATAAATACTACAATTAGTAATCACAAAGTACTTCATTTGGATATCTTTGGAGGGAATGCTGATAGACCTTCAACTTTCTTTTACTATCTGTAATAATATTTGTCAGTTTTGTGCTCATTTTGATGATAGAAACCACATTGATTTATCAATTAAAAAAATCTGAAGAGGATAGAAATCTATTGCCAAAATAAACTTCAAACCATGTCTACTATGAAGCTAATTAGTAAAGATCAGTTGTGAGGATAATTTTACATTAAATCCTTTTGTTTTAAATAATCATCAAAGGATAGTCTTGTTTTTATATTTTATTTTAAATATTTTTGATCATTTTTCACAATATTTATATAAACAAAAATATGCAAATATATGCAAATAGAATGTAAAATTGATTTTTTGTTCAATCAGTAATTGATAATATTTTTATAGCGTTAATATCAATTAATTAATATTTTTCTAATTTATATTTATATTCTTATAATTTAAATATTAATAAGACAGCTTTGTATTGTATGTAGGTGCATCAGAGCTCATAAATTAAATGCTAGATAATTAAAAGAATTGTCTCAGATATGATTACATACTTGAATAAATATATATATATATATATATGTATATTTTATTTTATTTTTATGCATTGGATTCATCCCTAGGTATTACATTAGGTGTAAATATTGTAAATAAATTTTGTATTATTTTATTTATATTATTATATGCTGTTTTTAACATGCTATTTTATAATTTCAAAAATTGTAAATGCAATTTAAATTTTAGAACAGAATTTGATAGCTTAATGATGGCTTCACATTCAATGAATGAAGATTTTGTTTAATTTTTTTTTCAATAGCTGAGTTGACTTTTCTTTACACTGTCCAATTAGAAAAAAGTTAATTGTTCCCATTATGTATTATCTGTATTAAACCATCAAAACATCACATGATAACCATTTCATATGCTTATATATACTATTGATAGGAGTACCAAAACCTCCATACAGTAGTGCCACCAAGTACAAGATTTCAGAGTTAATGAATGCAGGAAGGTTTCTGCATGAAATCCCCATCTAGTGCTTACTTATCTAACATTCCCAGAATGCTTTTTAGTTTGTAGCTTTACTGTGGTATTAAAGAACCCAAAGACATCAATAAGTATGGATGCTGAACTGAGTTCATATCTATACAACTGTACAAGCTAATGAGCTTAGCTTAAAAACATTATTCTGTTTTCATTTTGGATTCAAAGCTTTATAGTTAGAAGTGAAAGGTGGCTGCTGGAGGGTTGCATTCAATCCTAAGATCTAGGTGCAGTGCTTCCAAATTCAAGGCTCCTCATTGATGAAAGACACAAGCTAGAATGAGTCTGAGGATGTTAAATGAGTATGCACTAGATATGGATTTATGCACAAATCTTTCTGCATCCATTAATTAAGAAAGCTTGCACTTGGTGGCACTACTCTATTTGCAAAGTGCAAATATAATTTTAGCTTGATTTTTATTTATAATCATATATTTATAACTAACAAGTTCAATTTATTGAATTCTAATAGAAAATAAAGGCTTATTGCTAAAATCAAATGTTGATGATTACAAAAAATATCGCCAGACAGAACTAATCATAAACAATGAGTTTTCACATAAAAGGATTTCAATTAGATTATATATTAATTTAGAATAAGGTTAGAAATAGCATTAAGATTGTTTTGCTACATCCTGAAGGTGATATAAGTTCAGAGCATCATCTTTTAATGGAAAAATTAAATTAAATTTTATTCTTTTCTTCCATGGCGTAAGCTTGTGGTTAAACACCTGTAGAGGTCCCTACTATCACATTTTACACGCATATTCTTGAGGTTACAGCCTCAGTAAATATTACTTAGAAAAAATAAATAAATTATAAATTAGAAACAAACATAACTCATTCTATTAATAATTTGTATTAGTCATTAGACTAAACATTATCCACATAATCAAAATCATTCCTACCTTGTATGAGGTGTAATGAAAATTACAGTACAGAAATATTATTCATTAAGTGGATAATCTCTAGTCTAATGAATGATTAATAACAATTATTAATATACTTCCATCAAGTGGTTTGTGTCAATGTTGTGAGGGCAGTAAGTTTGACCCTTATCAAATAACCTGTAGTAATTCCCCATCTATATATCTTGAAGAATGATAAAAATATGTGTAAGAGAATGTGATCTGGGTCAATTATTGAGTGCTGGTTCAGCATGAAATGTGAATCTTGGGTGTCATAAATCTTTTTCATATGTCTATGGTTATATGTTTATGATTATACTCCTCCACAAAGTATTAAAAATGGATGGCAACCAGTCTTACGTCGCTTGAGAGTGGTCTAATGAAAATTGCACTATAAAAATATTATTCAATAATTCATCCTTCTTTAAAATTTTATTTACAACGATATGTTACTACATTGTACAGGCTTAAACCTGCATTTATATATATATGTAATATATGCGGGGTTCGAACTCAGACTTTCACACGACCACCACTCTCAGTGCCATCTCATATTGCTGACTCACCTGATCACACACATGTTGAAAAGATAAATAATCACCAATCTACATATTTCATGCTAAACCAACAATCATCAGTTGGTCTAGATTACTATCCTCACACACATATAATCAGTACTCAGCTTTATATTAAGATAGCCAATATTTATACTTTAATGGACAGGCTTCAAACAATTCCAACTCACAACTCTTTAGCCTTCCATTTCATTGAAAATCTGATGATGGAACATTCAAAGCCCTTGATAGTGCCAAGGTTCTCATCCTACCCATGTTGACATATTAGTCATTCTGACCCCTCATGTACAGGAGAATAATCCATTTATATATACATATGCGAGGGATGGGCAGACCTTTTACACACTATTTATATAAATTAATACATTGTACAGGCTTAAACCTGCATTTATATATGTAATATATGCGGGGTTCGAACTCAAACTTTCACACGAGATGGCACTGAGAGTGGTGGGTCATGTGAAAGTCTGAGTTCGAATCATGATATGTTACTTTTTTTTTTCAAAACTCCAGTTCAACTGCATTTCTCCAAAATCTCACATTCCTAAATAATTTCACGTTTGTTAGATAAATAAAAAAATATCAGGATACACATTAATGCAAATTCAAATAAAATTTAAAAAATTTTCAAGAAAATAAAAGAAGTTACAGCAGACTTGGATAAGGTAATAATGGATAAAAACAAATGTAAGTAGTTAGGAAGGTAGAAGCATATATAATAATATTAAAATGAATTAAGATATATAAAAAAATAAAAATAAAAAATATTTACAAAAAATTGTTGTAAGGTAAAAAAAAAAACCAGTAAAATAAAATATTTTGGAATTGAAAAGCAAATCTGTGTGAACATAAAATCTATTATTAAAGGGGAAAAAAATGTATTTGAAAAATAGGAAACATAATTGTTGATTGCATACAGGGAATAGTAAATTCTTATCCATGTTAGAAAAAAATACAGTAGATAAAGTAAATTGTACAGTGATGAGAATGTGATTATAAAAGCTTATAACTATGGAGAAATACTAACAAAGTACAGAAAATGTGCAAAATTTCAATTAAATTGTTGCAAACTATGGAAAGAAAGGTAAGACTGTGTTGATGCTTGTAGAATAAATTAGTTTGAGATGGTTTTGATATTACACTAAGTAAAACTCAATTTCACAAATAATTATGATGTCAATTTTAAATGTGAGACTTTGTGGTAAAAATCATTGGATAAATCTCATCCTCTCTACCACCTCCTTTTCTTTTTTTCTTCCTCTTTTATTCTCTCTTTCCTTCACTTCTCTCTCTTTTATTTTTTAACTTCCTGTCTTTCTCCCTCCCTCTCTTAATCCCTTTCTCCCTCACTTCCCTTATTTTCTCTTTTTGCCCCTTCTTCTCTATCTCTCTTTTTCTTCTCTCTGTCTTCTTCTTCTCTTTATCTCTCTCTTTTTTAATAAAAATCACTTTTAATTAAAATAAAGAAAAAGAATGAACAATTCCTCTAATGCATTTATACATATCAAAATATGTTAAAATCATAAATAAAATTTATCTTTTATAACTTTGCATTAGTCAAATATTTTTTTTAATTTGATAAGTCTATTTGGCTTAAATCATCTAAAATTATGAAATTGTATTATAAAGTTACCACTTATATATTTTTAATAACAGCAAACTTCACAATGATGAGATTTTGACAAATTTGTGAGATAAATATCTTAAGATATTCTATTTGTTAAACCCTTTTAACCCTTTCTTGCATTATTTTTTTAATAGTCAAAAACTTTCAAAAATCCACTCTTTATACACTTGGATGAAATATTATTATATTCTTTTATTACACTTTCAATTTTAACTAAACTACAGACTTCATCAGAATGAAAAATATATTTGGATAACAAATATATTAAAGGTAAATAATAAATTTAAATATTTGTATAAAAATTGTATTTTTAACTCTGATTAAGACAAAATTTTAACCAACTGGTTAAATCACTTTAAAATGTTTGTTTAGAGATGGAGCTGTTTGGCAAGGATTTGTTTTTATTTTATTAACACAAAGTGTAACTAAACATTGATTTATTTGTTCAAAAAAAGTCTGAAGAACTTAGTATTCTCCTGTCATTGAGAACTTCAAAGTAATCTTGTCATGCCTTAACATGGATGATTGATATGTTCTTTGTTTTCCAGTTGCAAGATCATTTGTGAGCTTACTTCAAAAAGATTTTTGGAATTGCAAAACAATTTATGTTTTTTTAATTTATCAAATATTTATAATTACTTTTACACATTAATTATGAAATAATTATTTAAAAATAAAAGCATATGTGATTACTCTTTGATTTTATATGTATATGTTTTATCTTTAAAAATAAAAATTAACAAATTCAATCAGAATGCAAAAAAAAAGAAACTATAATAGGTAAGATTATAATGTTTTGCAAAACAGTTCAATAACATCTTTACAATCATGGTACTACAAAACTTTTAAGATATTTTAAATAATCTGTATATTTATACTTTACGTTTGTCTTATAGCTTTACATTGGAAGTGTGAAAGCACGATTTGATATTATATTTTAAATACAATTTTAAATTTCAGATTAATTTGATAAGAGTTATGATGGCTTCAGATTACTTCATTCACATTTTAAAATTAAAATTCAGTCAACAAAGATTTCATTAATTTTTGTTTTCACTGGATTGGCTGATTTGCATTACAGTAACCAATAGAAAAAAGTTATTGTTTTTATTAAATGTTCACCTTATTGTTAATTTTTTTAATATTTGAAAACTTCAAATATTTTTTAGAATGCTTTTATTTGTAAACTTGTAT
The DNA here is from genome assembly GCA_028023455.1 of Epiperipatus broadwayi. Taxonomy (NCBI): domain Eukaryota; kingdom Metazoa; phylum Onychophora; class Udeonychophora; order Euonychophora; family Peripatidae; genus Epiperipatus; species Epiperipatus broadwayi. The sequence continues at coordinate 190,148 of JAQFVV010006742.1, forward strand.
TTGTAATAAATTAATTAAATTATAATATAAAATAAAGGCTTAATATTAAAATCCAATGTTGAATAATTATAAAAATTGTCACCAGAGACAACAGTGAAAATGTCTGTTAAAAGATTATATATTATAAATGAATATAAAAGATGTGTATCCAATTATTAAGGAATGGACTTTTTAATGTTTGATATCATATATGATATTGGTTGTTGCTAGTTAATATGATACCTAACAGTTTATTTATATTATTACATGGAAAAACTTCCATTATACTTCAATGTTTATAGACCTGTGAATGTATATATATATATATATATATATATATATATACAAATACATTCAGTTAATATATATATATATATATATATATATATATATATATATATTAGGTAATGGAAAAACTTATTTAGCCTTAGAGAGATTGCCAGTTAGTAGTAACTGATAACTTCCTGGCAATATCAAAGGCAAAGGTTATCTCTGTTTACATGGATAAAATCACCTTATTTCTATTCTATATGAATATGAGTTGTCATTATGCTTTGGATTTGTACATTATGAAAAGGCATTTGATGCTACAAATATTTCTTCAGTGATTAAAGCATTGGATCATCAAGGTATAGATCCAGGATATTGTCATATTTTAAAGAATATTTATAAAAATGCAACAGGTACAATTAGATTACATCATGAAACTAGGAAAGTCAACATTGAGAAGGGGGTGAGACAGACTGACTCCGTATCTCCAAAACTTTTTATAGCAGTGCTGCAAGAAGTATTTTGTGGATTAAAATAGGAAGCTAAAGGAATGAAAGTAAATGGAGATTATTTAAGTCATTTAGATTTTGCACATGATGTAGTCATTTTTGCAAATAATGCTTTAGAGCTGCAGGAAATATTGCAGAAATTATCAGATGAAAGTAGAAAAGTATGACTAAAGATGAATGTTAAATAGACTAAAGTAATGTTCAATGGATTTTCTCAAAATATGAAAAGAAAGATTGATTATGATTAGTTACAAGAAGTTAACAACTACAAATATCTTTGTCAGATTATTAATATAGATGGAAACATAATGGATGAAATTAATCATAGAAATAAACTTGGTTGGAATGATTTTGGTAGAAATAACTTGATACTAAAAGGAAATAGGCCTATGTGTTTGAAAAGGAAGGTTTTTAATAAATGTGTTTTATCAGTTCTTACTTATGGATCTGAGACTTGGACACTTAATAGAAGAGCAATACAGAAACTTCAGATCACTCAAAGAAGTATGGAGATATGCATGTTGGGAGTAACAAGAAGAGATTGAAAATGCAATATATGGGTAAGAGAACAAATGGGTGTTACTGACCTCATTAAAAAAATTAAAAGACTGAAGTGGAGTTGGGTTGGACATATTGCTAGAAGAGATAATAATAGAAGAACAATTGAAATCTTAAACTGAATTCCTAGAAATTGTAAAAGACCCAGAAAGAGACCACATGTGAGATGGATTGATGAAATAAGAAAGTGTACAGGGGAGATGTGAAGTTAAGCTAAAGATCGGAGAAAATGGATTGAACTTGGAGAGACCTTCATCCTGCTGTAAATTGATAATGGTTGATGATAATGATGATGATTAGAATGACAACAATTCATGGAAAATATTTAATTCAATATACATATATAGTATTTGCTATCTCTTTTTCTTTGTTTTTGTATATTCAATACTATAACTTTTAAAATGTGGCGAACTGTTACCATCAATGATCAAATGTTTTCTTAATGCCTGCTGCAATTGTTAAAAAATCCTTTAGCATCAATAAACCTGCTTTCCAGAAAATGAAATAAAATTAAATGGATATACAAGTTTAATATTGCTATATATTCTTATCAAATTAATTCTGAAAATAGATTTAAAAGATAAAAAAAATAATTTACAAAGTTATAAAAATTACATTGCTGTATGTAACAATGATAAAAACGTAATTAGACAAAGAATAATTTTAACTTTTTCTTTTTCTGCAGATACAGTTTCATTATTATTCAAATTATGTAATGTAAATGATTTTACAGTGAGATAATCAGTTAATTTAATTGTATAAAATATTCAAGCTATTTTTTTTTGTACACGAAAATCATATATTCAAAAAAGCATGCAAAAGGATTATTTTTAATTTATTTTATTAATTTTATGCAATGCAACAAAAAATATTTTATATCTATATTATTAATACTCTTTTTTTTTAATTTTTTTTTTAATATTGTAGTAACTAACATATTAGTGGAAAAAGCATGAGATTGCTCTTTATGCATTATGCATGAATGTAATTGATTTTTTTTTAAAAAAAAGTGTTAATAAAAGCTTACATGTGTGAGGAAAAAATGTATTGAATAATTTATAATTAGATCTTAATTATTTTAAAGAAGTTTCAAAAATTGTTATCTTACCGAACTTTTTCTTAATACTTTCTTTTATTTTCCTTACTTCCAACTAAGAGAACTAAAACTGACTGACAGTATTTTATATCAATAAATTTTTTTTTTAAAAAAAAAAAGGGTGGCCATCCATTCTTAAAGCTTACTTTTAAATAAATCAACAATCATCGCCATTACTGGAAATGGAGTATGATCTTATTTAAAGAAACAGATTTTAAAATCAGCTTTTAATTATAAAATTCAAATTATATATCATAGGGTAGAGAAAGTTTCTCATTTTTAATACCTTGCACTATTATTTAATAATCACAGACATGTGCGCATGCCCACACATTGTTTTCTTTAATATTTCACCCAGAGAAATGTTTTTTTATCAGGAAATACAACCAATTGATGTCATTCAAAAATTATAAAAAATTAACGTTTTAATCTTTGAAAGATATTTTGTTTGCATGTGATAATATGTTGGACTACTTCCTTCATCTATCATTAAATGCTGAATGTCTAGAAAAATTCCAACCGTATTTAAGCTTTTCAAATACAAACAACTTTATTAGTAATTATATACAAAGAGACAACACAAGTTAGTAATTACACAACCTTTGAGTAGTATTATCCTCCACACTTATTCAGCAACATCCGAAGAAGAGTGGAGAATAATAATACTCAAAACATTGTGCAATTATTAACCTGTGTTGTCTATATGAGCGTTATTACTATCAAGTTGTTTGTATTTGAAAAGTTTAAATAAAGTTTAAATTTATTTTTATATCTTCTCCTTTACTTTTTTTGCATTCCTTCATGTATTCATATATATATATATTACTTTTTATAAATCTCCACCTATACATTCTAATGCAAATTTTTTATATATAATTTCTTTAATTTTTTAACAGTTTTGACTGTCCTGATGAAAACTGCAGGACAGTCAAAACTGTTAGAAAATTAAAGGAATTATACATAAAAATTTGCATTAGAATGTATATGTGGAGATTTACAAAAAGTAATATAGATAAAGTTTAAAATTTCTTAGATGTTCAACATTTAATAATAAATGATGGAAATAATCCAACATATTGTAACATCTAATGTACCATCATCCACAAATCTTCAGGCAAATATCATTTCATTGTATTCTCTGATGAAAACCAATCTTCTCGTTGAAATATTTAAAAAATAATTGTGTAGACAAGTATTTTCATTTTATTTATTTTCTTTAATTACTTTATAGATATATATATATGACTATAGATGGCGTTATACCAAAAACACCTTCAAGCGTTTGTTTACATAAACGTCAGAGCGAGTATTTCACTATCTCTAACTTAATTAAGTTAATCCTGTCCTTCACTGACAATAGCAAATAGCTTGAAATCATGATATGAAGGTGGAAATTAAGTATCTCTAACTTAATTTTCACCTTCATATCATGATTTCAAGCTATTTGCTATCGTCAGTGAAGGACAGGATTTATCTCTAACTTAATTTCTACCTTCATATCATGATTTAGCTTGAAATCATGATATGAAGGTAGAAATTAAGTTAGAGATAGTGAAATACTCGCTCTGACGTTTATGTAAACAAACGCTTGAAGGTGTTTTTGGTATAACACCATCTATAGTCATAAATACAAGCGTATGCAAGTTTTTAACTTGTGTTTTTTGTTTTTCATATATATATATATATGTATAATAGACTCTCCCATGCAGGTTTGAATTAGACTGTATAAAATGAGGCTATACTTCCACCTGGATTATAATGCTGTCACTCTTGCTTATTTAATAGATTTACAAACTTTTTTATACATCAATAGCAGCTAATACCAATGGTCATTTTGCATTGACTGAGTAATCTAGTAAAGTGGTATGCTGAAGTGTTTTTCAGCAGCATTTGGTTTTCATTGGTCAAGGCTGGAGATGACATATAATAATTAAAATAATGCTGCATTTATTATATGACAAATATCGGACTTCAAATTTTTCCTTAAATGGGCTTTGAAATGAATAAGTAATGGACACTCCGTGAAAGTTTGAATTACACAAAGGCAAAACTCTCCATACAGTAGCGCCACTCAGTGCAAGTCAAAGTAATCAATGGATGCAGGAAGGTTTGTGCATAAAATCCCCATCCAGTGCCTACTCATCTAATGTCCCCAGATTAGTTTCTAGCTTGTGACATTCATCAGTGAAAGCTTTGGACCTGAAAACACTGTACCTACATCTTAGGGTCTAATGCAAACTAGTTTAGGGATATTGGATGAGTAGGCACTACATTGGGATTTTATGCACAAACCTTCCTGCATCCATTGATTACTCTGGCTTGCATTAAGGGTCACTATTGTACGGAGAGTTTTGCCTCTGCATAAACAGCTTGTGTAAGCATAAAGAATTGTGATCATGTGATGTTTAGTGATTTAAAGTTTGAATTAGGCTGTATATAAATGAAGCTATGCTTTCCTCTGGATTGCAATCATTTTACCCCTGTTTAAAACAGTTACTAGATTATCTAATTGTTATAGGCATTCACAACAGCTAACACAAATAATCACTTTGGATTGGCTGAGCAGTCTAAGCAGTGGGGATGCTGAAATTTTTTCAACAGCATTTGATTTTATTGGTCAAGACCAGAGATTGCATATAACAGTTAAAATAATTCTACATGTATTATATATATGGTAATAGAATAACATGCATATGCTCTAACAAAGCTACCACATCCATGCATCATCTTTCTGTGACAAATGCATGGACTTTAAAATGATTATGAAGTATTTGACACTAGTGTGCACTTGAAGTCAAAGTCATGGAACACATGGACTGTAAAAAACACTTGATTATTAGTGGTGACAGATGACCACACATTAAAAATTATAATACTGAATATACAAAAACAGAGTGAGAGGGTAAACACACACATATATAAAGATATTCATAGGTTTATAGAGGTAATTATTGACATATTATGGGAATTTTTTCATATAATAATCTAAATAAAATTTTAGCTTTAATGTAACCCACAACAACCAATTACAATTGCCAGAGCAGTCTGTAATCACATCCTCTTATAATACCACTAGTATTTGTCTAATCTGCATTAAATCATTTTTGATTTAATATATAGGTCACACAAATGCTATTTGTTATTCCTAAATGACATGGGTTCAGTTCGAATTTCCAATTGTAATTGGTTGCTGCTTAGTTACATTATAGCTGAAATTTTATCTAGATTATTAAATGAAAAAAAAAATTATTTACATTTGAATGTATATATAATACATTGAGATTAATGCTTCAGCACTGGTCTATTAAGATAATGAAATGCTCTCAATACAAACCACAAGATAATTTCTTTTTAAACTAGTGTTGGAGTAAAAATCTTGATGATTGATTTAAAATCTGCATGCTTTCTCTCCAAACTTATTAAAATTGGTCTCTATATAAAATGAGGCAAAGAGAAAAGACAGTTTGATATTTTACTCTAAAAAAAGTTTTAGCTTGTTCTCTGGTTTGAGATTATTTTATTTACTTAATACACCAGTGTTGAAGCATTAATCTCGATATATTATACAATATTAACTGCTGGACAGTATATAAATATACTGTTTACATTTTACATGACAGAAGTGCTTTATAATTTTATAATTTTATCATGTTTATATGTTGCAAAAGTCATTCATCATCTTAAACTACTATTTTCAAATCATCTTATCATTCATCATATTCTTGAAGCCCTGGTAGCTATTACTATTAAACCTTCTGTTTTTGGCAGTGTTAACAAAATCCTTCTTAAAATCATTCATCAATTTTTTTCTTCTCTTTCTTATCTTCATTGTGCTCTTATATATATATATAATCTTATAATTAAATATTAGTGAATACAGTAATCAAAAATTTTTGAAAAAGACAAAATATAATCGTCTCTTGGAGCACTTTCGACTATGCTCATAGTCTTTGTCAACAAGTTCTTTGAAAAGTCAACCTTCCCATAATTCTGTGATCCTAATGTTTGCTGACTGCCTATTGATTAAGTCTTTCTTGTATTTATATATTAGAGGAAAATAAAGGAAGCTATGCTAATATATAAATACAGGCAGACTTAATCAATAGGCAGTCAGCAAATATTAAGATCACAGAATTATGGGATGGTTAACCTTTCAAATAATTAGTTGAAAAAGACTACGAGGATAGTCAAAAGTGCTCCTAAGTGCCGATTATATTTTTTGTCCTTTTCAAAATTTTTGATTACTGTATTTACTAATATTTAATTATAAGATTATATATATATATTGCTTCGAAGAAATACAGATATCGATTTACAATATTATTATATATATATATATTCAAATCACCCTCCCAATTGTTAACAAGGTTTAGCAATGCTGCCCTCTGTGAACAAATATAAAGTCTTAACTTCAAACACCCATCAAAAACCTGGGTATCTTTTAAGTCAGATGTTTGAAATTAATACTTTATATTTGTTCACAGAGGGCGTTGCTCGAATTTCTTAATGATTGGAAGGATGGTTTGCATATTTTCTATTATTTTCAGCTAGCATTGTGCATTAGAATATATATATATTATGATTTCTAAATATTTTTATGATTGTCCAATGAAATTCTTTATTAATTTTCAACTTTTTCTTTCTATTCTGCATCAAATATACAGAAGTGAGAGCGAGAAAAAGCAATAGAATTTTTTTTATATAATTTAACATTTATTTGTAAAATAGTTCCTTTAAAATTAAATTGATTTTAAAAATATCTTTAATTACTTTTTTATAAAATTTTCTTTGGGAATTACTTATTAGCTCTTCAGCTGCTGCTATTGTCAATGCATTTAAACATATTTGTTTGTTAATATTTGACAATAGAAGATAACCATTTGTATTTTAAAAGAATTTTAAATATTTTAAAAGAAGATATATGCAACAATATTTATATTATGACATAAAAAGTAAAAGGCAATAAAAAACAAATAGATAAAACATTTTTAGCTTTCATTAAAGATAAAGCTTTAAATTAAAAAAATAAATAAAGTAACAAAATACTATACTAAATATTATTTAAATAATAAGTGTAATAATGCTCAAAGCTAAATGTGTTTGTAAGTAATCATTAAAAACCAAACAACACTCAGACAATCCCAATATCAATAACAATCTACAATCTTAAACTGTTGTCAAGGCAACCATTTTTTAACAATAAAAGTGAAATTCCTTAGAAACCAGTCAACTTAGACGATCCTAATATCAATAACAATCAACAATTTTAAATTGTTATCAAAGCAACCTCCTTTTAATAATAAAGGTGATATTAGTAACAATCAACAAACTTAAACTGTTGTCAAGGCAATCTCCTTTTTACAAGGATTTTAGCCAGCATTGTTGCTAATTTCAAATATGATATTAAAAAAATTATTGCTTTATCAACTCTTAATCAACTTGGATTAATAATAAGAATTGTTTCTTTAGGGTTTTCAGCTTTAGCATTTTTTCATTTATTAACTCATGCAATGTTTAAAGCATTATTGTTTATTTGTGCTGAAAGAATTTATTGCTAAATGGAGGTTGCCTTGACAACAGTTTAAGATTGTTGATTGTTATTGATATTGTCTAAATGTTGACTGGCTTTTAATGATTAAATATTATTTAGATATTTTCATTTCAATTTCAAACTGATGTGTTTTTTTAGATATACATATTTAAAAACAATATGGATTGTAATTTTAAATAAATTATTACTAATTTTTTCTTTGTTATTATTTCCAAATATAAAATAAAATTTCCACATGCTTTGTACAAAACCTGAGACAAAATGCTACATAAACTTTTATGAATGATGTTGAACTTCTGCCATGCTATCTAGTGAAGGGTAGGGTTACTGCATTAATTTCTATTACTGTGTATATTTAATGCAAAAATTGTTTCTAATAGTATTATTCGTATAGTAGATGACACAGGGGTATTATTTTCTCAATAAAACTTATGCAAGCATTGATAACTGTAAATAAACTCAAGTTTAAAAAGGAAGGGTTTTAATAAATGTGTTTTACCAGTTCTTACTTGTGGATCTGAGACTTGGACACTTAGTAGAAGAGAAATACAGAGACTTCAGATCACTCACAGAAGTAGGGAGAGTAAGTATGGAGAGATGCATGTTAGGAATAACAAGAAGAGATTGAAAATGCAATATACACTAAGAGAACAAACAGGCGTTACTGACCTCATTGAAAAAATTAAAAGATTGAAGTGGAGTTGGGCTGAACATATTACTAGAAGAGATGACAATGGATGGACAATTGAAATCTTACACTGGATTCCAAGAGATTGTAAAATACCCAGAAAGAGATCACATATGAGATTATTCGATAGATGAAATAAGAAAGTGTGCAGGAGTGATGTGAAGAAGAGAAGCTAAAGATCAGAGTAGATGGATTGAACTTGGAGAGACCTTCATCCTGCAGTGGATTGATAATGCTTGATGATGATAATGATGATGACAATTTAAAGTAACAAACAAGTTTATTCAACATTAAATAAAAATAGAAAAAGAATATAAGAGTAACTAAACAAAGCAAAACTCTCCATATAGTAGTGATCGTGTGATAAGAGTAACTAATATTAGAAATTGCATTAGAAATCTCTACAGTCTAAAATAAGTTTCTTGTGTGTGTCAATTTCTCTACATGCATTGTAAATTTATAATCCTTTGCATTGCATCTTAAATGAAGTTCTTCACATACCAATTCTGGTATGATTTCAATATATACACACACATTATGAATGATGAACCTAAACTTCAGCAGTTATCATATCCCCAATATGCCGACTACTCACTGCTAACATAATATGCTAAACGTACTTTCAATTATTCATTTTCTTTCACACATACCAAAAAGTCTTGGTGAGTTTTTTTTTTTTTTTATAAGAGTCTATTTTTGCATAATTATATCTCATTTGCATAATCATTTAATAAATATTTAAATGAATGGTTAGCACATGTAGATTTTCTAAAGGAGCATAACAATAAAGGAATACTTCATACTATCTGTACATATTAACATAATTAAATAATGAACTTTATTTACATTGCATATATAAACAGTACACACACAGACTGTCTTGACTACTGAGGAACCATTATTAGAATACCTTGGATAAGCTATATTCAGAAGATTAGCTAAGATAAATAAAAAGGTAATTTTATCATTTTTATTTAAATTGTAAGGGGTTTGAACACGGATTTACAAGCTTTTTACATGTGTGTGATCAAGTGTATTGAGTGTATGAGATAGAGTGGATAGCTGAAGAGAGCATGAAAGTCTGTATTCAAACCCTTACAATTTACTTCTAAAACTCCAAGTGTATAAATTATGCTTGTTTTCAATCAAATATTACATTTTTATTTAAGAAAATTTATACATTATAAATATGAACATATTTTTTTAAAAAATATATAAATTGTACTAAGGGAAACCAATGATTGTCCATGCTGCACATTATGGTAAATACATATATGTAAAGCCTATTTTTTTTCAAATATAATTCTCAAAAATGGCAAAACTCTCCAGAGAGTACTGCCACTCTGTGCAAGCTAGAGTAATCAATGGATTCCAGAAGGCTTGTGCATAAAATCCCAATCTTGTGCCTACTCATCCAATATCTCCAGACTAGTTTCTAGCTTGTGGCTTTCATCAGCGAGGAGCCTTGCATCTGAGAGCACTGCACCTAGATCTTAGGATAAGAAATGGTGATCATGTGCTGTGTTATTTAATTCTCTTTTCAAAACAATACTTAACAAGGCTTTTAGTTCAACTTCAAAAGATATACACTGTAATAATATAAAACAATTATGTGATAAATTGCTTATATGGTTGAGTGCCATTTGAGTGTCAAAGTAATAAATTGAGCATAAGCAATTTACTTAATTTCTAATGAATTGAAGTGTTCTTGAGATGATAGAAACATATTTAGCTCTTGTGATTATTTTATTTCTCACACTAATTTGTTAAACTACAATCTTCTCTATAACGGAAAAATAAATATAGGGAAGGGTGTGCAACAGATTTATTCCTTGCTTCCAAAACTTTTTCAGCAGTTTTGTAAAAAGTACTTTCTGAACAAAATAGGAATCTTTGCAGATGATGTGGTTGTTTTTGCAAATAATACTGCAGTGCTTCAGTAAATGTTGTAAAGATTATCAAATGAAAATAAAAAAAATGGAAACTACAGATAAATGTTGAAAAGACTAAAGTAATGTTCAATGGATTTTTCTCAAACGAGAAAAAAAATAAAGGCTAATAATTATGAAGTAGAAGTCAGCAGTTACAAATACCTTGGTCATGTTATTAATACCATTGGAGACATAATGGGTGAAATTAATCATGCAATTATATTGAGAATAAGAGTTTTTGATAGAAATAACTTAATATTAAAAAGAAATATGCTTATATGTGCGAAAAGGAAGATTTTTAATACATATGTTTTGCTTATTCTTACTTATAGATTTAAGATTTGAACTCTTAATAGAAGAACAATTCAAAAACTTGAGATCACTCCACAAACTTTCAGAGAACAGCAAAGGTGCACTGGTCAGCAATCTGATCATTCCATTAGATTCTTAGAAACCTACAGAATACTCTTAAATAAAATTATTCTATTGTCTTTATATTACAATGATGGTGATACATATTTAAAAGTTTAATAATGAAAACCCCTAGCATGATATTATGCCAATTATTTTACCCCAGAGACCAACAGGTAACTGCAAGCTTATTACCAACATATAAAAAATTTAATTCATTTTTTTAAACCACTATATAATTCTTCAATGCATTTATTCAAGGTAGAGACTGGGCTTATCTGCTTTGAACACCATTTGGAGGAATGTAATCATAAACATATGACCAAAGACATATGAAAAAGATGTAATCCCCACAATGCACATTTTATGGTGTACCAGCACTCATCAGTTGCCCAGATCACAATCTCTTACACATATCTTTATATATAGATAGCCAATTACTACAGTTTAATGGATAAGTGTCAAAATTACTGCCCTCACAACTTTGACACAAACCACTTGATGGGAATATATTAATAATTTTATTAGGCATTCATTAGACTAGACATTCACTTAAAATATCAAATGGATAATGTCTAGTCTAATGAATGATTCATAAAAATTATTAATTCTTCAGCGCAGTTTGTTTATTTTATGTATTACTGTTTCTGATCAATAAAGACAACTCATTTACATTATTGTTAATTTTTTGAATTTAGAGATTTCAGAACTTAACTAACCCAAAATATAGGAAAGAACTCTTAACGAGAATAATAAAACTAAATTCAACTAAATATTTTTTTTTTAGATTTCATTTTGCTTTAAGTATATCTAAAACTAAAAATAATAATTAAGATGGCCACAATTATCATTCCATTCAATAAAAAAAAATAGAATGGTTTTATTGTTCGGGAGTGCATAAGATTATCAATGATAGATATGGAACTGAACCACTGACCTTACAGTCCAGAGTCTAATATTACCAATATGCTAAAATATATGGGATACTATATTCAGATAATATTTTTATGTCTATTTTTACAACTATTTGAACCAGTTTATCCAATTTCATTCCAGAAATTAACTGACAATCAATTTTTTCACCTTATTCTAAACCAAAGATCTGGGTACAGTGCTCTCATATAGAAGGCTCCTTATTGATGAAAGCCAAAAGCTAGAACCTAATCTGAGGATATAGGATGAATAGATACAAGTTAGGAATTTTGATGCACAAATCTTCTAGCATCCATTGATTACTATATCTTGTGCTAGGTATTTCTACTGATGCTATTGTTTTAACAGCCTGTGTAAATATAGAAAAATAGTGATCACGTAATGTTTTATAGGTTTCATGTCAATTATAGCCATAAAATAATGGTGACTATGGTTATTAAAAAAACCAAAGACACCAAAATGTATACATGCTTGGAATGAAAACATTATTGTATTTTTATTTTGGGGTCATGATTTTATGCTTAAGTAAATAAGTAAAAGGTGGCTTCTGTAAGGTTGGATTGGATCCTAAGATCTAGGTGCAATGTTCTCAAATTCAAAGCTCTTTATTTATGAAAACTACAAGCTAGAACCTAGTCTGGGGATATTGGATGAGTAGGCACTAGATAACGATTTTGTTATACAAACCTTCTAACTTCCATTAATTAGCATGGCTTTCACTAGGTGGCACTACTGTATTGAAAGAGTTGCTGCTATTGCCTTATGTTGAACATGAGTAACATTAGAATTCAAATATGTTACAAACTAGTTTAGAAACTGGGGAAAGTTTTTGGATACTTTAATTATCAATATTTTTTGCAATTGTATGTTTTTTAAATAAGAAACTTTTTTCATATCCATTTACTTTTCTAAATTGTGAAACATTTTACTAAGAAAAAGAGCTCTTGGAACAAAGTAGTTAACATATCCATTTGCGGTGAATGATGATTTTCCAGAAAGCTTAGAATATTTTATCAGATATACAATCAGTAGAAATCTAACTTGCCCTTTATTTAATGATTTGTAGAGGAATATTTAATTATTATTAGCTTAGAAATAAAACAAGAAATAAAGACTAAAAAAAAAAATATTCACCATCCAATCGTTAACAAGCATCTTGAATGACTTTATTGTGCGAGAACTCCTAAGAAATTCATGAGCCTGGAGTGCTCTCTACTACTGTGCTAAACTGTACTAGGTAGCATGCTGAATAATAACCTCTATTTAATATTTAGACTACTTAGAACTTTTTTACTAATGCGAGAGAAATGTAATCTGTCTTTTAAATTACGAAAGCATTTTAATATAAGGGATTCGAACTCAGACTTTCACACGACCCTCAACTCTCCATGCCATTTCATATTGCTGGCCCACCTGATCACACACATGTTTAAAAGATAAATAATCACGTCAAGCTTTGGTGACCTAGGGTTAGCATAACTGCCTTCAAGCAGCTGGTCCGGGTTCGCTTCCCGGTCAACGCATTTGACATATGAAAAAAAAGCTAAATAATCACCAATATTCGTATTTCGTGCTAAACCAGCACTCATCATTTGGTCCAGATTACCAACTCCACACATATATACTATCAGTGCTCAGCTTTATATTAAGATAGCCAATCTTCATACTTTATTAATGGACAGGCTCCAAACTACTCCAACCCACAATTTTTCAGCCGTCTATTTCATTGAAAATCTGATGGTGGAACGTTCAAAGCCCATGTTAATGCCAAGGTTGTCATCCTACTCTCTTAATATTGGAGCTACTGTATTCATATATAATGAAAACTTTTTGTTATCTTCTCCGCTAAAAAATGCAGTCTAAATTTTAGCCTACTTTTTCAGACGTTAAACTTCTTTTACAAAATTGAAAAATGTAAGACTGTCAATTTTGCTCGCAATTTACAAAAATATTTGAAATTACCATAAATCGAAAGTTTGAAAGAAAAAAGCTCATTTGGACTATAGTTTTGATTTTTATAAAAAGTCAGTTTAGACCTAATATGGTGGGTGTCGAACAATAAAAAAAAATTATATAAGTAAGAAAGATATAAACTTTTTTTTTTTTTTGGATTCTGAAATATCTATCAAATGATATATTTTTAACTATCTGAAATATACATTTTCTGAGGAGATGAGAGACACATAAAATATTTTCAGATATTTTTCCAAGAATACAACAAAAAAAAAATTAATTAGAAAAAATAACGGAAAAGAGAGAAGAGACAATGGAGGAGGAATATGATGGAAAAAGGATAATTAAAATAACTATAAGCAAATATTATATAAAATCTTGCATTAAAATATTTACTTAAAAAAAAGTATTGAATTAGGTATAAAGTATAATGAATTATTTATACTTTTAAAAAGCTATAAATCTAATTAACTAAAATAAATAATTAATTAAAATTATTTTATTTTTTAAAAATCTATTTGCTAATCTATACAATTCAGGCTAACTTCCTCTTGGGAATAGTTAATCGGGAATATGCATACATTGAATTAATTTTATCTTTATTTTTTAAAGATTATCACTTTTAAAACTAATCCTTGCGTTAAAATATCCATATGTGGTTGTATTTGACAGTTCTTATAAACTTTTTTTAAGAAATAATAACGCCTCCATTTACCTACTCCAGAAATAAGTTTAGTAATCAATCATCGTTAGATGGAATGCTATAATCATATCATCGATCAATGGACCCATCAATAAAGAGATCTGGTTTTGAAATTCAAGATAACAATAAGTAACATTGCAGTAAGGGTAAATAATAAGAATTTATGCTCTCCTTCATTCTATATGGAGAAGAAGTCACGCTTATAGTTTATTTTTACATGCATATTTATATACTATAAGACATAAATATATATGAAATAATGTGAAAGTATTAAAAAACCCAGCAAGCTATACTTAAACTGTCAGTATGCATAAAATGTAGCATAAGCCTTCCTACACTTTAGCTTTTATGGTATATAAGCATAACACTTACTGACATGTTGCAGAGCATGATTTATGTGCAGTAATGAAATTTCAAGCCACCCATGAACTATTCTAAAACCACTATAACTAATCAGAAGAAAGGGATCAGCCTTATGTTTATAACCACAATATTAAATCAATATTCAGTCAGTAGATGTAAATATAACTTTTAACCAGTGTATATAATCAAATAATCTAATACAACTTAGAAAAACCTTCAGCAAAACTTAATTTATATCTTTATAGTTTACTTTTAGTTATATATACTTTAAGTGCATTGCATTTTGATTATAATCTATAGATTATAAATTATCTTCTGTCAACTAATTATGATATCCAAAGCTAAACTATGGAGTGACGTGAATTTACCAAATTTGGAATGCTTGAGATATAAGGATCTAAAAAAACACTTAGATTGTCAAGAGATCTCATGGATGGATATATCTAAAGAGAAAGTTTTGAGGAATTATCAATCAATATGTGCTCCTCCATCCTACATTAAATTTGTTTTTAAATTGCTGAATGGCTTGTAACCTACAACTTCCTTTTTGAATTGTAAATCTGAAATGAATCTGGATGCCAAATGTGTATTGTGTAAAAACAAAAAAGAAACCTTCTTGCATTAGTTCAAAGAGCTTAGTGTTTTTTGACAATTAAAAAATTGTGTTTTTGATTCACCATTTATAAATTTGAGATATATGATAAATAAATATATTCAGAGCTTTGACCTTCATAATGCAATGATAATAACACATGTGTTGAAAACAATATCGGCTATAAGATGTTCATTAATTTTCGATAACAAGAAATATAATTGGATTAAAAAACTAGAAGTTGATTGGGATAAGTACTATTATCAATGTATAAAATATGTGCCAAAAAAAAAAACAAATTGAAAGAATATGGGGTGGATTTTTCCCTACTATATATAAAATATGGAATAGTGTTTATTATTAAAAAAGACGTTTTTTAGTTATCTTGTAAGAAAGAAAAATGTTTTTTGTTAATATGTAAATATTTGTTGTTGTTTTTTTGTATTTTTCTGCTAATAAAGTTATTTTACTTAAAATAAAATAAAAATTAATGAAGTTCTTTTGAAATCTTTCAAAATTATATTAGAATGTTTAATTATAATTATAAATTTATTTAATGCTGATTATGTAAGTAATATTTACTAAAGCAATAAACCTCAAGAATCTGCACTTGAAAATGCGAAGGTAGAGACCTCTACAGGTCTTAACCACAAGCTTATGCTTTGGAAGAAAATATTGAGATGAGTAATTATGGACAAATTTATTTATTAATACACTAGTAATGTATTATTCATTTCAATATATAAACCTACTAGTAAAATAAACAAGTCATAATTAATTAATAAGTTAATTCACAAACTAGATTCCAAAGAATCATTTAAATAAACTTATAAAGAATGCACATTTTTGTTATATGAATGCCAATTTATTTTGTCAGGTGAAAATCAGCTGACAAAGTAAATTGGCATTCCTATAACAAAAAGGTGGACATTCTTTATAAGTTCACTTAAATGATTGAGATATAATATTTGAATGGATGTTTTAGATGGAAATATTTAATGTGTTGACTTATCCATTTATAATTACTCAATTAGAAAGCATTCAACTCAGAACAGAAGCTAATGAAAGCCAACTTCACCCAGATCAAGAATTAAAGTGAAAACTGACAGGTTGATGGCACTCAAAATGATTCTTTGGAAATCTAATTTGTAAATTATCTTGGTAATATATTCAGACTTGTTTGCCCCAATGAATAGGTGCATATTCTTAAAATATTTGATAAGCTGAAAAGTTATTAACATGCTCCTTAAAATCTTATAAAGAAAGGGGGAAGGAAGTGGATTGTCAGATAACAAAAGCACTAAAATCAAAGGCTAAGACTCTATCAAGTTTATGTTTATTTTAGAATAAAAAAGCAATTTTACTATTTAAAAAAAGCAATTTCTTTATATATATATATATATAAAAAAATTGACCTTTCTGAAATAATTGTAGTGATTTAGAAAAGGTTAAAACATTATTTATTTATTTAAAGCTGGGTACTTTCAATAGTGAATAGTATTATAATCATAGGATAATAGGCCTAGAGGAAGTTGAGATCTAAATTTAAAGTCACTTTTGAATATTAAAAAATAGATCCCTTGTATATGTATTAAATGGATTATGTCCTGTACATGAGAGATCAGATTGACCTTAGGTCAACATGGGTGTGACAAGAATCTCGGCCTCAGGGTGGCCTTTGAGTGTTCCATCATCAGATTTTCAATTGGGTGGACGGTTGAAGAGTTGGAGTGTGGAGTACATTTAAGCCTGTCCATTAAAGTATGAAGATTGGCTATCTTAATATATATCTGAGCACTTATAGCATATATGTGTAGAGATGGTAATCTGGACCAACTGATGATTGCTGGTTTAGCATGAAATACATATATTGGTGATTATTTATCTTTTCGACGCATATGTGTTCAAGTGTAAGTATTATGAGATAGAGTGAAGAGTGGTGGGTGGTGTGAAAGTCTGTGCTCATGTACCCTATATAATAGATTATCATAAAATTGAATTTTTAGAAGTAGATTTACACACTGATGACAAAACTGGAAGCTCCAAGCGTCATTTTTTAGAAAGAGGGACGCAAGAGTTCTTTTTATTGGTGGTGTTATCATCTTTAGCTAATGATCATGCCTTCTTGACCTTTCTCTTTCTATCATCTCTCTCTGAACAAAAACTAATCAGACATAGAGAGGTCAAGTTGTAGCCCGATTGCAATTCATGATCTAAAAAAACAAAAGACCATCCATTGGCCTTCCTGGCCCTTCTATATAGAGAGAGGACAGAAAGAGAAAGGTGATCATGTAAAATTCAAACCTGTTTTGTTGTTAAATGTTTTAACATTTTCTAAATCATTTCTCTCTACATATAAATAGTTGAGATAGAGCATCATTTAAATAGCTCACTGCAAAGCAAAGAAAAATATTTCCAACAGTTCGTCCTACAGATTCAATGAATTACAGTTATTATACGTCAACATTCTACAGTTTATGTAAAAGCACGCAGACTTCAATTACTGTATTTTGTTTGTAAGAAACGAATGCCACGAACAAATCTGTTTAACTTTATAATAACATTTGCAGAAGCTATTTTATATACAGCTTATTTTCTAAGCAAATATTGTATATATGAGACAAATAATTTTTAAAATAACCTAT
Source organism: Epiperipatus broadwayi (assembly GCA_028023455.1). Lineage (NCBI taxonomy): Eukaryota > Metazoa > Onychophora > Udeonychophora > Euonychophora > Peripatidae > Epiperipatus > Epiperipatus broadwayi. The sequence goes on from JAQFVV010006742.1 coordinate 208,330, forward strand.
TTCGTTTGATATACACATGTCTATGTGTATACTAATTAATAGGAACCATTTAGCAAAAATAAAATAATTACTTTAGTCACACACGCATATATAATTGAGTAAAAGTTTTATTATTCCAGACAGCTGTAATAAGGTCTTTCTCTTCAAACTTTGTTTTGAATTATAAAACCATTTCAAAAAAAAAAAATCCCTCCGTATCACATCACACAATATCAAATACGTTTCATCGAATATTCAGGTAAATAACTTGCGTGCGGCATAGAAGCATTAAGTAAAATATCACACTTTTTTTTTCCCAATATAACATTTGTTTTGAAATTTCGATGCATACGTTGTTCGTGATTTAATGTACAACTTTAAGCACACGCATTAGAGCTTAAATATAAACAAAGGGAGAAAAAAGCAAATATATAAATATAAATAAATCGGCATAAATGTTATAATACACACTTCTATCGGTATTAATAACGGATTCGAATTTGGAATGAATAAATTTATTTATTATTTTCGATGGATGACTTTTTTGTTTCAAAATATATACAATCCACACACAAACTTCTTTATAAATCTTGATTTATTATAATATGAACTATTGAAATGAGCAAAAAGTTTAGACTTTGTGGCTAATTATTCCATGTATAAATATATAAAATGCGCTTAAACGCACGAACACGCAAAGCTGAAAACAAAGAAATCTTAATACTGTAAATTGATATAAACTAAATATATGTATCCAAGTATGTGGCTAAGCGCTTTCGAGGGCCGAGGCCCTCATATTCATAGCTATCTTGTAAATAAATAGGTTGGTTAAGAGCGATGCAAATTTATGTAAATGAGGTAGTTAAGTATTCAATTTCCTGGAGATCTTATAACAAGAGTCTTTTCTGTTTATAGTTGTTATCTGTAGTAATAAAGTAAGCTTCTTTTATTTACTCCAATGTTTCGACTATATTATTTTATAGTCTTTATTAAGGAACAACTAAAAAATATATTAAAAACAATAAATACAACTATTCCATAATAGATACAACAAAATACAAATATTTGTAATCTATAATCTTAAATACATTTGTATTTACTGTTTTTTATGTATTTTTTAGTTGTTCCTTGATAAAGACTATGAAATAATATAGTCGAAACGTTGGAGTACGTACAATTATAATAGTTCATATTATAATAAATAAAGATTTATAAAGAAGTTTGCACGTGGATTGTATATATTTTGAAATTAATGGACCACTTTTAAAATAGAATACTGTGTTGTTATTTTTTAATTTATTTTTAGTTTCAATAACGAACCTCCAACCAACAGGCTAGCCATTCCATCTTGATTGTCAAAAGGGTATCTATTTACATTTAGCTAATAGGTAAAACAAGGATGGAAAACTGTTCAAATCCTCGCTACCAGGCAACTAGCATGCTTAGTGAGTATTATCTTTTCTTTCACTGTTATAAAGGATTGTTTGGTAGATATATTCTCCTGTCATTTCCGCGATGGGTTCGAATATGAGGTGGATAACTTGAAATTATGTTCATGCCACCCATTATCAATTCAACCAACTGTTCCATATTTTGGTCAGTTAACTAAGCAACAATGGAGAACATCCACTCCCCCAAATCACAATTGACAAGCCTGGTATATAATATATTTTTCCTCCTATTTCTTCAGAGCGGTGGACATTATCCCGTAGTAGGGCCGTTTTATTTTTTTTTTTTTTTAAAAAAAAGCAATTGCGTTAATCTAGGTTTTCTCCTTAAATCCAGATATATTGGTGTTTGTATACATTAAAACTAAGAGTAATTTTTTTTTTTTTGTTTTACACTTCACTTTTATTGACAAATCAGTAAAGAAAAATATTAAATCTTGTAAACTCTTCATATGTCCGCCTACTCTATACACTTCTTTAAAAATATTATTTATCACAAACGATCAATCTAAAATATTTAACCTCCCTTATTAGTCAATGTTTTATTTATTTTCAGGAACAAAATTAAAAAAAAACAAAACAAATACATATTCAGACCTTTCCATCTTACTATTTTAATATTATTTATTTGGAGAAAAAAATGTATTCTCAGGTATTATAATTTTTCTTTTAAAATAAAAATATTCTATTTTTACCATTAACATACATAAATAAAGACATACAATAATAAACGCTAATATCTCACTCTAACATAAACTATCGATATAAGAATTAATAAATAATATGCATTAAGAGATAGCAAGCAGTGATAAACTCTACAAGCGGCGGATTAACAATTATTGTTTGAGCGTAGTACATCTATTGACGAGTTAATTTTACCTGCCTTCGGATAGACAACTTATAATACATACATTAAAATATGGAAATTAAAGTATCTAATTAAGAAATTGTATATTTTCGAATTTTAAATGTTTAATTTTCCCGCGTTATATAATATTAAAGTCAAAAAGAGGAGGTAACTTTGAAGGAAATAATACTACAAATTTATAATTGCACTTACATGTTAGGAATTATTTTTAAAATAGAAAAATGATTTGCGAAATAAATAGCAATTAATTGCAGTTAAAATATTCAGTAATAACGCGTGGATTAAAGTAAGCACTAGAAGTTACCCTTATTCAATTCCCTTGGTTGCGATTTGTGCAATAATTCAAACACAATTCTCATTGTTGCCGTTCGCGTTAATAAATAAAATATCTCTGATTATTTTTTAACGTTTAAAATATAATAAGGCTTAGTGTTTTTCACTTTAGAAGTGAATTATTTTCTATAGTTACAGAGTTGTATCTAAGCATTTATCCAAACGGTGCAATATTGGCAAATGAAACGTGATCGTGTTGTCGTATATTCAAATCCGCAAGACAGCAGCACACATAGCCGGTTAACTGAATCGTTAATGTTAAATAAATATACGGTATTCTAATCCTAAATGAATGCATTTTACAATTAGGCTAAATAAATATAAGAAGATACTTACAAAAAAGCAGGATAATAAAATCCAATTGTCTTATTAATCTGTGACAGGTCATATCTATAGTCCGCGTTAACACAGGACGGTCAAACTGCGGCGGCGCTGCTACAGGAAAGACATAGTTCTTATGTATACATTTGTTTAAAAAGCATCGCGCTGCTCGGTTACCGCTATACTTTTTGGAGAAAAATATAGGGGGCCACAATCATAGAAATCAGGCAGCGTTTTGACCTAAGATAAAAGCTCCAAAAAAAAAAAAAAAAGGAAGAAATAGGTCAAAGCACACTGCTGGTGAAAATTTTGAAACTTAAAGATTGATTTAAAAATAAATATATTTAAAACCGCGGATAAAAACGTCAGAAAAAAATTTGCTGCTGTGAATTCTCCTATAGATAAACTCTTGTAAAAGAGGGATAACGCACAAAGGGATCTTTTGTTAGATCCACGTGTGCGTATTTATTAGATTTACAAAAGACAAATTAGTTAATTAGCGGGTGGAAAAACAATTGATTTTTTTTTTTAAAGGTATTTATCATATAAAATAAATATGGTTGGTGAGATTTTTTTCTCCTATTTGATAAATGTTGCGTTTTAAATTTAAATTAATATATTTTAGTATTAACTGTCAAATCATGAATTTTTAAATGACATTTTGAAATATTTTTTCTAAATATTTTAAAACTATATATATAAACTGTCTTATTTCGTAGCTAATAATATAAATTAAATAGAAACTTATTTTTTTAAAAAATATATAATAAGCTTTAACATCCATCTAAATTTTTCAATTTTAATAGCTTTTAATTTTACTTTGCATAATTTAAAAGAAAAATCTCGTGACATGGTAGTTGCCCGTGTATTGTGGCCATACGTTGGAATTCAATTCTAAGACAGCAGAAAAGCTTGACAAAACTGAGGTGCTATAAGTATCGATAATCTTTTCGTTAAAATTAAAAAATAATCGGAGATCTTTATTATTCAGGACTTCATAATAATTTCGAGTACCGGAAGTGATCGGGGTGTCTCACAATCCACTGACCTTGAACTCCAGAGTTCGAAATGCTACCACTACACCGAATCAACAATACCGAAAACTATAAGATTTCATATTTTTTCTATAAGGTGTAATTAAAGGGGATTTGAATGCAGACTTTTAAGCTTTCTACGGCTAGCCTCTCCATCTTATATAAGCAATACACATGACCACACACATTTGAATAAGATAAATGATCTTCAATATATGTATTTCATACTGAACCAGGACTCATCAGTTGGTCCAGATCATCATCTTGGAACTGTTGAGTGCTGGTTCAGCACGAAATATGTAATTGAAGATCATTTATTTTATTCACATGTGTGTGGTCATGTGTACTGGTTATATAAGATGGAGAGGAGAACTGAAGGAAGATTAAAAATCTGCGTTCAAATCCCATTTAATTACATCTTAAAGTTCAGTATTTACAATATACTAGTATTGATTTATTTTTTTTCTATAATGAATGTATATAAGAAGAATCTGTTATTTATCCTTATTGTCTTTCTATCTTATTGCTTTGCTTTTATATATATATATATATATATATATGTGTGTGTGTGTGTGTGTGTGTGTAAGTTTTGCTTTTAAAAAATAAAAAGAAACACTTTTATTTAGTGTACAAATTATGTTTGTTTGTTGAGATCAAACCCTGTAACTGATTTTTAACATACTTCTATCAAACAGATTTTCTTCAAATTTTGTACATATTTTAGATAGTGATGGCAATTTAATAGAACACAGAATTATTTCAGCTTGTCCAACTGGTTGTCTGGATTAATCATTCTGGAAGGCTGAATGTTAAACTGCATTAATATGGTTCAGTAAATTTACAGTGATGAACAAATACACTATGATATAAAAAATTCATTTTATTAAATTTCATGACAAATTCACTGTAAAGCATTTTCACTTAATTATTTTAAAAAGTTTAGCTGTGATCCTACTATCATATTTGATATTTTAGGTGCTATGGTGGCACTGTAATTGCTACTTTTCTATATTGTTTAAAAGTGTATGCTATGGTGGCACTGTAATTGCTCATTTTCTATATTGTTTAAAAGTGTATGCATATCTTATATTATGGTGTGTGATGGGCTACAGCAGTTCTTTGTATGAAGCTTTCATTTTATGGTATTAACATTAAAAAAAAGTCCAAGAGATGACAGCATTATATGGACCTTTACAGACCTTTGTGTATGATTAATAGCACCTTCTATTGTTATGACAAAGCAATGAAGGAGATGGCTTAGAATGAGATTTGTGATTGGCTGATGCTTTAGGTTGTTTACCCTGAGGCTAAATAAGACAAATAGCATGATTTTCAGTAATTGTTAATGATTATAATGCAATATTTTTGCAAAAGACTTATTATTAAACCAAAATCTATGTCACTAATAAGAGATTGTCTTTGAAAATATTTTATTTTTAAAAAGACCACTTTTAGAAAGTAAATTATGAGACCAGAAGCAGTCACTGTGGGCTAAAAGAAAATTATTTTTATAAAAACTGTAAGTGAAATATTTTAATAATTAATAATATATTAACTTTTAGAAATATTTCTTTGATGATAACTAATTCTAAATATATCTGTTTTAAAAACATAAAATTCTAATATCTAATTTTTATTCTTCTAACTTTTTGAATAGCTATCATGCAGTCAATAATAATGTACTTTTTTATTACAGTAAGAATTACATTTAGATAGTTATTTTTACAATTTTAAAAGAATAATTTTTATTTTTTTACAAATGCAATTATTAGATGGCTCAAGTATTTTTACTATAAAGTATAAATTAATTATTTAACCTCTTTTTTGCTGATTATTTTATTGGCTGAGTGAGGTAAAAGTCTAAACTTTTAATTTGTCAATTCACAAATTCAAGCATTAAAATATATTCATCTTTTAATATTATATTCACTTTAGTTTCATTTGTAAAAAGTATATTAATAATTTGTCAGGTTATGAAAGTGAACGAAAGTTTTTCCAAAATTAAATTTTTATTTATAATTATAAAAATATTCGATAGTGGCAAATCTAAAATGAATGTTACTCACCAACCAAAAAGTTTTGCTGACATCAGTAATTTCTTTCCCAATTTTATGTTGCGGATAAGTAAATAATTTTTGCTAAAGTCCTAACTATTTTTCTAAAATAATTTTATTTTTAGCATATTTTATCAAAATAATTTATAATTTGTCAAAAAATACTTTTAAAATGGTCTAAAACATTCATTTATCATTTTTGAAATGAAACAAAAGAAATCGAGTTATTGACAACCATTTTCTTTGTTGTTGAAATTTAATAGCCAACTAAATTCAAGAAAGGACAGACTTTTTCCTTTGTTAGACCTTCAATGTCAGTTTTATTGATTTTTTACTTGTAAAATAGTTCAAGAGAGGGCAGCATCTTACGAAACTTTTTTTAATCTTTAAAAATAACACAAAATCTTAACGGTAATATTAAAAATGCCCGATTTAGAATGACTGGAAACCGATGTCAAACCGTCACATTTTTAGCCGTAACTAGCAAAAAGTTGGTTAATATACATAAAAAATATTTAATTTCAAAAAAAAAAAAAATAGTCAAAGATGGAGTCACATTCAATGTAACACTCATTAAGCATTATTCAAAAATTTAACAGGTGGAGTTAACATTGAATGAAAAATGAAATCTTAATTTCTCTTTGTTGTTTAACTAAAACTTGACTTCTTTAAAAAATGTTGTCTTTATAAACACAAAAATCTTTTGCAATTTTTAATATGAGCATATTTCATTTCAGATACTGGAAATGTCATGCCTTGTTTACATTCTCAGTTTTGAAATTTGAATATATAAATAATTATGAAAAGTCAGTTACAAAATATTCTGATACTAAAAAGTAAAAAATAATATAAACAAAAAAAATGTTTTATAAAGAGTAATTTTATTTAATTTGATGAGTAATGCATTAAAAACCAAAAAATTATTTTTTGCTTTGACCACAATTTGAGTTGGTACATTTAAGTTGATATAAAAGCAGAAGGCTTCCATAAATTAATTAATTTGATCACTGTTTTTAAGACTAGTTTTAAATTAATTAATTAATACATGGAAATTCCCATTTTTATTTCAAGTTAAATATACCAACCCAAATTGTTGTCAAAAAAAAATAAATTATTTTTGGTTTTTAGTGCATAACTCATCAGAAAAAGAGCATTTTGTAAGATATTTTTATATGCATTATTTTACTTGGCCAACATCAACACAGACACACAAAATTATATCATTAATAAATTATCATTTCAACTATGTAAAAGAATAGAATCATAATCTCTTCCCATACACTATAATAATAATAGTAGTAGTAATAGTAGTAGTAGTAGTAGTAGTAGTAGTAGTAGTAGTAGTAGTAGTAGTGTAGTATAGTAGTAGATAATAATATAATAATAATAATAATAATAATAATAATAATAATAATAATAATAATAATAAAATAATAATAATAATAATAATAATAATAATAAAATAATAATAATAATAATAATAATAATAATAATAATAATAACAACAACAACAACAACAACAACACCCATTGATAAACCCCCATCCATGTCTAATTTTCTTCAATCTCTTATACAAGTTTTCCAAAGTGTACCCATTCAAATAAATATTGATGATAATACCAAATATTCCTACTGGCAACTCTACACCCTGGTTTACACACAAAAACCACCCAACACCTTTCCTCACATGCTTGGGATCAAAAATTCACAACTTTTATGATACTTCAGAAGATAGCCACTTGAGCCAAAAATTTTTATTTCTTGCTGCAAACCAACCCTCATGCTTTGCCCACCTCATACTTTCTTCAAAACCATTGGTTAGGTAATAATATTGATCCATTTTGCCACAGGGCTTATGAAACACAGCAACACATCTTTTATTCATATACAGCTCTAAACAAGACCCATGAGTTCATGAGTAGCATCTACAAACAATCAATTATCTTGCTACAGTACATATATCTGGAAGCTCATAACCCCATTGCACATGCCAACACATTTGGACTCTATGTGTACTGGTACACTCAGTCATTTGACTTATCATCCTTGGACACAACACCAGTAGATATCCTACACATTCATTAATAAGTTAAAACAACTAAGATAATAGGGCAATGAAATTGAACATCTTGGCATGTATGCCACTACCTGGTCTTTCTTAAAGCAGGCTGTCAACCTATGCAAATCTTATCCAAGTTCACATTCATGAAGCCAACTGTCAAAGTGGCCATTTTATAAATAGTAACAGAAGTGGTTTGCTTTAATAGATGGTACTAGCATAGTATATTCAATGGACATGAAATAATCTTCATGTCTATGAATACAACTGCTTTAACATTGAATAAAGATATCCAAGTCAACCTATCAACTGAACAAAACTTAAAAATAATATTGAAACAACCATATAATACTAAATCATTCATGCACTTTACTACAGTACACAATGCTTTATTTACCACCCTCTTTTACAGTTTACAGTTTTGATTGCCTCAGCAATCTTCTTCAGAACTTTTATATCTCCTAACTTCAACTGCTAAATTCAAATTTTTCAAAAAAATTTGAAAAAAAAATATTTGAATTTGGCAGTTGAAGTTAGGAGATATAAAAATTCTGAAGAAGATTGATGTGGCAATCAAAACTGTAAACTGTAAAAGAAGGTGTAAATAAAGCATTATGTAACAGTAGTAAAGTGCATGGATGAATTAGTATTATATGGTATACATTTGGCAATGCAATAAGAATATTGAAAAAACATGAACTCTATTTTCACAATACTCCTTACTCCTCAAGAGTTGAGCAATATATAAATTAGAAACCTCTCACATATATTATCTTTGCACAAACATTTTTTTTAAATGGATCTAATAATAGTCTATGGAAACAACTTATGCAGATAATAATTATGTTTAAACACTTATTTAGGCATGGGACCTATGTTAAGAAAAAAATGTTCCTAGAGAAAAATAATGGCCTAATACAATTTATACATATAGTATCATGGGAAATGGTGCAAAATCAATCAGGAATGTCTCTTTTTTAAAAAAAAAAATTGATGTGTCAATGTAACCTATGAAATGATTTGTACATATGTAAAACATGTAATCCTTTATAATTCAATAAAGTTTATTGGTGAAACATAATAATAATTGTTGAATAATAGATTACTATTATAAAACTTGTTCTCATCTTCAATGATTCATTTATCATTAAAAAGGATATTGCAGAGATTATAATAAATTTTATTTCTTTTTTCTAAGCCTACAGTTGCATTAAAGATATTCTCTTTCTAGATTGATTTTATTAAACTCCCCAATTCTGTGATTTATTGATAGATAAGCAACATTTTTCTCTTAGGTACTTGTAATAGCTCTGGTACCTAGTTATCTTGATAATAAATCCTAGGGAAAATAGATTTCCACTAGAGGACTCTGCAGCATTTTTAATTGTTGTTACAAATAGATGAGTTTCTTTTGCTCAGCTTTAAAAAAATTTAATTATGTAATATTTGTGAGTTTAAAAATGTGAAATTAATAATAAAAAAATTCCTAATAAATAATGTTTGCATCAAATTACTAAACCTTCCATGTTGTTGTTGCTGTTGTTATTATTATTATTATTATTATTATTATTATTATTATTATTATTATTATTATTATTATTATTATTATTATTATTATTATTATTATTATTATTATTATTATTATTATTATTATTATTATTATTATTATTATTATTATTATTATTATTATTATTATTATTATTATTATTATTATTATTATTATTATTATTATTATTATTATTATTATTATTATTATTATTATGTTTCAAAAGGCCTTTATTGTCTCAAAAGAATTACAAATTTTGCATTTACACAGTTCGTCTACATATAATATCCTGGATTGTCCATTATCATTTGAACGCCATTAGCAAATCAATTACTTATAACAGAAGGGAAAAAATTGTTGCTAAATTGTCCTTGTTGCTAATTTGACATGCATATCCTTCTAAGTTTTTTTATAATGTTTAATTTCCTCAATTCACTATAACATAGATCTAATCTTAAGTAATGACCAGGTTGCTGCATAAATGTCAGGTCTGGCCAGTGTCTTATCCCTTTTCTGTATCATTTCAAGTTTATTTGAAAAAGTAGCTGGATGCCTCCTGGAATTGTTACCAATTAGGAAAGTGCATCTAGTACACCAGTATGCATATAGCACAAAGGTTGCTGCCCTGACACTTGGTGTTAATCCCTCTCTAAATGCAGAAATTAATTGATGCATTGTTACATTAGACTTCCTGTAATTGCTAGTTATGAGATTTCTTATCTGCCTAAGTCCCTCACAGTGATATAGCAGATGTGATAGGGTTTCCTCAGCTCGATGGCATAACCCACAAAAGGGATCAATTGACGTATACAGTCTTTTATGGCAAAGAAAATATGTGGTAGGTAATGCAGATAGATTAAGTTTTATTAGAAAATTGAAAAACTTTGGTTCTAAGGCCCATCGTTTATACCTTTTAACCAGTTGTTTATTATTAATTCCCAGTATTGGTTCTAAAGCAATTGTGTTATTATCTTCATGTATTAGTTCATAAATTTCCCAGTATTTGTACTTATTAATAAATTGCTCTGGGATTTTTGATTCTGTTTTACAAAGATATATTAATTGTTCAAAATATGATAATTTTTTTGGTGGTGGTTTATCAGTTGGAATGACCTCTATGAGCTGCTTAATTTTTGGAAATTGTTTAACAATATCAATTATATTGTTCCTCATTCTCTGTTTTGCAAAAATACCAATATCATGTAACCCCAAACCATTTTTATTCAGTGGCTGACATAGTTTTGCCATTGATATTGCCACGACTTTCCTTGACCATAGTAGCTGATTGCAAATGGTCTTAATTTTGGAGATAAAAGCTTTTGAGAAAGCAACCACTGGCATAAAGTAAACTATCTTAGTCATCATCAAACTATTAATCAATTGAATCTTAGAATATACTGACATATAGGTATTGGCTAGAGAGTCTGCTATTTTCTGTATTTCATTTTTCAATTTGTTCTGCAAATGACATCTCATTCCAGTAGTCCCTAGATGGAATGGAAATCCAAGGAATGAGCCTGGCTTTGCCTGGAAAATGGATGTACATGGCCTTCCTGTGAATATAGTTCATGCTGCTGTTTTTTCTGGATTGAAACTTAGTTTAAATTCCTTTGAGTATTCTTCTAAAATCATCTGTAGTTTTGGTATCTGCCTTTTTTATTATTATTATTATTATTATTATTATTATTATTATTATTATTATTATTATTATTATTATTATTATTATTATTATTATTATTATTATTATTATTATTATTATTATTATTATTATTATTATTATTATTATTATTATTATTATTATTATTATTATTATTATTATTATTATTATTATTATTATTATTATTATTATTATTATTATTATTATTATTATTATTATTATTATTATTATTATTATTATTATTATTATTATTATTATTATTATTATTATTATTATTATTATTATTATTATTATTATTATTATTATTATTATTATTATTATTATTATTATTATTATTATTATTATTATTATTATTATTATTATTATTATTATTATTATTATTATTATTATTATTATTATTATTTCAAAGAAGTTTTTCAAATATGTTTTTTGGGAGGGTAAAATGATTAATCTTTCATCCAGACGAAAGTATAGGGATTTGAAATATTTTTATAAAATTGTTAATAAACAAGTTATTTTATCAGATATAGTTTCAACTATCTCAATTAGGTCTTTGAGTTATGATACTAGGTCTACTTGTGTATATCAGATTCAAACATGTTGTTATAATATTCTTAAATTTTCTCCTTTATTTAGGTTACCCTCTTTATATAATCAGATTGGGAGTAACCTTAATCTGTGTGACATTGATTATAAGAAATTTTGTAATCTTATTAAACTGAAATGTTATATTTGATTTTGTCTTTTAAATTTTACTTTATTATGTATACATTTATATTTTGATTTTATGTTATATGTTTTATTTTCATTTTATTGTATGTGCAAACTGTAATTGGCTTTATGCTGTTGTTTAGCACTTAAATAAATGAATTGAATTGAATTATTATTATTATTATTTCTATTATTATTATTATTATTATTATTATTATTATCATCATCATCATCATCATCATCATCGTCATCATCATCATCATCCTCTTTTTTTCTTTTTCTCCTCCTCATAGTGCTTCTTCTTCTTGTTTTCTAGAAGCTCTGTGTAAATATTTTAAATTGATTGTTGTATCTTGTAAATAGATTTTAAAAAAATTGTATTCTTATTCTCAGGGTCTCTATGCAGTATTTTGAATTATTGTAGGCTTATATATAAGGGTCTTTTTTATCCAGCTTTAAAATTTTAATTATTTAATGTTTATGAGAGTTAATTTAAAATTATAGCAATTTAACAATGTGGAATGCCATTAGTGTCAAACCATCAAAATTTCTCTCATTTTTTTTTTCATTTTCTTATTCTCTAATGCCTGTATAGATTATTTTGATTAGTGTAACCTTAAAGTAGGTGTGTTTCTTTTACTAAGTTTTTTTTTTTAATTATTTGATATTTATGAAGCATTTTGGTGAACTTAAATTGAATACTGACTTGACTTCCACAGTAGTGCAATAAGATTAGTATATGTATTCCAGTTTTTTTAAATTAATTAGATGAAGTTTTTAATTAACATGTCATACAAAAATGTTTATTTTCTTTTGGTTTAAATTATATTCATGATTTATATTTTTTAAATTTGCAAATTACAAAATGGTACATCCCAATTAAAATCAAAGATGTTACTTCTTGAATTTCTTCAGTTTTAAACATCTTCCTATTGATTTCAGAGCACATTTCTAAAGTTGATCCTTCAATACATATGTCTGAGATTGTGATTGATGAAATATTTTGAAAATAGAAAGATGATATTTATGATTGTTATAATAGATTTACAATCAGAATTTTTTTTATCCATTTGATATTAATCCAGAAATATATTTCACCAATAAAATAGTTCTGTATTAAAACAACTATGAAAAAAATATGGTTCGTTTATTTTTGAACATTATCTTCAAAATAATCCATTTGTCATAACTTCATATTATAAAGGAAAGATTTATAGTGGGTTCAATAGTCCATCTATCTAGTAAATATTAAAGTAGCAACTCAATTTAGTACCACATATTTAAAATATGACTTTATCTCTAAATTAAATTTAGGTCAATTTTACTACACTTTTAATATTACTACCATAATTACAGAAATTTTATATAGGAATAATTCTACATAATGTGGACTTTAAATATGTATATATACAAAGACTTGTATATATATATATATATATGATAAACAAAAATGCAAGTTAAAAAACTTGCTAACGCTTGTGTGGATATATATATATATTCTTATTCATGGAACAATCGTCCTTTACAAGACAGATCCTCAAAGAACAATTCAAATGAACTTTTAAATAATGCCCAAATTTTTTATGTCAATCTATCCACGAGGTTTTTAAATATCCTATAGGTGTGTGTGTGTGTCTGTGGGTATGTAATTTCTAGTCTTGACTGCTTGACTGATAACACTGTTAGTGAATTTTAGCACCTTTTTATTTATTGCATTACCACGTGAAAATAAAATGATTATTTGCATTAGTAAATCTGAGTGTCCAAAGAAAGATGAAATCCTTTTCCATAAAGATGTAAACATATCATCACTTATATGACTTAATTTTAACTTTCCTGGGAGAATCATTTATTGCTCATTTTAATGCCCATGTAAAGCACACAAAACTAAAAGTGCATATAATATTGGAAAAGAGCTGTATTTATATTCTATATAATAGTTTAAAATTTTAAAAATAAATAGCAATAATATAGAACTTATACAGAAGTACTTTTGATCATATTGCAATCATTATCAACAAACTTACTTGGACAAAAATCAGATATCACATCATTTTCCACAAACTACATAGATTAATATTAACATATCTGTTTACAATATAATTGAAAGTATTTCCATATAATTTCCACATTATTATTGTATTTTCTGCTATTATTACACTGAGTGGCCCTACTGTATGGAGAGTTTTGCCTGTTTTAATAACAGTTATGAGCAAAAGTAAGAAATGGTGATCATGTGATATTATGGTGCTTTCAATTTAAGACTCATAGTTCTGTAGTTAAGTAGAGATAAAAGGTGGCTGCTAGAGAGTTGCATTAGACCCCAAGATCTAGGTGCAGGGCTCTCAGATCCAAGACTCCTTACTGATGAAGGCCACAAGCCAAAAACTAGACTGGGGATATTGAATGAGTAGGCACTAGATAGGATTTTATACACAAGCCTTGATTACTCTCGCTTGCACTGAGTGGCACTACTGTGTGGAGGGTTTTGCCTGTTTTAATAACAGTTATGAGAAAGCATAACAAATGGTGATCATGTGATGAATATTATTAGTGAGTACTTCATTATTTTACAGATATATATAACTAAACAGGAAATAATTAAAGCTCCCTATGAGTAAAGCTGAGTTTATTTCATATTTAGAGGTTAAAACTAAAACCAAACTTTGATTCTCTTGATATTTCAAATGATGATTCTTATCATTTATTCAATAAATATATATATATATAATCAATCGATCGAATTCACTCCTTCATTTAAAATTACATAAATCTAAGCATATATAACAACAAATGCTAAGATATATGTGATATCTGATCTTTTAGAATATATTTGTGTTATGTAACTCATTGGAAGTTTCAGTTATTATCTAATATATATATATATATACACGTGGGGGGGTGCGTGGGTGTGTAATTGAACAGGAAGTAATATTATAACATTTTTGCAAAATGCCATATGATAGCTCTGGTTAGGAAAAAATATATACAGTTTAGGTTATTACAAATCTTTAAAAAGGCTCCAATTAAAAAATGTAAATACCCATAGAAGTTTTAATCAGATCTTGCCTCTATGATTGTTAGAAATTTTACTGATAACATTTTGAATAATTATAGATTAGAACAATCATAAAATGTCTATACATGTTGTTTGATTATTGTTGTAAATTTACTACTGGTAGGGAGAAATTTAAGAATTTTGCATTTAATTTTCACCCATTATCAATCCACCACAAAATAAAGGTCTTCCCAGATTTAATTTGGTCTCTTAGATCCTTAGTTTCATTTCTTGCATAAGCAGCAAACTTTCTTACTTCATCTATCCATATCATACATGGTCTCTTTTTAGGTGTTTTACAATCTTTTGAGGTCCAATTTCAAGCTTAGACTATCCATTAATTTTTATCTCATCCAGAAATATATCAAGACCAAAGGTATTTCAGTCTCTTAATTCTTTTAAAGATACCGTTTATTCCATCACTGATGTATTTTATCTTTGATCTCTTCTTGTTACTTGTAACATACATAACTTCATACTTTGTTAAGTAGTCTGAAGTCTCTGTATTGCGTCAAGTTGCATATCCACATGTAAGAACGAGCAAAACAACCTTTCCTTTACAAATAAATACATAAATTTCCTTTTAAGTTATCATAGAATTAATGTATAAATAGTTTTGATGGGAAAGCAACATATCATTCTTGATTTTAAAAAAAAAACAATTGTTTTTTTAAAGCTTTTTAGTGGTATATAAATTATACTTTTCTAACTTTATAAATACATTATAACTTCAAAATTACTAGTGTAACCAGTATTTATGAAATAGACTATGGAAGTAAATGTAATTGAATTTGGACAAAAAGCATTTTATGTATTATCTAATTCTTACATTGATCTGTTTGTCTGAGCCACCTTTTTTATAACAATTCATTTTATCAGTCTCAACAAAACCGTATTATAAAACATACTTAAAAATTAATTATCTCCTATTTTTGAGTATTTATTAACAAGAGTATCATTTATTAATAATTTTTATTAATTATTCATTAGATTAGAGATTATTCACTTAATGAATAATATTTCTGTAGTGTAATTTTCCATAGGGAGTGGTTTCTATCCATTTTTAACACTTTGTGGACCAATGTATATGATCAAAGACGTATGAAAAAGATATATAATTCTTAAGATGCACCTTTATAACATTCATCAGTTGGCTCAGATTATAGTCTCCCACACATATCTTTTATCATTGTTCAATAGATAGATAGATAGATAGATAGATAGATAGATAGATAGATAGATAGATAGATAGATAGATAGATAGATAGATAGATAGATAGATAGATAGATAGATAGATAGATAGATAGATAGATAGATAGATAGATAGATAGATAGATAGATAGATAGATAGATAGATAGATAGATAGATAGATAGATAGATAGATAGATAGATAGATAGATAGATAGATAGATAGATAGATAGATAGATAGATAGATAGATAGATAGATAGATAGATAGATAGATAGATAGATAGATAGATAGATAGATAGATAGATAGATAGATAGATAGATAGATAGATAGATAGATAGATAGATAGATAGATAGATAGATAGATAGATAGATAGATAGACAGACAGACAGACAGACAGACAGACAGACAGACAGACAGACAGACAGACAGACAGACAGACAGACAGACAGACAGACAGACAGACAGATAGATAGATAGATAGATAGATAGATAGATAGATAGATAGATAGATAGATAGATAGATAGATAGATAGATAGATAGATAGCCAACTATGACAGTTTAACTGATAATTATCAAACTTACTGCCCTCACAACTTCAATACATACCATTTGATGGAAATAAGTTAATAATTTTTATTAGTCATTCATTAGACTAGAGACTTATTCACTTAATAAATAATATTTCTAATAATGAAAGTACAAACTTTTCATACAGTAGTGCCACTAAGTGCAAGCTTTTGTAATCAGTGAATGCAGGAAGGTTTGTGCATAAAATCCTTATCTATTGCCCACTCATCCAACTTCTCCAGATCAGTCTCTCATAGATTTCTTCAGTGATGAATCTTGGATTTGAGAGCACTGCACCTAGATCTTAGGATCTAATGCAACCCTCCAGCAGCAATCTTTTACCTATTTGGTTAAATATAAAGCTAGGAGCCCAAGACAAAAGCATCATAACATTTAGTCATACAACTCTGAACTCAGTTCAGCATCTATACATTTTGGTGTTTGGTTTTCAAAATCTAGTCATTATTCAATGGGCAGAATAGTACAAAACTATCAAAATATCATGATTACCATTTCATATACCTACACATGCAGTTAATAAGAGTACCAAACTCTCTGTACAGTAATTTTATCAAGTGCAAGCCTTTGTAATCAATGTATGCAGAAAGGTTTGTGCATAAAATCCCTATCTAGTGCCTACTTATCCAACATTCCCAGACTAGTTTCTAGCTTGCAGCTTCCATCAATGAGGCTTAAATTTGAGAGTGCAGCACCTAGATCTTAGGCTCTAATACAACCCTGCAGCAGTCATCTTTTACCTATTTGGCTAACTGGTCTCTGTCATTTTTGGAAAACCAAAGACAGCAAAATGTACAGTGCTTAACTGAGTTCATATCTATATGACTATACAAACAAATGAGCTTGTTTTGGAAACATTATAGTGTTCTATCTTGGGATCCTAGCCAAATTGTTAAAAGGTGGCTACTGGAGAGTTGCACTAGATTCTAAGATCTATGTGCAGTGCTCTCAAATCTAAAGCTCCTCACTGATGAAATCCACATGGTAGAAATTAGTCTGAGGATGTTGGATGAGTAGGAACTTGTTAGGTATTTTATGCACAAAACTTCCTGCATCAATTGATTATGAAGGTTTGAACTTGGTGGCATTACTATATGGAGAATTTGGTACTATTGTTAACAAGATGTGTACACATAAGAAATGGTGATTATGTGAATAATATTTCTGTAGTATAATTTTTATTATATCACTCTCAGTCATACATAAGGTAGACACCAGTCCTTACCTTGCATAAGACTAATGTAGCAAAAACTACACTACAGAAATATTATTTGTACCTTATTTGTAATAAATAAGCATCAAACGAGATGTATATCACTTCTATAGTTTATTTCATCCATACATTTTTAATAAACTCATTTATTCTGTGTGTAAAATTTAAACTAAAAATGATTTTAAAACTCTTGTTATAAGAACATATTGCATTGCCATACAATTAAATTCAGTGAGTCACTGTATCCACTGTCTCAACATTCGCTGCTTCACTTAAAAAAAAAAAAAGCAAATAAAATTTATAAATTAATGCAAAAAATGTAGATTATATGACATATATTATTTTATGTTATGGAGCCATTGATTCTCTTATATTTCATATTTAAGTCTCATTCTATTGGATGTCACACTTCCATTGAATTATGTAATCTTTAGTCACTTTTGTTTTGTGATATAAATGAAAGCAGTATGTGGAATTACTTTTTTATTAATCTAAAATTTTATTTAAAACTGCTTCAGAGCATAAGATTAATAATATGATTATAACAATTCTGCCAAGCATAAGATAATTTGTTAAATGTGTCCTTTAATTGATAAAATGGATATTAGTTATTTAATTGCAAATAACTGAAACACATACGTTCATTATATACCTGTGTCTATATATGTAATATATAGGGTATATGAGCACAGACTTTCACATGACCTACCACTATCCACACTATCTCATAACACTGATACACTTGAACACATATATGTTGAAAAGATAAATAATCACCAATATATGTATTCCATGCTAAACCATCAATCATCAGTTGGTCCAGATTACCATCTCTACACATATATGCTATAAGTGTTCAGGTATATATATTAAGATAGCCAAACCTCGTACTTTAATGGACAGGCTTCAATCCACCCCACACTCCAACTCTTCAACCGTCCATCCAATTGAAAATCTGATGATGAATTGCTCAAAGGCCACCCTGAGGCCGAGATTCTTGTCACACCCATGTTGACCTAAGGTCAATCTGACTCTTCATGTACAGGACATAATCCATTTAATACATATACAAGGGCTGGGCAGACATCTCTACTATGTAATAACTGAAACGAACAGGCTTATTATATACCTGCGTCTATATATGTAATATATAGGTATATCTCATATACCTTATATATTAATTACAAATAGAAAAAAAAAATCATATTCTAGAATTATATGTTTTATAAAAAAATAAATTAAAAAATTCCTTTGTGAAATAATGAAAAGACAAGCTATTTCTTTAACAATAAAAAATAGCTTTTTTTTTTATTTGAGTGAATGCTATTGAATAAACATATACACACAAACCAGTAATACTATTGAAACTATGAGGATGATATGAAATCTGGAAAGTATTTAAATAATAAAAACAAAAACTTTTATTTAAAAAAAAATATTTAAAGTATATTTAATAAAGAATTGTAATTTATATTGGCCATGGGTAAATAATCTTATCACTATGTGATATGTGTGCATGTTATAATAAATGGATAATTATATTAAAATATACTCATCAATATTAAAATATTCTATAAAATGAATATTGTTGTTATTTGATATCTAGAATAAATTAAAAAAATGTGCTGTCCTAGATTATTAAATAATTATTATTACAATTTATAAAAAATATTTTTCCTTGTATTACGTTTATTTATATAAATGAATTGATTTATGAGAACGCTTGACATAAGGTGGAAAAAGTATATTAAAGGCTGTTTACCTTTTAAAAAAAAAAAAAAAAAAAGTAATAAAAATTTAGTGGAATGCTTCTCTGCTTTATAAAAGAGCATGATTTTGCATAAAAATAAAGTACAAAGAAATTTTCTGTTTTAAAATTGAAATGTATAATACTCATATATTTTAAGTGATCAGAAATTAAAAAGATGAACTGCTAAATTAATAAGTTAAAGGAAGGAGTTTATCCCCTCATTTTCTATAACCCTTCCCAGGAAATTGGATCAAGGAATTAACATGAAATAATTGATTATACAACACAAATTTCTCTCTTGAAAATTAATGAAGCATCTTTTTTTTTTCCATATGTCATAGCATCAATCGGGAGGCGAACCCACAACAACCGTCTGCAACCAACTGCTGCTGTGATAGGATGTGATGTGATGTATTTTGACTTCTCCTTAAACGAAGTCAAGAATATCTCAGCAAAAAATGCCCCGATAAACCTGTTAGCCACTTTATTTTCCATTGCCCACTCTAATGCTTGCTTGCAAGATGACTGCACTGACCTCTCGGCTAACAATGCTTGACAAATGAAGCATCTTGGTAGGAAATAATAAGTGTATAATGCAACCCTCTCTTTGAAGTTAAAGAAAATCCTAGCATCGAAAATATAGCATTAAAAAGATAACATGGAATAAGTATTATATAATACAAATCTTATTTCAAAATTATTGGATATAATTTAAAATATTTTTGTTCAACAATGAAGCAAAAAAATAAAAAATTATTGTTCAAAAACAAAGTTAGATATTTAAAGTTAAAATTTATTAGCAATAATTCCACTTCATTATTCTTTCATTAGCTTCAAGAGATTACTGGTCAGCCCAAAGAAACAAATATATAAGGATAATTAACAATTTTTATTCAGAATCACACTATCTAGGGCTATTAAAAAATGATAACTTTCATCTAAAAAAATAACTTCCTGATGCATTCTATGTTAAGTAGAGTCTTGATAACATTTGTGTTTAGGAAATATTAATCATAAAAAAATGTATTAATTAATATGCATATGCAAATTAATTATAAAGGTGATTGCTTTAGTTAAGTTATTATTTTTTTAATATGAAAAAATATAAAAATATTTAATTAATAAATATGATTATAGTCAAGCGTTGGTGGCCGAGTGGTTAGCACAGCTGCTTTACAAGCAGTTGTCCTGGGGTTCGCTTCCCGGCCGATGCTTTGACACATTATAATAAATATGATTATAGGTATTGACTCTTGATATACATTGAAGATGTAGAAAGTGAAGAAAAGCAAAAAAATATACATTTTAAATCTTTATCCTAGAGTTAAATATTGTCAATTCTTAATGAGATATACGTTTGCTCCATTTCATAATTATAATATCCAATTCAAAAACACAATCTAAATCGTAAATGATAAATCTGTTTGAGTATTTCATGTATCATATAATAATAAATTCTAATAAAGATCGTTTATTCTATTATACCAATTTAATTTTAACGGAACTGAAATATACTTTTAAGATTGCAAAACTACTATTGAAAATTTATAAGGAGTATAGTTATTAATTTATTGTTTTTATTATTCTTATTTAGTATTAATTATAATAATCATAATGCACGTTTTGTATAATAAAATTATTATTGTTATCATTTGCCATGGTATTCTTAATCTCTAATTTGTTTTTAAGTCTCTAGTTTATTTTGGAGTTAATGTAAAATCTGTCAGTGATGGGTATTACATTGGAGTTTGCTATATCTATTCATTTTGTTATTCTTGTTTTAATATTCCAATATAAAGCTTTAAAGCATTAATATATTGCGCATGCGCATTGACTAAAGATCACAAGATCACTGTAACTAAACTTCCTCTTGGTTGTCCATAAAATATCTATCCTGCATGGTGCTCGGCAGCAGCAGCAAATAATGTTTTCAGGTTGACATATATATATATATATATATATAATCTTGATACTACACCTCATTTCCATGCCATAGCTATTGCTTTACATTATCATTTTATTTATTTATTCCATTACAGTGTTTGGCTTTCCCAATCATTGGAGTATGGTGATAATTTTATATCCTGAGACAGAAGAGTAGTTGCTTTTATTCATTTATTCCGTCACAATATGTTTCAATAAACATATATCTACATGAATAATTTTTGCATTTTTCTACTTATTATTTTTGTTTATAATTTTATTCTGTTTATGAATTATATTTTTTAAATTAAACTGTAGGTATGTGTATATAAAATAGTGATCAACTTTAATATAACTGATATAAAAACAACTTAAAAGTAAGGGAAATGTATTTGCAGCATCAAATCAATTTTCATTGCTCATACAAATCTTATCAAGATCCTTCCCTAATTAACACATGATAAATTAAACTATCACAATTCATTCTAATGATCATCATTAAAAATATAATATATTAAAAATAATATATACATAATATTTATAAGTATTAATAAATAAATTTTATTTAATATTAAATTATTTATTATCAGTTTTATTTAAAGTGTAATGAAGATAGCATTACGAATAATTTAAAGCTTGAAAATTGACTAATTATATATATAAATGTTAAAAATCTTCTTTATCTATGTATATGAACTAAATATATCTATGGATTATTATAATAAAGAATAGAAATAAAGAGATCATATCAAAGTAAGCAATCCCTGAGGCTAAACAAATCTTCTCATTTACCTATAATAGCTTTTTTATGTGTAATGAAAATTCTGTACACATAAAAGATAATACAACAGAGTATTTAATTATATAGCAGGTAATCATCACTTCTTGCTAGCACCATCAAACAGTGATGTTAGAACTGCAAGGATACTCTCACCCATTCCAAGAGTATCCTTGCAGTTCTAACATCACTGTTTGATGGTGCTAGTGAGAAGGGATGATTACAATCTAAACACTGCACTGGTAATGTCCATTGATTATTATAACATAGATTATTGTAAATAAAATATAAATAGCTATCTACTAATTTATGTTATTTACTCGGAGTCTGGCATCAAATGTAATGGATGTGACACATCAATGCATTATGATATTTGTCTAAATATATGTACGTATATGTGACAAATGTTTTTGGAGGTTTTACCACATGTAAAGTTGAGAATGATACCATTCATAAAAAAATATCAATAGATAAATGGTCCTAAACATTATTGTAGTGTTGCATGATTTTTGAAATTTCTTAACAATTTTTCAATAATGGCCCAGTTATTTTCTTCAGGGAATGATTCTCTATTATTTTGAATAAAATACTTGGGCTATTATTAAAAAATAGACAAATAATTTTAGATATAAACAATCAGTACTAGCTTCATCTTAACCTTCCTGTACATTAATAGTTTTCATTGTTCTTGCTTGCAAGAAGCTTTCAACTTTTATTTTAATATTAAACCATTATTATTTATCAGAGTACAATAAATTTGACTGCTTTTAATAGATATTTTTGTTTAAAAATTAAAGAAATTTTAAAAAATCACATTTGATTTTCAGAATTATTTTAAAAATTAGATTTTAATCAAAACAAATTTCATCATGGGAGGAGTAGAGTAAATTTTCAAAATGAACGAAATTGTTCTAGTATAATATTTGTTTTTAAAATCTGAACAAATAATTATTAATGTCTAGTAAATCTATCAACTTATGCTTTAAAATTTTAATTTTTTTTAGTAATTTTTATGATATTACTATATTTTCTAACAGACTGTTAATTATGACATTTTCAGGATTGTACTTCCCACGGAACTGTAATTTCTACTATAACATTATTTAGAATAATATAAACGTTTATATTTAAAAATAAAACATTTCTGTAAAAAATAAATATGTAATAGTATATATTTTTGATTTCTAAGAATTATCACACAATTATTATGCAAAAATCATCATAAACTTTTTTAAAAATCAAGTTTTTAATCATTTGTAATATTTTTCAAAATAATATTGCAAAGTTAGAGATTACCAAAAATACAATGAACACTCATCATTGTGGAGCTTAATGTATTTTGAAGTTCCTGTTTTTAGGATTATCTTGACATTTCCAGCATTGTTTTGAAATTAAAATATTAGAAAAAAAAATCCCTGAATTTTAAAGTTTGAAATAAAAAAGTTTGCAAAATCTCTCAATACACACTAAAGTTACAAATTCGTTTTTTTGATTTCCCGACTGATAAAACATCAATTTGCAAAATGTGAAGGGTAAGAAATGAAAATATCTAATATCTTTTATTCATTATGTTAGCATTTGGAAAGATGAATTTCCAAGTGCTATCTATATTAGCCTGAAATGGCTATATGGCCATATAGAAACATAAGAAGTATCTCATATCCCTCCTAAGAAAAACACTTGTTTAATATAAATATTTCAAATTTGATTTTATATAAGTATTATTTACAATATATATTAAAATGTTTGTATAAAAAATTGGTACTTGTATATTAGACCTGCAACATGTATTAGACCTGCAGTGTCTTGTTACATTCATATCAATCCACTGACAACTTTCTAATATTTTGATCAGATCAAAATAATGTGTACACTTGGATCTTCTACAAACTTAAAATGATAAATTTGTCAAAATGGACAATGTGTATATGATATTTTTGCAAGATTTACCAAGTTATTGCCAGCCTGAATACGTAAGTGCAGTTGCAAATCTAATACTAAAACAATTCCTAAATTACAAAATACTCTAAAATATTACCAAAAAACCAATATTGTATCCTGTGTTACTACCTTAAAAGCATGGATGTATATGTGTGGGTATGTATTGTAGCTCAGGTCATCCAGGAATTAAGCTCTGCCTTTTCTGTGCGCCATTTTCCATACAGATCAATTGTAGTTTTCCAATTTAAAAATAAACATCGTAAGTTTCACAATTATGAATTAATGTTTAAAAGTACATTATTTTAATATTACTAAAAATATGACTTTATTCTCCTGGGTGACCTAAGCTTCAGTACATACCCACTCATATATATATACATGCTAATAAGATAGTAACACAGGATACAACATTAGAATAAACAAATAACAAAATTAATATGACACAGAATATTAATTTCTAACAATATATTAAAAATATGAATTTCATTCAGAAATATGGACAAAACAATCCCTAAATTACAAAAATAGTCTAAAATATTATCAAAAAATCATAAAATATATACATACAGTTCTTACTGTAATATATAATAGAAATTGTCAAGATGAAATAAACAATTTGCTGGTTCTATTTTATTTTAAATGGATAATTTTTCTTCCAAAATGGAAACTAAAAGTAAAATGTTTATTTTTCCTAAAATGCACATTAAAGTGCACACTCACTTAACACATGGTGGTTCACATGAAAATGATCATAAACAGCAGTTAGTAATTCAGCACTTTATAAGCCCTCCAACAGTCAAAATATACTCTAAAATTTTTTTAAAAAATCTCAAAATATATACATACAATACTTACCGTGTAATATATAAAAGGAATTGTTGTGATGAAACAATCAATTTTCCAGTCCTACTTTATTTTAAGTGGATATTTTTTCCCCAAAAGCAAAACTAAAAGTATTTTTTATATTTTTTCCTAAACTGTAGACCTACTTAACAAGTGATTATATTTGTGATTTACATGAAAATGATTGTAATCGGCACTTCATAATTCAGTATTAATTTATAGGCTTTCCATTGGTTGGAATAAATCTTCGATCCCTCCACCACATTTTTTATGGCTTCCATAAGAATTGCCACTGTTGTATTATTAATTGTCATGATAAAACACTCATCAGAAATTTGTAATTCAACATTTTTATCGGTCTTCCAACAGTCAGAATAAATCTTTGATCTCTTTCACATTTCACTCAGCTTGGTTTTGGAAAGGCTGTCATCAATTTTATTAGGACTTCCAATTTTATGTTTTCTTGAAAATATAAAACAGCATTCATTTCAGTAGCAGATAAAAAATCTTTGAATCAAAACTACAAACACAAATGAAGTAAAAAATAGTTTTAAAATGCAATTCCCAGCACTGAAATCTGGACAGTAACTAAGAGTATAAAATTATCACAAAACAAAAACACATTGAATAAAATTGGATTAGCTCACAGGGTTTATTTGACATGATTGCAAGGTTATACATTGATCATGGATGTGAAAAGGCATACCATCTCCTCTATGTAGCAGAACTAAGAATACATAAGTACCAAAAAATTATTTTAAAATGTAACCAAAAAATTGCAAATAAAAAAAAAAAATTATTTTTGTTTAACTGAATTCATTCTTATAATCAGTTATTATAATGAAATAAATTTGCTTTTTATTATCATTGCCATTAGTTACAATACCTTTTAAATATTAGTCTTAAAAAGTAGGTAAAAAGCTGTCATTTGAAAAGGATGGAAAAACTTAAGTCATTTAGACTATAAGCAATATGATATACTGCTTTATCTTTAAAAAGGATATAATGTTTAAACTGCACAGGGTAAATTCAAAATAATTTGATTTTTGCAAAATATATATATATATTTAGAAAGGTACTGAGAGGGTTACTTGTTCGATTTAAAAATAATATGAAATTAAGACTATTGAGGATTAATCCTAATGTCTCTTATTAGTAAAATCAATACACAAAACAGATGAAAAATCAATTCAGTTCCATCTATGATCCATGTTCTTGCATGGCTGAAAAATTTGAACACTAATAACTAAGAGAGCAAATATTCTATCATTAGAGATTTTTAGCCTCATTTAAATTAACCATAAGTAATATATATATATGTGTGTGTGTGTGTATGCACACGCATTTTTGCATATTGGTCAGTATAGTCAGCTATCATGTTCATAACCTAAGGTTTTTGTATCGAGATAAAATTCATTTTTTTAGATTAGAAAAATGTTTAACTTTTTATATAAAATTCTCAAAAATAATCTAGATAGCCATTCAATATTAGATAGAAAAGTGTCACGGAAATTAAAATTTCTTCTTATTTAATATTGGACTAATTTATACCCTTCATTCTCTGAAGGGTTATTAGAAAAGATCTTTGTCTGCAACGGGTTACTTAATGACTAAATTATTTTTACGTTTTTCATAAAAATGATATAATATTAAACTCAGTGTATGTTTACAATCACAAAGCTTTATATAAAAATGTTTTAATGAGATCTTAATTGTTTAAGAGTAATCTGTAAAATTATATATAATTGTTGCTTGAATTCTGCCAAATGGAGTCTTTTATGCAAAAATATATTATTTGTAGGGAGAGGGGATGGCTTTTCATTGATTTAAAGAAAACTGAATGTATTATGCCCATTAACAATTTAATGAATATAGCGAAACTATTTTACAATTAGAAATATAAATAATAGAAATATTTTTTCATTTGTTTAAAATTACTGAATATACTGTATTTTTAAATGGCTTTTCATTATTAAGTGCGTAATTTTTAAATAACATTTTGTAATTCTATAATAATTACTAAATTTCTGCCAATTAAATATATAAATTGTGATCCCTTAATTGTTTTACCTCAACTCCTCAAATCTTAGGTTTTAAAAAAAGGTGCACTAAAAAATTAAATAGGATTCTGTTTTTTATCAGCTTTTTTTTAATGCAGTCTTATCATTTTTACGCTTGCTGATGCATGAAATAAATTTTGTGGAAGATGAACATTTGTCAGTGGAACTTTAAGTATATAGTAAATATTTGTTTACTGTTTTAATATAATACTCCAAAAATATTCAGATGAAATAAAATATTAATAAACCTTATGTCAATTATGAATATAATGCTCTGTACAGTTTAGCACAGTGGTAGAGGGTCCTTCTCTGGAATGTGGAGTAGGAATGGTAAAGTGCTAGTCTCCAGAATGTAGAGTCATAAGTTCAATTCTGGTGATCATATTTCTGGTGTCTGAACTTTTTATACACTTTAATGCAATAAAACCATTGAAATATTCTTTTTTTATAATGATTATATTTCAATCATATTCTTTAAGCTTATTAGCTTTCATTTATAAAACTTGAGTGTGTTTTCTAAGATTTGTTGTTAATCTGTGCTGTATTAGATTCATACTTTTAATTTTTTCTTAATATTTTTGTTTTATGACTGATTATCTTTGCTTTAAATTTTTTCAATGATTAATTTTTAATTTATATTTTATTGTTATAATGGTCTAAGTTTTTAGAAGTTACATATTTTAATATAAAATGTTTTACTCAGTTTTTATATGCTGCATTGATGTGAAAAAACAATTTGATTTGATTCTAGATAACCACAAAATATTTACAAAATATTGATTCTATTCACTTTCATTGAAGATTTTTGTATTGATTTACTGTATTTTTGAATGCCTTTTTTATAGAAACAAATAATTTCAGAAATTATTGACTGTATGATTAAGATGAATGTGAAAAATATTAAAGCCTTCCTCTTTCTACTTAAATAAAAATGTAACTAGGTTCTTATAAATATCCATATTTATAAAGGTCTTTATTTATAACTGCCACTTATAAACAAGGTTTTCATTAAATAAAGTAATATTTACCAAGGCAATAACCTTTAAGCATGTGCACTTGAAAATGTGAAAGTTAGGAACCTCTACAGGTCTTAATCACAAACTTACGCTTTGGAAAAAAAAGAGGGAAACCCCTTCTTTACTTCAACCTACTTTCTATATAAATAGAGATTCCTAACTATAAGATCTTTCCATTGACCCATTCGCAAGTATTAATGTATAATAGGAATTGTGGACTTAATCAGTGAAGTATTAAATAGCTTCACGCTCAGTTCTAACTGCTTCAGCTTCACCTATTTATATAGAAAGTAGGTTGAAGTAAAGAAGGGGTTCCCCTCTTTTCTTCCAAAGCATAAGCTTGTGGTTAAGACCTGTAGAGGTCCCTACCTTCACATTTTCAAGCGCACATACTTAAAGGTTTATTGCCTTGGTAAATATTACTTACGTAATCAATGTGCGTTAAATAAATTTATAATTACAACTTTAAATAAAGTAGTGTTTAAGAAAGATAATTTTGTAATAATGTGGCTTGGTGTATTAATATATGTGTTTGTTTCTTGTTTTTCCACTTTTAAATCACTCTTCTATAGCTATCTGTAATGATATTTCTATAATTTTAATGGCAAAACCATGAACTAACAACTATTGTTTTATTGATTTAAAAAACATCCTGAAGAGATCAGTATTTTCCAATAGTCGATAAAATTCAGAGAATTTTAGTCTTGCCAACATATTTGGTGAAATTAGTTCTTTGTAATCCATTTCGGACACCATTTTTAAGATTGCTTTGAGAAAATGATTTTTGCATAGTTTATTAAATAGTTCAGATTATTTTTATATAATAATTGCATAATAATCATTTAAAACAAAAATAATCAAACTTACACATTTTGATTTTAATCATGTATGCTTTATTTTTAGAAATAGGTTAATAAATTTGACCATAATATTAATAAAGAAAACCACAGGCAATAGAATAACAATATCTCATGAAACTGAATACTGTTAGCTTATCAAGATCATGTTTGTGAGATATTCTAAAAATTATAAATGCAATTTTAATATTTTATAACAAAATTATAGACTTCACATTTGAGTGTTCTCGTTTTTCAAATAAGTTTTATATTTCGAAGATTTTGATATTATTCTCAAATGCAGCTTTGATTTTTTCTTCCCCTCATGCAATGACAAAAGGCCCTGTGTTCTCATTACATAATCATTTTTTCAACATTTGCATATTTTAAATATAATTTTTAGGGTGTTTTTTTATTTGTAAATTTAAATTTTTAAGAAATCAACTCCAATTTATTGAGTTTTTAGTATAGAACAAAGATTTTATACTGATCAAAGATTGAACATCAACAAAAACTCTCATAGAATTAAAACAATTGAAGATATTAACCTCATAGAGTGTTAATAGTAAAAGTTTTAATATATAAATGTCATTGGTCAAAGAACTCATTTAGGTGATTAAATCACTGATTTATAAGTAATGCTAGAACTGCAGTATAATGCATGGGTCTGGTATGGTAGAGAGTGGTAAAGTTTGGAATTCAAGATTCATGAATTGTAGATCCTTTTTGTACTTCTTGTGCATTAATTGCTTATGAATTCCTGCACAATAAACCAATTGCTTATAATTACTGTTGTGGACTCATCCTAACTGAACAGAAGTTCACCTTCAAATAATGGATTTGTTTTTATTGGAATATTATCATAAGATTGAATTCAAATCACAATAAAATTAACCAATGAAATAACAATAAAAGACAATAAATAACTGATGACATAAACAGGCAAGTTGAAGGCTATGTCAATGAATCCAATTATTTCTAGTAAGGTTGGGATCTTACCATATATTAAAGTCCATTTAAGAAGCAAAGCAGTCAAAGCTTTCTGATGTTCAAACAACTGTTAGACATTGAATGATAGTACTACATTGTCCATAATATTATAGAATATAGTGAGGCATGCTTAAGCCTGGAAAACTGCTAACTGCAGTCATTACTATATCTTTACAGAGGCAAGACACCTATAGGTTGAAAGCGTCATGATTCCAAAGAGAAGTCACAATATTTTTTCCCAAATATTTGGCTGTACCCCTAATGATAAGATTTGGATAGTTGGTTGACTATAACTGAGATGAACCACTGCACCTAAACATTTTTATATATTTTGGATTGTAAATACATACTATAAATATCTTTATATTTACAGAGTTGTATGTTAATTTTAAATGACCAGGAATATTATTTCCTGTCATATTACAATATAAACTCGACAATTACTATATATCAGTTAAACCATGTGTTAGAATATATTTGTAAAAACGTTAATATTTGTGTTAATATTAAGAATACCTTTGAAAGCGCTAGAAGAAATCAATAAAAGTTTGTCATTTATTTATTTGATTTGATTGATTTATTTATATATAGTCGAATTACATATGCGTGTGTATTCTTAATATTAACACAAATATTAAAGTTTTTACATATATATCAGTTGAAAATGTTTAGGATCCACCTTCTTTTTATGTTCAGATTTATTACTATTAAAACATTAATTTAAATAAAAACTAAATAATTACATACCACATGGTAGCCCCTAATAAAAAGGATATTTAATTATAGCACAATAGGTAGAAAATAATTAAGATTTTAGTGTAGTAAAAGGAATTATTTATTGCTAAAATATTTGATGACTAATCCCTTTCTTTCCACTTCAGATGATCCCTTTAAGCATAAGGTATAAATATGTACTAGATATACATACCAAAAATAATCCACAGAATAAATTTCAGCTTTATAACTTTATATAGTAAAACTCTAATGTTGAATCAAACTGCATGGGTCGATTCTCATATGGGAAAAGTTAATAAAACCTTTAGTATTGTAACTGTTGCATTTATCCAATCACTTTGTTATTTAGATATCACATGACTCTTATAATTATAAAATTACTCGTGATATATATTATTTAAGCTAATGATCTAAAATTTTATTTATTTATTTGTTATTAACATTACAAATTGCCAAAACCACTTACAGTAATGCTTACATTAAAACAGGAAAAACTCTCCACCCAGTAGTGCCACTCAGTGAAAACCAGATGAATCAATGGATGCCAAAAGGCTTGTGCATAAAATTCCTATCTAGTGCCTACTCATGCAATATCCCCAGACTAGTTTCTAGCTTGTGACTTTCATCAGTGAGAAACCTTGGATCTGAGAGCACTGCACCTAGATATTAGAATCTAATGTAACCATCTAGCAGCCACCTTTTATCTCTACTTAACTACAAAACTATGAGGATAAAATTGGAAAACACAATAATATTTTCAATCCAATCCTCACTGATGAAAGCCACAAGCTAGAAACTAGTCTGGGGATATTGAATGAGTATGCACTAGATAAGTATTTTATGCACAAGTCTTCTGGTATCCATTGATTACTCTGACTTGTACTGAGTGGCACTGCTGTATGGAGAGTTTTGCTTGTTTTAATAACAGTTATGAGAAAGCATAAGAAATGGTGATCATGTGATGTTTAGCGGCTTACTGCTTACATTCTAGAATAAATTCATTAACAATGTTTTTTAGTAACCAATTTAATAAAATCCTTTTTAAAAATTGATTTTTTTTTTCATGCATTATAGCAGGGGTGGGCAAACAGTGGCCCGAGGGCCACAGCCCGCTAAGACTTTTTATGTGACCCTCCAAGACAATCAGAAAAATCCACCTTGGACTGAGATTTCCTTCCTGTTGCATGACCGAATATTCATCTCATATTTTCCACTAGAATGGCCACATCAATATACATGCGCAGCGTAGATACGATGTGCAGTGATTTTCCAGTTGATCTGATTAATTTCAATTTTGTCTTTGCATTAGCAAATATATATATTTCCAACTTTTGTGAAACCATGAATGCTCCAAAAAAAAAATGTAAAATTAGTAATGAATGCCATGTGTTTAATGAAGAATGGACAAATATTTTTTTGGTATTACAGGGAATAAAGCAGTGTGTTTATTGTGTCATGAAAAATGATGTGGCCCTCCGTTAACCTTCGCTTCCACAAAGTGGCCCCCGATGTGGCCCTCCACCAACTTATGTGGCCCCTGAGCCAAAACAATTGCCCACCCCTGCATTATAGCATCAGCCAGGAAGCAAACTCGCTAACCTGGGACAACTGCTTGTAAGGTGGCTGTGCTGACCACTTAACTACCAATAGGTGTTTTTAAGATTCTCTTCATAGTAGTAAATATTTATTGTTGAGATAGAGTATGTTAATGATTTTTCATACAATATCAAAGAAGGGTTTAAGATCTTACAATGTTCTTAAAATTTAAAGAAACTTAAAGTTTTTATTTATACTGATAAACTTTTGAAATCCATTATAAATTTTAACTCATTGAAATGATTTTGATTATTACTAATCGAAATTTGAAATGTAAAATGTACCAAGACATTGAATAAGAGTAATTTTGTCTTTGTTGATAATAACCTTCCATTTCTAATGATGTAATCAAATTATTGAATACCTTAAGACCTTAAATCCATGAATCTATTTGTCTAACTACATAACTTTAGATTTATTTGATCTTTTAATCAAAAAGTGCTATATACCAAAGAGTACATCACATAATAGTATCCTCTAGTTAATATTTAATTTGCAAGCAGTGTAGAGAAAGTGGTTACATAAGACATAATTCTGAATATTATTTTGATGTTTCCATCTGGTATGTGTTGATTTTTTGTACTTGTAAAGATTATTCTGGAGTAAAAAAAAGTATATTGCTATTAGAAAATATGGTAAGATAGTGTATTTATACATCTAGAAAAAAACTCAAAATGTATAAAATGAAATACAATAATTTATTTGACACAAAAAAGATAAGCAATATAACCAATGATTAAAATTGGATTAAATTTGGAGTCATGATAATAACATTGTTATACAATTTTAAAAATATTCAGATAACCTTCAATTGATTCTGCGGTAAATTCAGTATTCATGAATCTAAAGCCTGGTTTCAATTTCGAAGCTAGTACTGCCACTAGTTAGGCCGGTAATATCTGAAGAAGACAGGAGAATAATACGGTTCATAACATTGTGTTATATAGTAACCTGCCTGCTATTCTTAATAGTTTAATGTATTTGATAAGTTTAAATAAAGTCTAAAAAAATGTTAAATATATAAATTTATACATTATAAGGGATAAAGTCACCTAGATCCAATAAACATAACACCGATATAATTTTATGCAGGAATCATGTTACTTTCTATCGCACCAATGTCAATTTGAGTAAAATGGGTTCAATCAATTAAACAAACAGAATTTTAGAAACTTTCAGCTTTGCATCTGACTTATCTCTGCACTGTGCCATACTCATCATCGAAGTCATCCAAGATTAATTAAACACTGTGTAATCACATAATGTTTTCACCTGATATTTAGTATATCATGTTTATTTATAGCTAATATGTATTACACATATATTCACACACCTTTCTTTTTTAGATTAAATATTCTCTATTGATAACTATGAGAGAAAAAAGGCCAAAAAAAAAAAAAAAAAACCCAGCAAAAGTTGTTTTATTTTTCTTTCTTTAAAGAATTTAAAAGGTTTATAAATCAAAAGATGTTTTTCCTTACTTATTTTTTTTTATATATTTTTTAAAACAACTTTTTTTTTAAATTATAAAAAAAATCATTCTATTTTTTTTATTTAAGAAAATGTCAAAAATATATACTCAAAAGTAAGATAAATAGAAAGCTAATCAAGCACATTTATATAGATACAGTACCTTCTGTTTCACTGCCTTAGAAACATTTACTATAACAACGCCATCTAGTGCAAATTTGAATAATCAGAGGTTAGTAAGTAGTAGTGCCATATTCAAAATCCTGGGAGCAACTTTTGAACGATGGTCCTTATCAAGGAGAAGCATTGGGTTGCATTAACACCTTTAGACTCCACCATTACTTTTAAAAAAGGAGATAGCACTCCATAGTAGGCCAGAAATTATATATTTCAGTGAATCAGTTATATGTTAACTGCTATTGTTTGCACCTATTGCAGATGTTGAAAGTCAGTTGGGAAAGTCATGTGATTGTTTATATTTATTTTCCCTGTTTATCTATACAATTTGATGTATGCATTTGTGCAGATGTGTAAATAGATGTAATTTTGTATGACTATAAATGTATGCAATTGTTTATATATATATATATATATGAAATCTTATAATTAAATATTAGTAAATTACAGTAATCAAAATTTTTTTGATTACAAAAAATATAATTATCACTTAGGAACACTTTCGACTATTCTCATAGTCTTTGTCAACTAATACTTTGAAAGGTTAACTTTCCCATAATTCCATGATCTTAACCTTTGCTGCCTGCCCTGTTAATTAAGTCCTGCTTGTATTTTCCCATAATTCCATGATCTTAATGTTTGCTATCTGCCTATTGATTAAGTCCTGCTAGGACTTAATCAATAATCAGGCAGTAAACATTAATATCTTGGAATCATGGGAAGGTTAACCTTTCAAAGTATTAGTTGACAAAGATTACGAGGATAGTCGAAAGTGCTCCTAAGTGATGATTATAGTCTTTGTACTTTTTAAAATTTTTGATTACTGTATTTACTAATATTTAATTATAAGATTCCATATATTACTTTGAAGAAATATAGACATTGATTTATAATATTATTACATATATATAATTGTTGATATACATATATTAAATCATGTGATAATTTCTCAAGATTATCACTCCAGGAATCAATCTCTTGTTGAGGCAACAACTGTGAATAAAAGATGGATTCCATTTTTTTCTATAAGATATTAATATAGGCAGAAGAATTGATGTTTTGACTACAATAGTTTGAGATT
The DNA here is from genome assembly GCA_028023455.1 of Epiperipatus broadwayi. Taxonomy (NCBI): domain Eukaryota; kingdom Metazoa; phylum Onychophora; class Udeonychophora; order Euonychophora; family Peripatidae; genus Epiperipatus; species Epiperipatus broadwayi. The sequence goes on from JAQFVV010006742.1 coordinate 243,588, forward strand.
TTTAATTTCGAAGTTTAAATAAATCTCAATAAACAGGCACACATAACTTGTCTTGAAAGCAGACTAATAAATAAACATTTTTAGGATTTTCAAACCCTCTAAACTGAATTGCTAATAAATCTGGTTTTGTATAAAGCAAAACGGTTCATTAAATGTAAAATACATGATACTAGCTGTATTTAAATACCAAAATACATATATTGGATAGCATTTACCGTTTTCACATGTATGTGGTCATATTATAAGTTGTATAAGATAAATTGGAAAGCTGTGGGGGGTTTAAAAGTCTGAGTTCAAAGTCCTTATAATTATATTAAGTTTAGTATAGACAATATACATGTATTTTAATATTATATATTCAACCAGTATTTTATCCATCCCTCTTTTGTATAAGTAAATGGATATATTAAAGTCCAATGTGTGAAGAGTCAGATTGACTTGAGGTTAACATGGGTGTGACAGTAATATTGACATCATCAAGGGTTTTGAGTATTTCATTTTCAGATTTTCAGTGATGTGGGTGGCTGAAGAATTCAACAGTGGAGAAAATTAAATCTTGTCCATTAAAGTTTGGAGATCTGCTATCTTAATATAAACTGTTCAGTGATTGTATATAGGTGTTGGAGATAGTGATCTGGACCAACTGATGATTGCTGGTTCAGCACAAAATATGTATATTGGAGATCATTTATCTTTTTCACATGTATGTGGTCATGTGTATCAGTTGTATAATATGCATTGGATAACTGTGGGGAGTTTTAAAGTCTGAGTTCAAGACCCTTAAAATATATATGTATATCATTAAAATCATGTACTATTAAGTTCAAGACCCTTATAATATATATATATATATATATATATATATATCATATCATCATATATATATCCCTATATATATTGTACCGGTATAAATCCACCACGCTTACTCATACACAGTACCCGAGTTCAAACCCAGTCCACGTTTAAGAATAAATTCCCAAAACGCCAACTGAATTCAAACCCAAACCCCGGCATGACCAACCGATGATGACTTTACACCAGCACGGGGTTATCCCTTTTCTAGCTCAGCTTAGAACATGGACTAAATTCTTACAGTTAATGATATATAGGTTTATTAGACTATAGATATTGGAACGGTCATTCATGTAACGTATATATTTAAGTTGCCAATACAGACAGTAAGTGGCTAAATAGACTTAGAGAGTAATAAGGTGGAGGACACAAAAATTTAGATTAAATAAAGTGTTTAATAAGCAAAATATAAAGCATATAAATATAATGTTAAATAAGACAAATAGAAAGTGGATAAATATAAGGTTATATAATAGAAATATACAGCATCTAAATATAGTGTTAGACAGTACGGTAAGACTTCATAAATCCTCTTGTATTTGGCTACTAGTCTTTAGTGAACGTTTTATTTAATAAACAAACTTATGCCAATAGCTGGATAGTTAAATAATTGACAGGTGGTTAAGAGAATCAGAGTATTAGAGCATTGGAAAAAATATTTATCTAAAGATTTTTGTTTACTTATTTTATTTGAATAGGCTCGAGCCGAAACGTAGACGAACAGTGGAGATGGTTTTATATAAATACGACATAAGAGATAGGTGAACTGGAGGTTTTATATAAATACGACGTGGAAAATAGATGAACTGGTGGTTTTATATAAATACGACGTGGAAAATATATGAACTGGTGGTTGCCTATATTCAAGAGCCCTACAGTAATCAATTGCGGTGCATTAACGGAATACCGGGCGGCTTGTTCTTTGACAAGGCTTAATGCCCCCAAGTAGTTCCGGGACACGACAACCAGCCGGGGTTATTTCGAACCCCGGTGATCCAAGAGATTACCGGGAAAGAAAAACTGCTTTCATTCCCCAATGGTAGAATGGCGAGACGCTGACTTCAGCGAAGGAAAGGCATTGCCACAGACGTGAAGGACGAATACTTGAAGCGGATTTTTTAAAAGAAATTATATAAAACCTGGAAACTATTTGTCTGTTTCTACGCCACAGGCTGAGATCCTTATCCCAATAAAACATAGCGAAATTAAACTGACGGTGAAAAAACAATAATTAGTTAATTTTACTCTGGGACTCCTAACCCTTCAGGTTGATAGGCGGTAGCGATAGTATCAAATTACGCAATGAATTATTTCTCATATTATACATAACATTAATGAACACTTTGAAACGATTATATATATATTTAAGATTGAAACTTGGATTGTAATTTTATAACAACTGAACATAGAATAATAAAGTGATTTAACATTTACTAACTCGGAATGTGAAAGAATATTTAATTCAGAACATGAAATTACTTTTAAATTAAATTGATCATTATTACACACTAGTTTACACAGATTTGGAAATATTACTATTGGCAATGTTTGTTTATGAAATAAGCAATACACAAAACAATATAAATGCATTCATTTAAATGATTATTACGATTAATTACAAATGTTATAAATTATTTCTAAAGACTAGAGCAGAGGGTTAAAAAGAAAAGAAAATTTACTGACAGGTTAAATAATAGCATTATAAATGATATAAAGACTTACATATGATTCACTTGATTAATAATATTAAGCACGGAAGAAAATTAAAGTTCGTGTAACAAAGTTCTCTTTTTCTTCATCCAGCTTGACTTGTAACGTAGGCGCGCATTTTTGAAAGTTATTTGTAAGGCATAGTAAATTTTGAGATTGGAAGTTGGAAATTCTGAAGTATATGAAACATGATCAAACAGCGGCACGAGGATCCATATTGGCGGGCAAGGACCAGCTCCTGGCAATTAGCCCATGAACATGGCGATTCACTGGTAAACTTCTTAATAAGATATTTGAATTGTTATTAACTGCTGTGTTGTCTCGAGACTCTCTCTCAAACACCACCAAAGTTAGAATGTCAGTTTTTCTCTAAAGTAGCCACTGCTGACCTTTCCGACTTGTTTTTGTTTTAGGCTCCGCCTACTTTCTCTAGCCTCTAGCGATGCAGCTTGACCAACAATCAATTATCAGTTTTTAGCAATCTTTTAATTTAATATGCTATTTTTAAATCGATACATTAATTACATATAAAAATTCCTTACTAATTTTGACTACAACTTAATTGCTCTGAACATTTGTGCAATTAGATTTTAATTAAAAACACTGATCAAAGGAATGTGATTTTTGATCAGTATTTTTAAACGACTTTATACAATTTTAAAACTAAAATTTAAAACAAATACGCCCGCACTGAAACTTTAAATTAAATGATATAAATTCGCAAACCACGCACACACAAATATTATTTCATGGTTTGCGACATTTATAGACGGAATCTTTACATATTTATTTATAAACTATAAAATATATAACTAATTTTTATTATAACTTAAAATAGACAAAATCTCACTGCGGGCGAACAGTAGTTTGAATTACCGTACATAAAAACACCTGAAACGAAGATCGGTTCTCCGATCTGTCTGTTTCATTTCTTGTCACTTTATAAAAAAAAACAACAAAAAAAAAATGATTATACATAATTTCTGGTTACATTTTTTTCATTCATTTTTTTACATAATTGATTTTTTTTTTATTGATTTGACCTTGGAGAACAGTCTGGGTGAGGGTTTGAACTTAACATTTATAAAGGTGAGTATATTGCCGTAATTCCTTTTCTCATCATCATGTGCATGTCATAGTGGTCATTTCCCGGGTTATCATTTTGTATATCTCTACCTTCTCCCTGGGTCGGGAGGTATATAAAGGTTATAGGTATGTCTTTTTAGATCTCTTAGTAAAATAGCAAAAGCGGTCACAATATTGTGCTTTGGTATATTATTATATTGTTCATTATTAAAAGTATCTTGCTTTAAAAGAATTTCTCTAACTTTCTGTGATCTAATGGCATCCATTATAACATTTTCACTTTGGGAGTTGAGAAGTTTTTCTCCATTTTTTATGAAACTATTTTTTTTAACATATGTCCATGCTTTAAAACAAAGTTTATTATTTCTGTTTAATGAGTTCAGCTCCTCATCAATTTTGTTCTGATCATATTTCATAAACAAATAAGTATGGGTTTTATTAAAATGGGCAGCATTGTACACAACTAAAGATCTGTCCACTTTCTTCGTTTTCATATCAAGAGGCCATTCAGCATCATTTTTAAACTTTAACTTTGATGACTTCATTAATCTTTCATCATCACTTTTCCACAGAACATCTTTATAATTATTATGAAAATATAACTTCTCATTAATTATGATTTCAGAAGATTCATCCATAACAGTATGTATTGTTCTATTAATATTTTTCATCATCGATACAGCCACTCCATTAGATGGTGGTAAACTGATATAATCACTTTGGGATGGGCTGGCTTGCAGTAAATTTGAAACCACCATTTCCTCAGTACTTTCTTCATTCTTGGCTAAATCTGCTAGAGTAAAACTTTGGCTATGAGTAATCTCTGTCAAATCTAATTCCTTACATTTTTGTTGAGTAGAGTTGGCATTTGTATTCATTAATCCAATCTCATGGGGTTCCAACCTTATTTTAGTTGGTTGAGGTTCTGTGTCCTCTGCTCCACTCCTCGCACTATTGCTTTCCTTGCTGTCCTCAACTTCCCCCGGGGTGGCCTGGTCATCTTCATTTTCCATTCCTGGGTCTTCAGAGGGATTTATTTCTTGCTGACGCTTTGCACTTTCTAAATTTGAGTTGGCTCGGATGCCTCGTGCTTCGTCGATCCTTTCCAGCCTCTCCAACATCATCATCATAATCTTCCTGTACTCTCTCCCCTCTCTGAGGATCGCGTTAAACTTCGCAGCGCGATCGTTGCTCCCTCTGTTTGTTTCCTTCTATTTCTGCCATTTCTGCTTCGTTTTTACTGATAAATGTCTTCAACATAAAAATTCGCTTTGTACAACGCTTTGATTTTTTTATATATATCATAAAAGGTTACTGATCCCTGCTCCTTGTGCCAAATCCTCCTCCGCTGCTGATACTGTTTGTGTGGCTTACTTCCTTTCTCTCTTTCTTCCTTCGCCTACGTTCAGTCTGGTTTTTGTTATCTACGTTTTTTTTTCTTTATTTAGGAATATCATATGACATGTCTAAAATCATTACTAAAAATATACAGGGAAAAAAAAAACTTTCTTTCACCCAGTTCGCACTGTTCTCCTCAGTCCTATAATACATACATATTCATAATGGGTACATAACATAGTATTTTTTTTGTATTTCTGTCAGTAATTCTCTCTTTTTATATATGCCACCCTACTCTCTTTTAAAACAACACTCGCCACTGCTGTATGGACAAACATGTTTGCTGACAAATTTATTTGATAGGCGCCAGCCAGCAACATGTGACCAATAGATAATTTAATCTACTGATCCCCAAATATATACTTTTATATGACCTAATAATTTTTGATTTAAGATTTATATATGCAAAAAAAAAATTTAATACTGACTCCGGTAAGGTTTTTTTTTTTTTTTTATATTACAACATATATATATATGCACACACGTTTTTATTTTTAAAACACAAGAATAATCCTACTTCTTTCTTCTTTTTTCAAAAAAATATTTTTCACAACAAACGAAAATATATATATATATACGTACACAAATATATATACGCGTACACGTTTTTATTTTTTTAGAACTGGACTTAATTCTACTTCTTTATTTTTTCATATGATTTAAACGACAAGAATGAACTCACAAAAACATTATGGAATAACTCATTTATTTTAATTAATTACACTCACGAATTGCTTCTGCTCTCTTTTCAAAAAAAAAATCTTCACTCTGACTTAACAATATTTGGGAGGATTATATACTGAACCTTTGTGTGATGGAAAAAAAAATTTTTATACATTTGTTTCTTACTATAGTTTTCACTTGCGCATTTTAATACGCCAAATACGTATCAATATTATGACAAACGACACAAAAAAAATTGAATATTTTTATCATTTAACTGTTTACTTCCGTTCACTCTGCAGGGTGTGGGAGATTTCTTCCATCGAGCACCACGGAGGGCGTCCAAAAATATAATAACTGTACCGGTATAAATCCACCACGCTTACTCATACACAGTACCCGAGTTCAAACCCAGTCCACGTTTAAGAATAAATTCCCAAAACGCCAACTGAATTCAAACCCAAACCCCGGTATGACCAACCGATGATGACTTTACACCAGCACGGGGTTATCCCTTTTCTAGCTCAGCTTAGAACATGGACTAAATTCTTACAGTTAATGATATATAGGTTTATTAGACTATAGATATTGGAACGGTCATTCATGTAACGTATATATTTAAGTTGCCAATACAGACAGTAAGTGGCTAAATAGACTTAGAGAGTAATAAGGTGGAGGACACAAAAATTTAGATTAAATAAAGTGTTTAATAAGCAAAATATAAAGCATATAAATATAGTGTTAAATAAGACAAATAGAAAGTGGATAAATATAAGGTTATATAATAGAAATATACAGCATCTAAATATAGTGTTATACAGTACGGTAAGACTTCATAAATCCTCTTGTATTTGGCTACTAGTCTTTAGTGAACGTTTTATTTAATAAACAAACTTATGCCAATAGCTGGATAGTTAAATAATTGACAGGTGGTTAAGAGAATCAGAGTATTAGAGCATTGGAAAAAATATTTATCTAAAGATTTTTGTTTACTTATTTTATTTGAATAGGCTCGAGCCGAAACGTAGACGAACAGTGGAGGTGGTTTTATTTAAATACGACATAAGAGATAGGTGAACTGGAGGTTTTATATAAATACGACGTGGAAAATAGATGAACTGGTGGTTTTATATAAATACGACGTGGAAAATATATGAACTGGTGGTTGCCTATATTCAAGAGCCCTACAGTAATCAATTGCGGTGCATTAACGGAATACCGGGCGGCTTGTTCTTTGACAAGGCTTAATGCCCCCAAGTAGTTCCGGGACACGACAACCAGCCGGGGTTATTTCGAACCCCGGTGATCCAAGAGATTACCGGGAAAGAAAAACTGCTTTCATTCCCCAATGGTAGAATGGCGAGACGCTGACTTCAGCGAAGGAAAGGCATTGCCACAGACGTGAAGGACGAATACTTGAAGCGGATTTTTAAAAGAAATTATATAAAACCTGGAAACTATTTGTCTGTTTCTACGCCACAGGCTGAGATCCTTATCCCAATAAAACATAGCGAAATTAAACTGACGGTGAAAAAACAATAATTAGTTAATTTTACTCTGGGACTCCTAACCCTTCAGGTTGACAGGCGGTAGCGATAGTATCAAATTACGCAATGAATTATTTCTCATATTATACATAACATTAATGAACACTTTGAAACGATTATATATATATTTAAGATTGAAACTTGGATTGTAATTTTATAACAACTGAACATAGAATAATAAAGTGATTTAACATTTACTAACTCGGAATGTGAAAGAATATTTAATTCAGAACATGAAATTACTTTTAAATTAAATTGATCATTATTACACACTAGTTTACACAGATTTGGAAATATTACTATTGGCAATGTTTGTTTATGAAATAAGCAATACACAAAACAATATAAATGCATTCATTTAAATGATTATTACGATTAATTACAAATGTTATAAATTATTTCTAAAGACTAGAGCAGAGGGTTAAAAAGAAAAGAAAATTTACTGACAGGTTAAATAATAGCATTATAAATGATATAAAGACTTACATATGATTCACTTGATTAATAATATTAAGCACGGAAGAAAATTAAAGTTCGTGTAACAAAGTTCTCTTTTTCTTCATCCAGCTTGACTTGTAACGTAGGCGCGCATTTTTGAAAGTTATTTGTAAGGCATAGTAACTTTTGAGATTGGAAGTTGGAAATTCTGAAGTATATGAAACATGATCAAACAGCGGCACGAGGATCCATATTGGCGGGCAAGGACCAGCTCCTGGCAATTAGCCCATGAACATGGCGATTCACTGGTAAACTTCTTAATAAGATATTTGAATTGTTATTAACTGCTGTGTTGTCTCGAGACTCTCTCTCAAACACCACCAAAGTTAGAATGTCAGTTTTTCTCTAAAGTAGCCACTGCTGACCTTTCCGACTTGTTTTTGTTTTAGGCTCCGCCTACTTTCTCTAGCCTCTAGCGATGCAGCTTGACCAACAATCAATTATCAGTTTTTAGCAATCTTTTAATTTAATATGCTATTTTTAAATCGATACATTAATTACATATAAAAATTCCTTACTAATTTTGACTACAACTTAATTGCTCTGAACATTTGTGCAATTAGATTTTAATTAAAAACACTGATCAAAGGAATGTGATTTTTGATCAGTATTTTTAAACGACTTTATACAATTTTAAAAAAAACTATAATTTAAACAAATACGCCCGCACTGGAACTTTAAATTAAATGATATAAATTCGCAAACCACGCACACACAAATATTATTTCATGGTTTGCGACATTTATATACGGAAACTTTACATATTTATTTATAAACTATAGAATATATAACTAATTTTTATTATAAATTAAAATAGACAAAATCTCACTGCGGGCGAACAGTGGTTTGCATTACCGTACATGAAAACATCTGAAACGAAGATCGGTTCTCCGATCTGTCTGTTTCAATATATATATATCATCATCATCAACCATTATCAATCCACTGCAGGATGAAGGTCTCTCCAAGTTTAATCCATCTTCTCCAATCTTTAGCTTCTCTTCTCCACAACACCCCTGCACATTTTCTTATTTCATCCATCCATCTCACATGTGGTCTCTTTCTGGGTCTTTTACAATCTCTTGGAATCCAGTTTAAAATTTCAATTGTCCATCTATTATCATCTCTTCTAGCAATATGTCCAGCCCAACTCCATTTCAATCTTTTAATTTTTTCAATAAGGTCAGTAACACCTGTTTGTTGTCTTACCCATACATTGCGTTTTCGATCTCTTCTTGTTACTCCCAACATACATCTCTCCATACTCCTTTGAGTGGTCTGAAGTCTCTGTATTGCTCTTCTATTAAGTGTCCAAGTCTCAGATCCATAAGTAAGAACTGGTAAAACACATTTGTTAAAAACCTTTCTTTTCAAACACATAGGCATATTTCCTTTTAGTATCAAGTTATTTCTACCAAAAGCACTCCAACCAAGTTTAATTCTATGATTAATTTCCTCCATTATGTTTCCATCTGTATTAATAATCTGACCAAGGTATTTGTAACTGTTAACTTCTTCTAATTCTTCATAATCAAACTTTATTTTCATATTTTGAGCAAATCGACTAAACATTACTTTAGTCTTTTTAACATTTATCTTTAGTCCTACTTTTCTACTTTCATCTGCTAATTCCTGCAACATTTCCTGCAGCTCTGAAGCATTATTTGCAAAAACAACTACATCATCTGCAAAATCTAAATGACTTAAATACTCTCCATTTACTTTCACTCCTTTAGTTTCCCATTTTAATCCACAAAATACTTCTTGCAGCACTGCTGTAAAGAGTTTTGGAGATATGGAGTCACCTTGTCTTACACCTTTCTCAATGTTGATTTTTCCAGTATCATTATGTAATCTAATTGTTGCTGTTGCATTCTTATAAATATTCTTTAAAATATGACAATATCATGGATCTATACCTTGATGATCCAATGCTTTAATCACTGAAGAAATGTGTATAGAATCGAATGCCTTTTCATAATCTACAAATCCAAAACATAATGACAGCTCATATTTGTTTGTCCTTTCTATGACTTCTCTCAATACCTGGATATTATCTATTGTACTAAAACCACTTTTAAATCCAGCTTGTTCTCTTGGTTGGTGGAAATCCAAAGTTCTCTGTAGACGAGTTGTAATTATCTTGGTAAAAATTTTATATAAAACTGATAAAAGGCTGATAGGTCTGTAATTTCTAATATCTTCTTTATCACCTTTTTTAAATATTAATATTATTACTACATTCTTCCAATCTTCCGGTACATCTTTATCATTTAGACATTTGGTATATAACTTTGCTAAAATTGTTTCTATTTCTTCACCAGCTTCTTTTAATATATCAATTATAATTCCATCATTTCCTGGAGCCTTTCCTTTCTTCATACACTTAATTGCATGTCTCACTTCTTCATTTAAAATTCTGGGCAATTCGGAAGATGTAATAGATATAGGAGGTACTTGTTCTTTATTACTATATAATTCTTGATAAATATCTTCTACCAATTTCATGATGTCATCTCTCTTTTTAGTAATAATTCCATCTTTTTTTCTTATTGCAGATATAAATTTCCTACCAATACCAAAATGTTGTTTAACATTTTTGAGACTTTTATTTTCTTCTACAGCTTTCCTTGCTATTGCACAGTTATACTTTCTTATATCATTTTCAACTCTTTTCCGTACAATTTTACAAAATTCGAGATATTCAATTCTTTTTAATACATCATTTTTGTATATCTTCATATTACTTCTTTTCTTCATAAATTCTCTAGTCTCAGTAGAAATTTTATTAGTCAATTGCTGCTTTTTTCTACCAGCTATGTTTGTTGCAGTTTTTAAAAGTGTATCAGTTATTTTCATATTAATTTCATTCAAATCTGAATCATGTTCAAAATCTCCTAACACTTGAAACCTATTTGTAAGTTCTAATTTAAATTCATTAGAATGTTTCTGAAGATTAGGAATATCAACTGTAAATATTGTTTTTCTTAATAATTTTTGTCTCTCTAGTTTTACATTAACACGTAACTTACACCTTACTAATCGATGATCACTTCCTGTGTTAAATTTATTAAGAACATTACAATCTTGAAATATGTATTTTCTGTTAGTCAAAATATAATCCAATTCTGCTGTACCTTCATTTGGATGCTTCCATGTCCATTTCCTTTTAACATTTTTCTCAAAAAATGAATTCATAATATAAAGTTTTTCTTTTTCTGCAAACTCCACAAGTCTATGTCCTCTCTCATTTCTATTACCATAACCAAAATTACCTACAGCAATTTCATCTTTCATTTTTCTACCAATTCTAGCATTAAAGTCTCCCATAACAATTTTAAAATGTTGTTTACTCTGATCAAAAGCCTTTTGTACATCCATATAAAAATCTTCTACTACTTCATCACTGAGAACTTGTTGGGGCATAAACCTGAATTATCTGCATTTGGTATCTGCTATTAAGTTGTATAACTAATCTTGCCACTCTGTCCGATACACCATCAATCTCCACAATATTGTTCTTCCACTTTTTATTTATAATGAATCCTACTCCACTTGTATTTCCAATATGTGTGCCTTTATAATAGAGTATATGTCCACTTTTTAAATCAATTGTTTCTTCTCCTTTTCTTCTAACTTCACAAAGTCCAATAATGTCCCATTTAATATAAGACAGTTCTTCTTCTAATTCTTGCAATCTTCCTTCACTTGAAAGTGATCTGCAGTTGTAAGTACCTAAATAAAAAGTCGTCATCAAATGGCAGCCTGGGTCCACAATCAGGGGATTCTTAGCACCTTCTGCCTTCGGCCACCAACCGCTGCCTTGGTTGGTGACTTTACAGCCTCCTGGGAATAAGGGCCATGCTTTATTTTTGTCTGTCATAATTGTATATATGTATTGGAAAAATATTTATCATTTACACAAACATTCATTCTGCCTTATCAGGCACTGAGAAGAAAGACCATGGTGTTTCTTGATATTAAACTCAGAGGTAAAAAGCCAATAAACTCACCACGCTGGCTAATGCATGTTGGTGAGCAGTACTATTTAAGTTACTTTTAGAGAAGTAATTAATACAAGATTACACTCAATAAACAAATACTTGATATCAAAATGGTCAAACGGATATTTGAACTAATGAAAAATTGATCTATAAAAAAGTTTATATAGAAAGTAATTTTACATTTACCTTCACCACACCAAATGGTATAGAGCTATTGAATCTTCATCTAAAGACTGTTTCCCAGCTTTTGATTTTGTTAATAAAGGATGTAATTCAAACATGGAACTAATGCACTTAAGAATCCAGAAACCATTTGTTTTTTAAAAAACACTCTATAATCATAAAGAGTGGTGTTTAGTGCATCACTTTATCAGTTCCAACTTTGAATTCTAGGCTTCACTAACAGAAGTAACAATGAGAAACTGGTATAGAAATGATATCAAGTATTCATTGATTGTCCAAGTTTATAAAAAATGACTCCAAGGAGAATCATTTGTTCTGTTAATAAACAAAGAATAGAAAAGATTTACAGCTGTCATAAGATAGATATCTTTAAGATTAGAAAAACTGATCTAAAGTCATATCTGTGTAGGTATGAATTGGCAACATAGCTTGGAATCAAAATCTTAATTTTTTATTAGCTGGATTAGGATAAAAAATAAATATAGCTGCTGCATTAATTATAGCTTTAAACCCTTGTCTTCACTGATGACAAGCTGGTATGGGGATGGAGATTTTTACCCTTTGTCATCTGGTGTCTATTTATGACTCAAATGTACAGTAGATGGCTTTTCAACAGAGTGGAAGTAACTGCTATTTGAAGGAATTTGCTATTCTTTGAAAGCTTATTTTGTAATAAATAATGTAAAGATTATCAAAACATGTTATAGACAAAAGGTTAAATTCTAAAAATAAAATATTCACATATGGAGAAAAAAATTTCTAGGAATTTTTCAGGTAAGAAGGATGGAGTTGGACCGTGGGCAGGTTTAAATGCTATCTTCATAAATTCAAACATCCTGTAAATAATTTTTAACACCCATGAATCTCATTTCAAATATTAGAAACATGGCAACATTGTTTAGATTCTTGGTGTTTAAATTTAAATGTAAATAATTACATAAAAGTCAGTTGCAAAATATGTGAATACTAGAAAATAAAAAATAATATATGAAAAAATATTTTATAAATAATAATATAAAATAAATCACTCAAACTAAACTCAAAATTAGACAAGATTAGTCAAAAATGTAAAAAAAAAAGTAAAGAATTTTTTTTTTAGGTGGCCAATTGGTTTCTTTGCTAGAGTAGACTTCTAAAAATGCAAAGAAATACACTCGCATTAACAAATACTGTATATACCAAATACACTTCCCATAATTCTCAATTCTATCCCATACATCTTTAAAATGAAATAAACTCTTACATATGTTAATTGTTTAAGTATAATAAAATTTTAATAATAAAGATTCTTTAAATGGAATTAAAGAATCTTTATTATTAAAATCTTATTATATCGAAGTAATTAACTTAATTAAGAGTTCTTTTAATATTAAAGGTATATAGGATATAATTGAGGATTGTGGGAAATGAATATGGCGTACGTGAAACGATTGATTACATAATAAAATAAATGTTTATTTTTTCGAAAATTTTTGGCTAGTCGTATTTAATTTTGAATTTGATGTAAATTATTTATTTTAATGACTAGTTTAGCTTTAGGCTTTTGATATTTAAATAATATATATATTATAAAAAGAAAATTTAATTTAATTTAAGGAGTAATGCTCTAGTGCGCAACCTTTTTATACTTGTGTCCTGCATAAATCAGACTAAAATTTCACGTGACCCATTATACATCATTACAATTCTATTATAAGCATATAAGGATAGTAATAATGACATTCATTTTATCATATACAAATATATATTTTCTTCTTTGCTACTATCTTTATTATTTTCTGAATGTTTGGTGTTTATTATCCATTAAAACTTTTAATTTCTATCATGCACATAAAAATGAGACTCAGGGTGTAAAAAATATTTAATTGTAAACCTTGTGACAAAAATAAATATGATAAATGTATAATAAGATGTGTTTCTTAGTAGATCTGTTGATTTGTAGCGATTCCAACTTTTTTAGTCTGATTTAGAAAATATATACATTCAAGAAAGTAATATATAGGGTATGTGAGCACAGACTTTCACATGACCCACCACTCTCCACTCTATCTCATAACACTGATACACTTGAACACATATATGTTACACATATTGATACAGGTATATAATAAGCCTGTATTTAAGTTATTTAAGAAAGTAATAACATTTAATATTAGAAGAATACTAGCATGAAGAACAAAACTCTGAGAGTCAACAAGAAATGACAACAATATAAGCAATGTAGTATTATTATACACTGTTTATCCAAAGTGGATTGAAATATAAAGACAGATGTGTTTAAGCACACAAGTGGACAGACAAAAGCAGTTTTCATGTATTTTTAATAGTGTTTTGGTTTTGTTGTTTCAATTAAAAATTTATTCTCCAACATGAAAATTCTCAAAATTTTCATGACCCCCAACAATTTTCTGTGACCTCTTAAAGGATCATGACCCAAGATTGCATACAACTGCTCTAAACAACCAAAACCCTTTTTTGGACCACAATTTGTATTGGTATATGTAACTTGAAATAGCAGAGAGTATCCTTATATTAATTAATTCAGTCACTAGTTTTAATAATAGTGATTGAATTAAATAATTCATAGAAATTCCTCATTTTTATTTCAAGTTAAATATACCAACTCAAATTATGATCCAAAAAAAATTATTTTGGGGCTTTTAGTGTATTATTCCCTAAAAATAAATAAAAGCAATTTTTATAAAATATTTTTATGTATAATTTTTTTTTTAATTTTTAGTTATGACATATATTGCAACACACTTTTTGTAACTTCATATTCAAAGTTAAATACTAAGAATGTAAATAACGTTACCATATTTTTAATTTTTAAAATGAAATTCGCATGTTAAAAATCATTTACAATATATTTTTATGAAGTCACTATTTTAAAAATCACAAATTTTAAAAATCAAAAGAAATTAAAATTTCATTTTTTTTTATACTTTAATTAACTGTAAACACATTTAATAATTATTCAATTTTGGCACATTTTTTTAAAATATCGCCATCTAGTGCACATCTCAGAAAACTTATCAAAATGATATCATGCATTTTGAAATTCAGCCTCAAAACACAGTTTGAATGAAGAACTCTGAAATATTTCAGGGTCATATTGCATTGTCATTGATATTTAATATGGGTACAAAATTTGAAGGAAGTCCATTTGACAGAAATATGTTAAAATTTGGTCACAAAATTTGACCAAAATAAACAAACTGAATTTCTAATTTATGTAAACCTGTTTATTATAAGATATTATACTTATTATTTTTAAAAATGTAAAATAATACAAATTATGAAGTTAGAAGAAAATATTAAAAAAGCAACTAATTTAAATAGTAGATATATACTTTAATATCAAGACACAAAAATTGAAAATACAAAAAAGAGAGTGAAATGTATATAAATAAATGATATAAAAACAAAATTGAGAATTTTTAGTTAATCAGAAGGGAGTCACATTATATACATATGCACTGTAATATTGTTTTAATACCATAATGATTATACACTCAAATCAAAGCACAAGATAGAGACTTTGAAAAAATAGCAGAAGCTATCTTATTTTTGTACCTAAATTTATTTATATAGGCTAATCTAAAGCAGTTTGGAATGAGATTATGAAGGTCTTCCATTAATCACTTTGCATCCATTAATTAATTTTATTTCATCTATTAGATTAAAAGTATTAGTTATTCAACTTATTGGAAATTTGTAAAAGCAGATTGTTTGGGTTTATTATTCTTAATTTGATGTAGAAGATGAAGACTTTTCAGTAAAATGTACAGAATATTTTTAATAGACCAAACAACATTTTTAAATTGTCATGGAAGATTTTAATCACAGAAAACTGAAAATAAAAACAATATGGCCAGATATGGGTATAGATATAAAAATAAGATGTTAAGATACTTGTGGAAATTGTGTAGGATAAAAAAATATATACATTCTGAATTATTATTTTGAAAAATTTTGAAAACAAAATGGATGCAGTATTAGGCTTATTTATATAGCAAATTATCTTTGATTAGTGAGATGTGTGCAAAGTTAGAAAACAGTTATGGAAAAAATATTTAATTATAAATGATGGCCCTAATTTTCAGAAATACTTTAGAAGATAGAATTTGGATATTATTTTTTAAATGATTTGGATTTGAAGGAGAAAATTAGAGATATTTTTATAAAGGTTTATAGCGACTAAACAATGAGCACTGCTAACTGCTCAACAAGCTTTGTGATAAATGCTTAGCCAGAGAAAGCATTTCAAATATCTCTATCAGAACCCCCCCCCCCCAAAATTAGTCAGAAGTTTGGGGGAGGGGTTCCTGACAGAGATATTTGAAATGCTTTCTCTGGCTAAGCATTTATCACAAAGCTTGTTGAGCAATTGGCAATGCTCATTGTTCATATCTTACAAACTTAAAAGAATGGGGTCATGTGATCTATGACTATTTTTTATTTGACTGATGCTTCAAAAAACAGAACGGTAAATAATATCATATCAAAGCAAGGCAAGGCAAAATATGCAAATATAAAAACAAAAACAAATAATATGAAAATAATTTAAATGACTCATTTATAAATTTAAATATGCACAAAAGAGACTTATGATATCATAAAATTATAACTTAAGGTGGTAAAAAAAGTCATTTCCTAAATATAGAATGTCATTTTAGTGTTCAGAGAAAAAGCAATAAAGTAGAAAAAATGGCATGATTACTAAACACAGAAATGACATCATAAAATGAGAACAGTTAAATGAAATCTCACATAAATTAATTGAAGTGTCATATTATGTAAATGAAAAGATATAAAAAGCAATTAAATCTACTGACTGAAAGAAAACCTCCAGCAAATATGGAATAATTAATTATAGATACAGGTAAAGAAATTTTTAAAAATTCAGAATGATACACAAAATATCTAACTAATAAGGATATGTTGAATAATATAACAATTTTCTCACTATATTATGATGCTCTAAATTTTTTAAACAATTATAGGCACCTTTATACTTTGGCCCTAGATTGGCCTAAAACCAATAAGATATCATATAAATTGAACTTACGCCATGCTATTCAGAACCAATTTTTTCATCACCACCATTGTTATGACACCTAGCGTAAGCTTCAGTAATTAGTAGATATCAAATGATAGTGCTTATTAAATCCCTACCCAATGCTGATTGTAGGCATCAATGTGTATTGGTATAAAACTAATAAGATGTCACATGACTCCAGTTTACACAATGTTATTTAATATCAATTATTTTCATTTTTATCACAATAATGCCACTTAGTGTAATCTTTAGTAAATGCCACCTAGTGGACCAGATAAGGTTTTAAAAAACACTACCAGAAAACAGAAAGGGTACATATAATGAAGTTATGGAAGAATAAATTTGAAAAAAGTGATTATACAGAAAGTGAATTATTGGTTTTTATGCTGGTTGTGGGAAAAGATAAAGGGGATTTAGATATAAAGGTTATAGAGTTGATAAAGATTATGTTGTGGAAATGGTATGGAGCAGAATAAGGGAAAATTTAGGGTGGGTAATGGAAAATAAAGTGGCTAACAGGTTTATCTGTGCATAATTGCTGAGATATTCTTGACTTCGTTTGAGGAGAAGCCACAACACATCACATCACATCAAGAATTGCTATTAAATAGCGTTGTGTAGACTGGGGTCATGTGATGTCTTGATATGCTAAATAATTAAAAAATGCTACAGTGATATTGATGTATAAAAGGTTATAAAGAAAGTGGAAATATATATTTTTCAATATTGTATTTTTTGTACAAATAATTAATTAAGATAATCAGAACTTTAGATTCAAACCAGGTTAAAAAATCAATAGGAATTAAAAAGAGTTATATTATAATAGATCATAACTAAATATTAGAAGTAACAGAAAAACCCATACAAGTTGTTATTTTATAAGTTATTTGTAGATTGTGAAATGATCCTATGTATTTATAAAAGAAATCAAATGTTTGAAAACCATAACAAAGAATAACAACAAAATGTGAAAAATAATTATTGTAATGCAATTGCTAGAATTAGTTTATGTAATGATAGTAAAAAAAATTCACATTGGTAAAGATATGTGAAATGATTTTATCTTCAAAATTATCTTATACCAGTTTTATAATAAGTATTTTTTTTCATGTGTCAAAGCATCGGCCGGGAAGCGAACCTGTGAACCTGGGACAACTGCTTGTAAGGCAGTTATGCTGATTACTCAGCCACCAACACTTTATAAAGAAAATAAAAGCAAAAAAGGTGAAAATAAATGGAAATTATTGGATTTTGAAGATCATGTGATTGCACGTAATGTTCCAAAGCTGTATAACATGTTATAAGAGCGATCTAATAATGACAATCAAGTAGAACTAAAAGCAAGTAGTAAAAATATTGAAGTAATGTTCAATGACTTTTCAAAAAATTAAAAAAATTGATAGTACATATTTGAATAAGTTAATAACTATATCATGTAATCTAATTAGTCATATAGATACAAACATGAATAGTGAAATATAACTGAATTTGCATGGAGTGATTACAATATGCTATCAGTTCTTATTTCTAGGCTTAAGAATTGAATACTATATGGGTGAGCAATATAAAAACTGCAAGCAAAGCAATAAAGTATGAAAAAAATTGTTAACAGTTTCGAAACAGTTTCATTACATGCAGCTCAAACAACATTTCTATACTCTTCCTAAGAAGAGTACTTTTTTTACATAAATATTTCAAATTTTATTTTTTGTTATAAACATTATTTTTAATAAATGTTAAAATATTTGCATAAAAAATTAAAATAGCTATACAATAGCAAGAATTGAGAAATAAAATTATTTTTGTCTAACTGAATTCAGTCAATTGATTTTTTACTAGTCATTATAATGAAATAAATTGTCTTTTTTATTATTGTAGTCATTCGTTACAATAAGTTCTATAATATTTATCCTAAAAAGTAAAAAAAAATGATGATCATTTGCAAAAGATGGCAAAAATTTATAGTTATTTAGTCTCAAACAGTACGAGTTACCACTAAGTCATAAAAGGGACATAAAATTTATACTATGTGAGCTAAATTCAACTTAATTTGATTTTTGAAAAATAGGAACATATGTACAAAGGTATTGAGATTGACACCTACTCAATTTAAAAATAATATAAAATTAAGATTTTTAAAATTTTATCTCAGTGTCATATACCAGTTGTAGCCATTGTGGGTAAAAATTATCAAAGAGATTTGAAGCAAAATGTGTAAGTAAAAGTTTTCATTGATATTAATGAAAAAATTAAAAGACTATTGAACATTGCTAAAATGTAAACAGATGGACAAGTGAAATTTAAAACAATTTCCATCACATTTTAATTAATTCTGTGGATACCACAATAAAATTGCAACAGAGATTATATATACTTGAGGGATATAAAAAACAAGACACAAATTGTGCAACTTGTTTTTGAGCTTGTGCTTTAAAATGTTCACTAGATGGAGATTACCACTAGTTCCAAAACAAGCTTTAATTATAAGTGCCAACAGAGAAAGAATTCAAAATCATTATTGGAAAAACCTCATCTCCAGACCAATTGGTTTCAATCTTATGGCTCACCTCAGTGAAAAGTTAGGGATTTCAGAAATCTTCACTGAGGTGAGCCATAAGCTCAAAACCAATTGATCTGGAGTTGAGGAATTTCTAATAGAGGTTTTGAATTCTGTCTCTGTTGGCACTTATAATTAAAGCTTGTTTTGGACTTAGTGGTAAGCTCCATCTACTGAGAGATACATTCATTTCTAATATGTGGTTAAATGTAAAAATAAAACTTAAGACACTATAAATTTGCCTTTGCTATTTTTATGTAATAAAATATATGACTTTTTATTTATTTTTAATTACAATCTAAAAATTATTAAACAAAGAAATATAAAAATATAATAGTTGTGGTCAAAAATCTGCAATGAATTGTCTGTGTATTGAGATACACATTCATTATGAGTATTTGGTAAAATATAAAACAAAAAAATTACAACACTCCAAATTTGCCTTATTATATATTTTTTATTTATTTTAAATTGTAATCTAAAAATTATTAATCAAATAAAAATATAAAGGTCATATTAAAAAAAACTACCATAGAATTGTTTGTATTCAAGGTACATTCTTTATGAGTATATTATGAAATGAAAACACATTGCAAATTTACCTTGATTAAGGGAATTTGAACCTATACTTTGAAGCTCCCTTCAGTCATCTATTTTTCTTATGTAACCAACACACATGACCACATACACATGAAAAATATAAATAATCTCTCATATATCTATTTTGCACTGAACCAGCACTCATGCAGGTTGCAATTTACTCAAACTCTTCAGCCAGCCATACCATTGAAAATTTGATGATGAAACACCTAAATCCCTTGGTGATGCCAACATTATTGTCATGTCCATTTTAACTTTAAGTCACTCTGACCTCTCATGCATAGGATCTTATATAATACCTGATTCTTTTAATTTATTTTCAACGGCAATCAAGAAATTATTTTCCCAACTACTTCAATGTTAATTTCAGAATTTTGCATTATTTCTTAGATGCAATTTAATATTGAATATCACAAACCTTTAGAAAACAAGTATTATAACCAAACTGGCAGTTTAAAAGATGTTGCCTCACATTAGTCATAAACAAACACATAGCTAATGAAGATGTTTAAAATATGCACCTGGTATATGTAATAATATTTAGAGGTAAGAGCCAAAGAACATAACAATGCAATTAATAGTTGTGATGAAAGTTAAAATACAATACAATAAGTTTGTTATTAATTTTATTTTTTGAGCGAATACAAAAGAATATCCACTGACACAGTAAAAATATATGTAAATGTGTTGACTTTATTAGTAGTAATTGTTTTTATTTTTTAAATTTTGTCTATATTATAATCTTAATTTACATATGCACATTATTTAATGCAGCTATAAACACACTTATTACACTTCTTACAGAAAAAGTATAAACAGTTAACATCATTACATATGCATGTTAGATACATAGAAATGCATCTGTGTTATGTGTGTGTATGCATGTGTCCAGATATATACGTGTGTTACATGTAAATCAATCAATAACTGTCTGCAATGTAAATTATACACACATATCTATCTGCCATACAGACAAGTGATGTTGTTGTTGTTGTTGATGATGATGATAATAATATTAATAATAACAACAACAAAAACATTAACAACTTTAACAATAATAATAATAAAAAATAATAATAATATTAGCCGAGCACACTTTTTATACTGTGTACCAAATTCATGCCAAACAATTAAACTGGCTGGTTAAGACTGCAGTGCTTAAATTTTAACTGGTCATCTTCATTTCTTTGCCATAAATCTGGTACCCAGTGCAAAAAGTGCATTCAGATATTATTATTATTATTATTATTATTATTATTATTATTATTATTATTATTATTATTATTATTATTATTATTATTATTATTATTATTATTATTATTATTATTATTATTATTATTATTATTATTATTATTATTATTATTATTATTATTATTATTATTATTATTATTATTATTATTATCGAATTTTCTTCTCTGAATGATACATAGATATACATTAGTGTTAAGTGTGTGTGTGTGCACTTATGTAAATATTCACCTGTGGTATGTAGATATGCATATTAAAAAGCACTTTATACATGAAATTCAGCAAACATTATGTATTCTATTGTAATCAAAAAAATGTGAGCTATTATATGCAATGAAATGGGAAGTGGAGAGTAAAGCAAAATGTATTGGATATCAGGACTCCACTATATAAGTTTTCTATTACAACATGCAGTTTTACATTTTTAAGAATACCCCAAGCTGTCTGATTTTATAATCCATATATTTTCAAGCAAATCTAAATAAGTTGATAGAATAAAAATATCTTAATTGTGGCTGTTTGAATTTTTGTATCTTTCTTCAACACTTGATAAAATTACTACTTATATCTCTTCAAAATGTTATGATAATTAAAGAGAAGAAACCTTTAATTTAAATGAATTATAAAATTGTTTAGTTCAATCGTTCCAAAAAAGAATGTTATTAACTATGCACAGAAAAAGTTTCTATTTCTCTGCAGTTTTAACTTTTTCATCATTCTTAGATCTTTTTACAAATTATTATAATCATTTTATTTTTAGAAAGCAATGAATGTCACGTGAATACAGTTATTATCAGAGAATCACTCCACATTGCTGAAATTAGGAGTAATGTGACAGAATCACGTGATATTTTATTGGTTTTATACCAATCTTCGTCACAAGATAGAAGTGTCTATAAATGTTATAAAAATAAGAACACTGTAATATGAAGATACTGATTTAGTTTGAGATCTATATAAACTATACAAAGAAATTGCTCACTTTGAAAACATTTATGTTCTCAGTATGGTTTAATAGCTTGATAGTATAACAGAGATAAATGATGTTTGCTAGAAGAAAAGTGCCTTAAGTTTCTAAAAGTCCAGATATACTGTTCTAAGATCTAAAGCTCTCCATTAATAAAAGTCGTGAGCTTGAAACTAGTTTGGAGTTATTGAATAGGACAGTACAAGATAGGGATTTATTACACATTATCTGACATCTGATGTTACTAAAATTTACACTAGGTGGTGTTACTGTGTTGAAGGCTGGAGATATTGGAGAAGACAGTATAATATAGGGATTTATTAAGCATTATTATATGACAACTGTTGTTACATGTAAATGGAAAAATATGGGTGATTTATTTTGTAAATTATGTAAGGAAGGAATTGAAAATATTAGGCATTTGTTAATTGAATGTAAATGTTTGAAAATAGAAAGGGTACATATAATGAAGTTGTGGAAAAATAAATATGAAAAGAGTGATTATATAGAAAATGAATTATTGTTTTTTATGCTAGGTTTGGGAAAAGATAAGGGGGATTTAGATATAAAGGTTATAGAGTTGACAAAAATTATGTTGTGGAAATGGGATAGAGCAGATTATGGGTAAATTTAGAGTGGGGAATGTAAAAGAAAGTGGCTAACAGGTTTATCTGGGCTTAATTGCTAAGATATTCTTGACTTCGTTTAAGGAGAAGCCATAATACATCACATCACATCACATTCATATAATGAAGTTGTGGAAAAATAAATATGAAAAGAGTGATTATACAGAAAGTGAATTATTGGTTTTTATGCTGGGTTTGGGAAAAGATAAGGGGGATTTAGATATAAAGGTTATAGAGTTGACATCACATCAAATATTGGATAAGACTGCGCAATACAAGGATTTATTAAGCATTATTGTCTATCCTCTATTAATACTAATTACACCAGGTGGCATAGGTGAGGTGAAGGCTGGAGATATGGGATAGGACAGCACAATATAAAGATTTATTAATTATTATTATCTGACAACTGTTGTTACTAAAGTTTACACTAGGTGGCATAGCTGTGGTGAAGGAAGAAAGTATGCTGCTAATTTCATTTTGATAGAGCCAAGAATAGACCTGTTTGAGTCTGCAGCATACCCTTTATGAAAATGATATGTCTTAGTAAGTTTCCCAACTTGAAAATCCAAACTAACAATTTTAGTGTTTATTACATGTTAAAACTTAAACAGAACAGTTGCTTATAAAGATGGCTACCAAAGATCTAACAATATTTTTCCTTTGGCTGGATATTTTTCTTTTAATATAGGACTCATTTAATCTTAGAATGCGCCAATCTATATTTTATCTACCTTTAAATGCTAATATGATGTTAAATTCTTTTACATTATGGCTGCTAACTGTAAAATAATTTATTAAATGCCATGGATGCATCACAGTTTTCTCATAATAAATTTTCTATATAAGTATTCTTAATAGTTAATCTATATTTTGTTAAAAAAATTCAATAGCTAAAGACTAATTGGATGTCATTATTTCCCACAATGCCTCCAAAAAGTAAATGGTAATCTGTTATTGGCACTGATACAAGAATAGCAACCAATGAGAAATAAAAGCTTTATCTCTAATATTTTTATATTCAATATTGTGTTATGAGAATTTTTAACATATCAATAAATATCACATGATCACCATTTCTTATGCTTGCTCATAACTGATATTTAAACAGGCAAAACTTTCTATATGTATTGCCACAAACCAGAAACTAGTCTGGGGATATTGGATGAGTAGGCACTAGATGGTGATTTTATGCACAAGTCTTCTGGCATCCATTGATTACTCTGGCTTGCACTGAATGACAATATGTATAGAGAGTTTTGCCTGTTTAAATATATAGATATCATTGCATAAACTTATTTTAATATTCATGTTAATATTATTAAATCTTATAATCATCATGTAATCACTATTTCTTATGCTTGCTCTTAACTATTATTCAAACAGGCAAAACTCTCTACATATATTGTCACTCAGTGCAAGCCAGAGTAATCAATGGATGTCAGAAGGCTTGTGCATAAAATCCCCATCTAGTGGCTACTCATCCAATATCCCCAGACTACTTTTTGGCTTGTGACCTTCGTCAGTGAGAAGCCTTGGATATGAGAGCACTGCACATAGATCTTAGGATCTAATGCAACCCTCCAGCAGCCACCTTTTTTGAATAATTGTTAAATCAAATTGTGATAAAAGAATAGGACTTACTGAAGTCAACCCACAACTCCATTGTTCCAATATGAACATGCTAGGCAAATCTAATGACTAATTGTTCCTTACAGTATTTAAAATCTTCATTGTTCATTGAAATTAATCTGTTAATAAGATCTACTATTAATATAATAGTGGGGGGTTTTCTTGTATTAAGGTTACCTATAAGAAATCATTTTGCAGTGCCTAACTAATGAATAAGTATCCCTGTCTTGCTGAATACAATAATAATTATCAGACTCTAGATCTTCTTTCCATGTCACGCAAATGGTCTGATGCTTTATAGGCTGCCTCTAGTTGATCAAATTTTAGAAGTTTTACTTCAGAGAATCCAGTATTTCCTTTTTGCATTTGTTCTACCATTTTTATTCCATTTTTACAACTACTGCTTTTAATTAATAAGGTTGGTATGTGACCCATTATTATAAACTTCCTTACAGTTAGTTATCTTCATACACTAACTGTGTAGATGGAAATGTAGGAAGTAAGTCACATTGCTATTCCTTAATTACACCCACAGGACTTCTGTCCCAAATCTATGTTCTTTAACTTTTTTATTATTTTGAAAATGCAAATCTTTGGAGAGGTTTCGCAGACTGGAAATCCATAGTTATGGTTCTGTGTGATTCAGTAAAATAAATGATGAGGTTGCTTTGAGCTGTATTAAAATAAGAATTTTTATCTAGAAAGAGGAGGTGGTTACAGGATGAGAATAGGTAGTAAATATAAAGAGGAAGGGATGGCAACGTAAAAGCCACTGAAAAAATAATAAAAAAATTAAAACATTCTTCATTCCTTCTCATCATGATCAAAAATAACTTAATAGTTACGTTTTGCTGGTAATCATTATTATGCAGAAAGTATACATCCTATAATTATCACATAAGAAAACCAATACTTATACTTTTCCAAAAATCCTGCCCTCACTATTTGGTTATCTATCAAAAAGCAATGTTCACACATCAACCAGATTGCGATCTTCGAACATTTCTATACCTGTTCTACTATTATAAATTATCTGATGTCACTATTTTGGATGGTAAATTCTCAATATTTATTTTTGAATTTATATTTCTGTATTCTATAATTAAATGTGTGTGCGCTTTTAGTGCGACGGTAGAGTGTCAGATTTTAATTGTTCAAATATCTTATGCCCCTCCCCCCAATCAATAAGATCATTCGATTGTAAAATTTTTTATTCTATGAGTAAACATATATATATATACAATAGTACAAATTACGTTATTACATAATATATAGGGTATATGAGCACAGACTTTCACACAACCCACCACTCTCCACACTATCTCATAACACTGATACACTTGAACACATATGTTGAAAAGATAAATAATCACCAATATATGTATTTCATCTAAACCAGCAATCATCAGTTGGTCCAGATTAACATCTCTACATGTATATGCTATAAGTGCTCAGATATATATTAAGATAGCTAATCCTCATACTTTAATGGACAGGCTTTAATCTACTTCACCCTCCAACTCTTCAACCATCAATCCAATTGAAAATATCAATGGAATTCTCAAAGGCCACCCTGAGGCTGGGATTCTTGTCACACCCATGTTGACCTAAGGTCAATAAGTAGAGATGTCTGCCCATCCCTTATACATGTATTAAATGGATTATGTCCTGTACATGATAGGCCAGATTGACCTTAGGTCAACATGGGTGTGACAAGAATCTCAGCCTCAGGGTGGCCTTTGAGCATTCCATCATCAGATTTTCAATTGGATGGATGGTTGAAGAGTTGGAGGGTGGAGTAGATTGAAGCCTGTCCATTAAAGTATGAGGATTGGCTATCTTAATCTATATCTGAGCACTTATAGCATATATGTGTAGAGATGGTAATCTGGACCAACTGATGATTGCTGTTTTAGCATGAAATACGTATATTGGTGATTATTTATCTTTTCAACTTATATGTGTTCAAGTGTATGTGTTATGAGATAGTGTGGAGAGTGGTGGGTTGTGTGAAAGTCTGTGCTCATATACCCTATATATTACATATATAGACCCAGGTATATAATAAGTCTATGTGTTTCAGTTATTACATAATATATAATTTAGTATTTATTTTTAGTAAATCTATATTTTCCATGATGCATTCACATACTATTCACGGTCATCAAATTATAAGAATTCCATATTAAGTAACAAAGTTAATTGCTTATTTGTTTGAATGCTATTAGATTTCTGATTCATGACATATTTTTAATGCAATAAATCATGCTTTTGATATATTTCTCTTTTTATCATTTATTTCTGTCTATATATTTATTTTTCTATCTCATTAAAGGATCAAGCTCTCTCCAAGTTTAATCCAATTTCTCCTATTTCTAGCCTGTCTTCTTCACATCACACCAACATTTTTTTTATTTCATCTATCCATATCCGTGTGGTCTATTTTATATATTCCATCATATCGCTGGTTTATATACTGACCACTTAATATATTATAATATCAACATGTTATTTTGCACTTATACGTATCTACAAGTATAAAAAGTCCATAATTTTCTCAACAGTAATATTAGTTCAATAGAAAATATTAGCATTAAACCATTGCTTAAATATTGCCTGAAAATGGAATCGATTAGTAATTCTCCAATAAAATTTATTAATCATCCAATGATTTTCCAGGAGATATTTACTCTGACTTTATTGTTAGTGTCTTTTCAAAATTAAATGCATGTGAAAAAGGCCTTTAATTTTTCAGTGCTCCTAAGGACAGAGATGAGCAATTGTTTGCTCTCTCATTCAGAAATTTCAGGTTTTGAAAGATCAAATAAATTACTTGTACTCAGAATCGTTCAGTATGAAAGAGATTATATATATATTGCAACTTTGTATCAATGGGAATGTTATTAAAAACGCATTGTGAAAGGAATGAATTAGTTATAAAATGTTGTATTATAATGTCTATATTATGCACTTAAACGAAACTGATGGTGACGTAATACACACACCTTTTCTTCAAAAAAGAAATTTCATAAAACTGATAGGTGGTATATCTCCGCTCATCCGTACACATACTGTATGATATGAATAGATCTTAGGTGACCTTATGCAACCTGTGGAGGTACAATATTAAGATAGTAAAAAATAAATTGACATAATTATCAATAGGATAATATAATGACGTAAATGTCATTATAATGGAAAGAGAGCTAATTATTTCTTTTACGATTGTATGAATCATATATTTTTTTTGTTCTAAATAATCTACAACAACGTAAGTTTGCTTATATTTAACAACTTAGTTACCATTGTGTTATTACGAATAATATAGAGGAATTGAGGGGGAAATGTTAATAATCAATCACACACGGAATAAACACAAATTAGTGATGTAATAATGAGTACGCGATGCTGTTATAAAGAGTGTATTATTCTATTGCATTACATGTAATATATATCATATTCTTCAGAAATTGTCATTCCATATCAAACAATACCACTAAAGTAATATATTTTTCAAATCTTAGACTTATATCACCTGAAAAAAAGATTTCCACTTCTCAGACTTTGCACTTCCAGTTCTAATCTATAACTCATATAATTGTCGATTCTGGTGTTGAAGAAACTTCAAGAAGGATGTTAAATGTTTGTCTGAAAGTGTGTGATGATGATATTTTGATAGTAGTTATATATTGGACTATTTCCATCATCTAATATTAAGGGTCAAATGTCATTATAATATTATTTAAACTGTTCAAATACATTCAACAGTTAGTTATAAAATAGCACACAGGATGGTATATAACACAACGTTTTGAGTGGTAATCTGCTTTGCTCTTCTTCAAGTATTTTTGGTCTGACTGGTAATAGTACTGGTGAAGAATCAATGTAAGGCTCTTCAAATTCAATGTTCAATTAACATACTAGTTCTATCATTGGTCAGCCTAACATAGACAAAAGAATAATAATATTTCAGAACATGTTATATGCTAACATGTGTGCCAACACTTAAATGTATTTATTAAGTTTGGATTTTTCTAAAAAATTTAACAATTACTATAAGATGATTGGAAGCGGTCCAATATATAATTATAATTAAAATACCATCACCACAAATTTTGAGATAAACACTTAGTGAGTAATGATTTCTTTTTCACTGTTTCTCCATAAAGGACCATTGAGAGATATTCCCCATGCAGGAGGTACTTTAACTGCTATGTTATATCCTTATCTAAGTCCTCCTATATAAAAACAGGCAAAACTCTCCATACAGTATTGACATTCAATGCAAGCCACAGTAATCAATTGATGCCAGAAGGCTTGTGCATAAAATCCCCATCTAGTGCCTACTCATCCAATATCCCCAGACTAGTTTCTGTCTTATGGCCTTCATCAGTGAGGAGCCATGGATCTGAGAGCACTGCACCTACAAGCTGGAAACTAGTCTGGGGATATTGGATGAGTAAGCACTGGTGGGGATTTTATGTACAAGCCTTCTGGCATCCACTGATTGCTCTGGCTTGTACTGAGTGGCACTACTGTATGGAGAGTTTTTGCCTGTTTTAATAACATTTATAAGCAAACATAAGAATTGGTGATCATGTGATGTTTATTGGCTTCTCCCTATATAAATAGATATAAGCACTTTTAGATCTCAAGATATTTGAATATTTTAGAATAAAAGATTAATTCCAATTTAAACATAGTATGAATTCAGATGAATTTAAAATGTTCCAAGCTTAATTCATGATAATATATGAAAAACATTCACATTTTACATGAATTTATGATAAAGTGTAGATTTCTTAATATATTTATAAAGATGTTATACATGGGAAAGAGAAATGTGAATAATTCCACATGGAAGTGTTTAATTAAAAAATATCAGATATATTAATCTTTAACTGAGGCTTAAAGTTTATACCTGAGCTAGAGATAATCTCTAGTTTAGTAAATGATTAGTGATAATCATTACTGTATTTATCTGAAGTGGATGGAATAAATGTTATGATGGAAGTCAGTTTGACACTTGTATATCAAAATTTTAAAAAAGGTAACTTAATAACCTAGTGTATGATGTAGTATGATTATTCATTTACTCATAGGTTTAAACATATTGAAACAATCAAATCATAATAGCTACATCATCTCAATATTGAGTTGCCAAAGTTCTAATGAAATATGTTCTGTAATTTGAAAAGCTCCCTTGTCTGGACTTTCTTCTTAATCAACAAATCACAATAATATTTGCAGTGAAGTTCATTCTCCATTTAATAAAAACTCAGTTCAAAGCTTCTATAGTGCATCCCTCTTTTATACTGATGTTTTAAAGCTGAAAACAAACATAATACCTATTTTTTGTCTTAACACCATCTTATTACTATTTGTTTGAATTAGAAAGAAGTTAGTCAAAGATAAGAGGTTTGGAAATAATGATGGTGTGGTTGAAGTTATACAAAGCTTCGACATACAAGCAATTTTTTAAGCTAAACTTAAAACTTTTCAAAACATTATTATAAATATACTAGTTATGAAGTAAAGAACTATGTTAAAAAATAATTATGATTTTTTTTCTTTTTTATTAATGAATAATTTTGTAAATACATTTGCAAATATTTTGCGTATAGAAATGGAAGAGTTCATTGGAGTGATGTGGAAAAGCTACAGGGTTTGGACAAATGTGGGGAGACTTTCATCCTGAAGTAGATCAATAATGCTTGAAAATAATATTGATGATGATGATGAAACAAAAATAAAACAGGTTTTAAATAATTCAATGCAGGAAAGAACATCTCCAGTATTCTTCTACAGACAAACAATAAAAAAGAAGATAATTCTCACAAGGCTAGTCAAATATCAGTTATTTTTATTTTAGTCTCTAGATAAGAATACAATAAACATCACATGATCACCATTTCTTAAGCTTGCTTATAACTGCTATTAAAACAGGAAAAACTCTCTATATGAAGGCCACAAGCCAGAAACTAGTCTAGGATATTGGATGCAGAGGCACTAGGTGGGGATTTTATGCACAAGCCTAACTGGCATACATTGATTACTCTGGCTTGCACTGAATAGCAATACATATAGAGAGTTTTGCCTGTTTTAGATAAGAATACCTTGTTGGAACATTGTGTTTATATGCACATTCAAATGATAATCATCCTTTTTTATTAGTCCATTACAAGATGAAGATTTGAACAAACTTCTCTATGAAATGATGATCTAATGCTCTTCTTAATTAAAAGGGAAAGAGCTAAATCAGACATTATCTTAAATCCTTTAGTCAGTGCAGTTAGCAATAAAATTACAAATTAAGTCATTAAATCATTGTATGATCACCACTTCTTTATGCTTATATAAGCTGTTAAAACAGGCAAAAAAATTCACCACTATGACGCCACCTAGTGCAAGCACTCCCTATCCAGTGTTTTTTCATCCAATATCTCCAGTCCAGTTTCTAGCTTATGACTTTAATCAGTGAGGAATCTTGGATCTGGCTATAGTGTGCCTGGATCTTTGAACTTAAGGCAATCCTTCTCCAGCACCCACTTTTTTTTTAGTTACAAAGCTATCAAGCCAAACTCAAAACATACTAAGGCTTTTTATTTAATCCAGGTTAATTTGCCTGTATTTGTTAAGTTATTAAGAACAGACAACATTTCACATTTATATAACAATAAGAATGGCATATTATTAAGGTTTATTCATTTATGATTCATTGTACAATTGTATTGATATTTTGGCAGTATTGTGTCTGCCAGCAACTTGAAAATTTATACCCACAGCTTGGCTCACCTTAGTAGAAAAAAAATATATAATGCAGTATGTAGCTGTTCTTGTAGCTTACATATTTTTATACTATTTACATAAAATAATAGTAATATATTAGTTACTAACTCTGATATCACAAAAAAATATAATATGATCAGTTATACTACTGAATTTGATTAACTTTTGAGATTTTAGTTTAAATATATTTCTCACTTGATAAACTAATTTTTAAAAATGGCTATAAAATTTAAACATCCTGGCATTTTGTTCACACTCCACGTGTGAGAAATTAAATATGTGATACAAATGAAATCTAATTAACTTAAAATATATTGCTTATAACACCTCTTTCATATACACTTCAATGCAAACAAATTTTCTTAAAAACTTCTTTATTTTCCTTACAGTTTCGATTGTCCAGCAGTCTTCATCAGAGCTACAATATTTGAATAATATAAATACATAACCATCATTTCATATATATATAATAAATACATAACCATCATTTCACACACACACATATATATATATATATATAATATACGTATATACATATCAAAATATACACATATATTCCCTTCATACATATACATATAGATCTACATCACCCCTATACATATATAAAAAATTCATACCTACATCTATATATACATATGCATATCCAAATATATACACATACCTCTTTTAAATATACATATATATACACACAGATATACATACACCCACAGACATATATATAAATCCACATATACATTTATAAATACACATCCATATGTATACTCAACTTACATATAAATTACATATATATAAAAAATAAAGAAGTTTTTAAGAAAATTTGTTTGCATTGAAGTGTTATAAGCAATATATATATATATATAAACAAAAAAAGACTTATAAATCCAATAAATAATATTATATTTCAACCAGAGGACTGTTTTTTATCAGAAAGAAAAAAAATACACAGTTAAATGGCGATAATCAAAAATTACAGATTTGGTAAAAGATTAAAAATTTAACAAACCCCCCCCCCTGATTGGCCACAAAATCTAACACAGAATATCTACCCAATCAATGACAAAATTCAAACAAAAAGTAGAATAAGAGAATAACTTAAAATATATTTACAAAATCCAATTTTACTATGCTTTACCAAAAATTCTAATTTTCTCTATTTCTGCAGTAAGTATTACAATATGCAGACCACAATTTATATCTATTTAAAAAAAATTCTATCTGTAACCTTTTAATCAGTGTTACCATATTTTTTGCATTTTTATGACGTCTATTAAAACAAGATTATGCTTTCAATGTAATTATTGCAAATTACTGATGTTTTTAAAACAATTGAGTATCATAAAACAAAATTTCATACCTCATGTAATTCTTCACAAAAAATGAAAGAAATTCATGTAAGATTCATCAAGATTGTTGCAACATTTGTTGAGTTAATAAGTAACAAACAAGTAAACAAACAATGACCAATTGTATCAAAATCACATGGCTATTTATGTAAGAACATATTTAAATAATGTAAATATTAAGCTGTTGAAGCTACATATTAGTTAGCTATTGAGAATATAATAAATGTCTGTGCATGTATTTTCCTGTAGATTTGTAATGATGATGTTAGTGATAGCAAACAGGTTAGTATTTGCACACTATTTTGAAAGGTATTATTCTCCCTCTTCTTCAGGTAATGCTAGCCTGACCAGTGATCATACCAGCATGGGAATTGAACCAGGACCCTTTTTTAAGATAACATTCTAACAAACAACTATCCTGCCAAAGGCAGTAATCAATAGAAATTTCTTATACTTATCTATGAGGGTCCTCCTGATTTTTTTTCTCCACTTTTTCCTTAAAGCTATATTGATTAGTGGTTTCCATACATTATGTATAGTTACACTAGGTTGACTTATGTGATTGTTTGCCATTGTCATATGAGCAGTTTCTTCAAATTTTCTTTGTATCTTTTCTTCTCTATCCAATAGAATCAGAACAAGAACAAAAATTATCATTCTTAGATGTTCTTGTAACAAGACTCCCTCATGGCAAAATCAAAACTACAGTTTATTAAAAACCCACACATACAGAAAAATATTTAGCCTATATATCAAATTACCACAGAAACACAAAACATGGCATTATACTATCACTATGGAAAAGAACAAAAGAATTTTGTTCAGAAACTAGCAATTTGAAAAAATAAAAGATCTGTTATTAAAAAAGCCTTAAATAAACAACAAAAAGAACCATCAAAATAAAAAACAATTATTGGTACTGCAGTGTCTCCATGAGACCAGTTGTACCATTGAAAAGCACTTGCAAGAACACAAACTGATGATTAGAAAAGAGAAAACGAATGTGTCTAAGATAGCAAACCATGTATGTACCAATGAACATATGTTCAATTGGTAAAATACAAAAAATTGAATAGAGAAGAAAAGGTATAAAGAAGAAAATTTAAATAAGCTGCTCACATGACAATGGCAAACAATCCCATAAGTCAGCTTAGTATGACTATACATAATATATGGAAAACATTAATCAATGGAAAAAGTGAAAAAAAAAATCAGGAGGAACCTCTTAGATACGAAATTTCTACTGATTATTGCCTTTGGCAGAATGGCTCAGTTGGTTAGAGTGTTATCTTAAAATTCAATACTAAAGAATATAAGGGTGTCAGTACTGTCACTGGTCAGGCCAGCAACACCTGTAGAAGCGAGAATAATACCTCTTGAAATGTTGTGCATGCACTAACCTGTGTGCTATTACTAACAGTTGAATGTATTTGGAATATTTAAATAATGTTAAACTTTTCTAAAGACAATTAATATTCATATTAAATGAGAGAAATTGTCCAATATTTAAATACAATCTGTCCATATGATTTAGTGTAAATATGTGTGATTGAAATTTTGAGCAATGTATTAATATCAAATTTTATATAAAAATCAGAAAATGTGCTATTGAAACCTTACAATTGTTGCAAGTGGCATATGGTGAAGATGCTATAACGAAATTGATAGTGTTTGAATGGCATAAGAGGTTCAAAGATGGGTGAGAAGATGTGACAAATGAGCCCAGAAGTGGATAAACAAAAACAACTATGACTGACATTAATATTAATAAAGTGTGACATACAATATGGTCTGACGTATGATTAATTGTGAGACTGATAGCAGAAGAATTGCTGAGTAAGCAAGAAATCGTTAGGCTAATTTTGAATAGAGAATTAACCATAAAAAAGATTTCTATGAAGTTTGTACATTGGATCTTGATAGATGAACAGAAATAGCATTCCTTATGAGACTTTTTGGTTCAAAAATCAATTACACAACTAGTCCATCCTACCTATTCAATCAATTTAACTCCCTGTAATTTTTGATTATTTCCAAAATTAAAAATTGGACTGAACAAAGATTTTTTACTATAACTAATATCTAACAGAATGTGAGACAGCCATTCAACTATATTTCTAAATTTGAGTTCCATGTGTGATTCCAAAAATGGAAACACTATTTTAATCAGTGTATGGATGCACAAAGAGATTATTTTGAAGTTGACAGTAGACGCACAGTTTTACCTGTATATTTTATAAAGGCACATTTTGGAAATTAAATTGTCACACCTTGTATGACATATCCATTTATGATTCAGAATACAAGTTGCAAAAATTCTGTTGGGATTAATATACACCTGGGTCTTGTTTTATGCAGATTATTTTTATGCGATTTTGAAGTTATGCGATTCATGTTTCTTCTTAATATCTTTCATATTTCACTATATTTATTAGATATCAAGAAATTTAAATTATTAATAACTTATTTTGACTTGAAATACTTTTTTTTTTTCAAAAATATAAGTTATATTAGCAGCTACTGTGAAAATGGCCTGAAGCTGTAGTTAGAATAAATAACTTACTTATACTAATGAGTAAATAATAATAATAGATTTATATTTACATATAAAAATATAGCAATAAATAGTCAAAAATTTTAAACTTTTAAAACGTATTTTGTTAAGTATAACAGAACAAAGATTTTATTGATTTTATAAACTGAAAATAATCTTTCTAATGATAATCTATAATCTTTTTGTTTTGATTATGATCTCATTTTTTTAATATGGAAACAAAAAACCATCAACACAGCTCAAGACTGAAAGTGGCGCTAGTTGTATGTCCTATGATGAGTCTGATTTCTTAACATTTCACAAACGAACGCATATTGCCAAATAGCCAAATAACCGCTAATGGTTAAAATATGTATGAAAAAATGTAAAATTAAATACTGTAGTTAATAAAAAAAAGTTTGTCTTGTATTATTTTTTTTCAAATATTTGAAATTTTTTATTAGTCATACTTTATTATATCCTTATTTTTTTAATGCGAATTTTTAAGTAATTTTTCCTTCTTGCTTTGCTTTTATGCAATTTCTGAAAATTACAACCCCTATCCCCATTTTTCAAGATAAGTTAAGTCTATTTTTGTGTGATTTCTTTTGTGCGCATTTTCTGAGGAACCTATCTACCGCATAAAATGAGACCCAGGTGTATTCCAAAATTAAAATAATATAATATTTTAAAATATAAAAATGGGGATAAAATAATGTCAATTTAAAAAATAATATAAAAATCAATAGCTGTTTGGATTAAAGATTTTAAAATTTTTTGTTTTGTGTTTATTGATATAACCTGGATGCTTAAGGACCTCAATGTTCCTCTGAATCTTCTTTGATAAAAAAAATGCCTCATCTACATATGACCTTATACGTTTGAAAAATCAGAGAAGCTATTGAGATCTTTAGGAAATCACATTATATCAATAAACATGATTATATATGTAAACTACTTTTCATTTAGCAAAAATATTTAAAATTCATTAATCTGAATAACATATTGTTTTCCTTATCTACTATCATTTCATATACATTTTTCTATTACAAATTTTTCTCTTCTTGTTTTCTATTTGTTAATAACTTTAATCTTATTATACATCAATGCTTGTAAATGCTTCTGCAATGTTTTTGTATAATAACATTCATTATCCAGTTGATGAAAAGTGTGACCCAATTAAAACATCAATATGATTGTATTATGAATCATTCTTTGATGAATCCAGATAATGTCATTTATATCTGTAGCCCATGAAAATATATATTATATTCGGCCATTATCTAATCACTATTTGATAAAAGTCTTCTTATATCAGCAACATTTCTTATTTCATATCTATCTTTCATTTGCCATTTTCTATATGTACTACAGTCTCTTGGAATTCATTTTAAAATTTCAACTATCTATTTCTTATCATCTCTTTTACAAATAGGTTCAGTTTATTTCAGTCTTTTATTTTTTCAATGATGTTACTTTGCTGTTTTGCACTTATATTTTTCTTTTGACCTTTTCTTATTAATTGTAACATACATATTTATCATATTTCATAGAAAGAATAAGATGAAATGTAGACTTTCCAATTAAACAAGTAAGATGTTTAATACTCTAAAACACAGGCAATGATGAAGCTAATTACAAATTGGAATATTAATTGGCTGAGTGCTTTGAGATTTTATCATCTCAAAATCATAGCAAGTGGAAGAATTCTTCTCTCTCTCTCCCTCTCCAAAAAGTGGACTTTCCAATCCATTTTGTATCTATTAAAATATTTGTCATGTACATTTTATATTGTGCTCACACAGTGCATTTGCTATGATTATGAGAACATAAAACTTCTCAAAAATACTCAGCCAATTAAATTGTATTTAGTTTTATGATTGACTGTATTTTAGGACATTTAGACATATTTCATTGTGAAATATACAGCATTTGTATTGCTCTTTTACTAAATACTCACATCTCAAGTATTGTTTAAACACATTCACTTAAAATCATTCTTTTCAAGCATATAAATATTTTTTTTCTTTAAATAGTTTCTATCTAATCTAGGTTGCATCAATATTTCACAATAAAAATACTAATGTAAAGGTAATGTAAAAATAATGCAAGTGATTTTTACCTTAAGATACTTATGAGGAAAATAACATACAATTCTGAAAATGCATACATATTGTACCATCCTGAATTAGCCCTTAAATGGGCATTGTATATGTATATAATAATAATAAAAATAATTTGTTGTCATGATTTTATGGTTATTGACTGTTTAAAGTTGGCAAGCAACATTTTATCTTAAATTTAATATTATTATACACACCAAAAGCAATTCACAATAGATTTTTATTTTATTTTTCTTTAAAAATAATACACAGCAAACTTAACATCTTATTTTATAAGTTATTTATAAATTTAAAAACATATATTTTAATAGGAGATAATACTAGTGTTGTATTTAGCTACATATTTTAATAACAATAGGTTTTAATAAGTAAATCACAAATTACATTCTCGTGTGTGTGTTTCAATATGAATTATTGGGTAAATTTTAAGATCACATGTATTTTAAAAGGTCATCTTATTATTAAAGTTATATTATTTATAATAAATTTTTGTAATAAACTTTTAATAATAAATAAAGCAAATCATATATAACATGACATTACTTTTATAAGCTTATATTTACAAAAATGTAATACAGAGAGTGTATCAATAGTTCAAATAAGCTGTTAATTGATATATGTGGTAAGAAAAAATATTTAAAATCTCTATCTGGAATATTTCTATCTCTAGCCAAGGAAGAAATTAAAATATCATTGTTATTAGTTTGTTTTTTATTTTAAAATTTAAAAAAAAAAACATTTGATTTAGAATATTGATTTATTCAAATGATCTTAATGTAAAGACAGAATCACTCAATAAAATAAAAGTGCAAATTTTGAGTTCACCAGTAGTTGCCTTATCTAGTCATAACCTAATTATTGCATCAGTCAACAAAAGAATATATGTCTGTATATTCTTTTTGTATATATATTATCACTTCAGTTGATACTATGTTGTTATAGTATATATATATATATATATATATATATATATATATATATATATATATATATATATATTGTAACATAATTAAAGTATCATCAAAAGATACATTGTAACATAATAAAATGAGTTCAAATATTATAGATTTCTCAAGATCCAAATATCAATATATAAGAAATAATCATAAATTCAAAATTTAAATGATGATCAAAAGATATTATTATATCTGAGTAAAGGTATTCCATAGAATGATCATATATATTTAAAATAACTTGGATTTCTCAAGTAAACACTATCTCAATAATTATAAGCAAATTATTAATAACAAGTATTATAACTCAGGTATACAAACAGTAATCTTACCCACTTTCATTTCTTGGTTTGATGTTAAGTGCATGTTTAAACAAATACTAAGTGAATATGGTCTAGCAGGACGCCACTAGATTATCTGAATCTAGACACGGTTATATCTGATAACCTTTCACATGTACCGGGTTTGAATCCCTTCTTGGTACTTTATTTATAATAAAATGGAAGATTTTGCTTTTTGAGCCATATCACTATAAGCACTAATAGTTAGGTAAAAGTAAAACATCTTTAAACCACAGTGGAGTTCATTGAACATAAATCATTTCTCAGATCTTAACATAACAAATGTGTTTCAATATATTTATAAGTTCACTAGCTCAGATTATATATAACTAATTTAGGATGGCAATTCACTCATCCTTGCACGAAATAGATGATGGGATGTGGTTATAATAATACTAAGAGATCACTAAATATTATGAAATTAATATTTATTTATGGCCTTTAAACAGTTAAACAGCTCATTAATTAAAACGTTGATGACGATGATGATGATGATAATAATAACAATAATGACAAGGGTTTCAACTACAGCTCTAGGACTAAGCCTAAACATAAAACTAATTTTTATAAAGAAATGCATAATTATTGCTTAATTTTAGCATACTTACTTATATCTTAAATAACTAATATTCAACCATTGATGATGATGAATAATCACACTTAACAAAGACTACACTTAATGAAATATATACGCCTCGTTTAATAAAACAAACTAATATTTATTACTACATTTCTAACATATACATAAAAATTTCTAGATAAATATGAAAATTTGACATGAATAATAATAATAATAATTGGTTATATAACAATCCTCAGATTAATTTTAAGTTCTTCCCCCTTTCCCTTCAAATGTATTTTGTATTAAGTTGGACGTCACATTGACCATGATTTTCACTCCATGAGAAAAGTATTTCAAGAAAAAAAAATATTATCTGCTCATTAGCACACATACTTTAAAAATCTAACATGTAAATAGAATGTAAAAAAAAATGTTAGTAGAATTGAAAGAGCAAGTTTTAGAAACAAGTTTTAAATTATTTTCTCCCCCCTCTCTTCTACCTCTGAAATGCTATACTTAATGAAACAAACTAATCTCATATTCTAACACTACTTGTTACTCCACATTCAATCGCAATTATACACATATAAAATATCATTATGTATGTGCGTGTTTTATCCCATAATAACAAAATATTATTCAAAACCAAAATAATAATAATATATTAGTTAAAACTAAAATCATAATACCATAAAAAAATTGTTTTACACATTAATATTTTTCATAACTGTAAAATTAATAAACAAATAATTTTCATACATTCAAGATAATTTATGAAGCTCAAAGTTATTATTAGTAAGACATTCTTGTTTTTAATTGATCTGAATAGTCTTTAAAAGTTCTTTAAATAAAATATACCACTTTATTGCTAAAATGTTTATTAAGACTGATATCATAAAGAAAATAGATATAAAAAGTCATATTACCGATCTTTTGTTTGTGGCGAATTTCCAAGGGTTCAAACTTGTCTTGTATAATGTTTATATTTCTGCAGCTACCATTTCCGTTTTACTGGGAACAATCTCTTTCTTGAGGTGTATAACTATTTGATGATGGTGACTCTATTGAGGTTATTTGCTTTAGTGGACAATTTGGAAATCATTATATTAAATTTTCTTCTCTTCCTGTCAAGCATGTGGATGAAATACAGCAGTTGTTTTCCCATTTGTAAATTTTCTTGAGTTTAAAATCAGTTGTTGTAACAATTAATTGGACTTGATGATTAATATTTATCAGTAGATTAATTCATCTTCTTTGAATGCAGGTGAATGCTTTCTTCCTTCTATTAAAAACATCTTATTTATCTGGTCAGTTGAAAGGTGTAGAATATTATTTTAGACACATCTTTTCTTTCCTATGTGATGTGCAGCTTCCCCAGATGGTCTGGAACCGATGGGACATACATATAATTTTTCTAGCCAGACATTTCTTATATTTTCAGCATTCAATTGGATAGTTTAATAATCTGAATCATAAACAATAATCCTAATAATAATTCAAGACAGCTTTTTATATCCAATTTTTAGCTAACTTAACCAATCAGAGATAGCATCACTTGCTATTTTTGGACAAATTTGTTTTAATTAGATCTCTAATTTATTTTCAACTAAATTATTTTTCAACTGAAAAGTTTAATCCTTTTTCCAGACACTTTTGTTTAAAAAAAAAAATAGACTCAATCCTTATTTCCTTTCTTTTCTCTTTTTTAACATCCAGGTAACATTTCAAATCTTTGAGCTTCCTTCTTTAGATCTTGAGATAAGACAATTTCAAAATTAGAGTTCTGACCCAAATTAAGCTCCCAAAGTGACAAATAATTATTTACAAAAAAAATTGCTACAAAGATCGATATCTGATTAAACAGATTTCCTCTTTTAACAAAAAAAAATTGTACAAAAAAAAATAATTTGACAGATTTAATACTTCCTTTTCTTTCAATATTTAGGAAATGTAAATTTTTGTATGTAATGTACACACATCCTTCATTCTTTCAAATCATTCATGAACTAACCTTAAATAATATGATTGCTAGCTTAGGAATTATAACCGAATTGTTTAATTAAATCTGTAACTTTTAACTCCCACTTATAATTAAAGAAAAGCAAAATAAAAGTATAGAATAAAATATTAGAATTGATCAAGCATAGGTTAATTTTAAAGAAAGTTAAAATGTTTAATATTTGAAATATAAAACAATTAAATAATTTACACATACATTGCCTATATGTATGCATTATAACTTTGCTTTTTAACAGGAAATTTAAATATTAAATAGTTTAAATGTGTGTATTACCTTTCTATCAACACACAAACAAGTAAAGATGTAATTGTTGACCCATTCTTTCTCTGTTTAAAGCTTTTAGAACTGGACCTTGTAGGGTTTGAACTTGGATGCCCTACAGCTTCATTTATGATTATATAAAAATGTGATGATGATTTTTGGTTTACCTTTTCTACCTGCACATTACTATAAATTTAGCTAGTGACTAAATTGTAATGGCACAATATATATATATATATATATATATATATATATATATATTTATAAATATATATATATATATATATATATATATATATATTTAAAAAAATGCAATGTATATATTTTTAAAATGTTTTGAGTAAAACCACACAATGGAAGAATAAACAAAAGTGTTTTGATGTTTACTTCAGGACAGATATAATATTTAAGAGGGACCTAAAAAGCTAAAGAAACAAGTTTATTTGCTGGAGCATTCTTGCAGCATTTTTTTTTAAAAAATACTGATAAAATGTCACCATATATATATATATATATATATATATATATATATATATATATATATCAAGTGGCAATAAATCAATAACTTGCCAAAGATAATGAATAATAATTACTTTACCAAATGGAATAATTGTTCTTAAAAAGGATGCTGGAAAAAGTTTAACTTATTATATATTAAGCTATATGTGTCTGATGCCAACAAATGAAATACTTAACAGTTAGAAAATGCTGATAAAGATTAGCCATGGGAGTTAATACACCTGGGTCTCTTTTTACGCGGACTTATTTAACATGATTTTGAAGTTACGTGATTCGTGTTTCACCGGAAGTCGAACTCCGATATTGCGCTATTACTTTAAATAATAAATTCCATGCACTTATGTTATATTGAAAGTAATAGCACATTATTGAAATTCGACTTTCACTTAGTAATTTCAATATTTTCAGTGCTTTATAATAGTAAGATTTTATGCAATAATGAAATTAAAATCATGATGTCCACATTTTATGTATACACACATTAAATTTTGCAAGATTATAATGTAAATTTGTTCAAACATTGTGCGTGTTAATTTTGCATTTTAAATCACATTCTGTTTTTGCTTTTTAAAAAAGAATGTAATTTTATTTTTAAAAGGTGAGTAATAGCAGTGGGCACAATTAAAATTGAAAATTAAAGACAAAAATAAGAATTAAATTTTTAGTTGTTAGATTAATTACTAATTACGTTGTCACCAGAAAACCATTAATTAACACAACATGAGAGTGACATTGGCGCTAGTTGTATTTCATCTTGTGAAGAATCTGATTTTTTTATCAGTTTGCAAATGAACCTGTTTACCAGCAAATAGCGATAATGCATAAAAATATATTGTTTTGAATAAAATTAAATATTATAGTTAAAAAAAGTTTGTCTTGTATCAATTTTTTTCAAATTTGAAATTTTTTATTAATCATATTTTATTTTCTTATTTTTTTTGCATGCGAATTTTAAAGTAATTTTAGGTTGGTGCTTTGCTTTTACGCGATTTTTGAAAAATCACAGTCCGTATCCCTCCTTTTTCAA
Source organism: Epiperipatus broadwayi (assembly GCA_028023455.1). Classification (NCBI taxonomy): domain Eukaryota; kingdom Metazoa; phylum Onychophora; class Udeonychophora; order Euonychophora; family Peripatidae; genus Epiperipatus; species Epiperipatus broadwayi. The sequence goes on from JAQFVV010006742.1 coordinate 286,692, forward strand.
GGTAAGTTACGTCTATTTTTGCACGATTTCATTTGTGCATGTTTTCTGAGGAACCTATCTATCGCGTAAAATGAGATCCAGGTGTATGTCTATATTTATGTGTACATGCCAATGAACCAATAATTGACAAGAATAAAATAATAACTTCAAATGTGATAATTATCATTTTAAAAGGAATTATACTCATTAATAATGTCAACCAAAGTGTGAAATCTTGCCAGGAATTATTAATCATCAGTTTTCTAAATAAACACTGGATATTCTAAAAAAAAAAAACTCTTGTGGAAATTATTGTATGTCAAAATATTGGATTCGCTTGTGGATTTGTGAACTTTAAAAAATGACTGGAGAACATATGGTCTATTTATAATTATTATTCACAATTATTTTGATTTAATATTACTCTTATTTTAAAAGATTATTTAATGTATACATTTGTATGGGTGAATAAATAAAGGTATAAATGTATGACTAACCAGAAGAAAGTTTAATAATTCTCAATTTTATAATTATAATACATTTTATTTAATATTTGTTTTGTTTGCCAATAAATGTTGCTAGGCAAACTATAACAAGTTTTTATTTTTCTTTGTATCATTTTTATATATTCTATATTGGGATAATAAATAAATGAATATTTTCTTCTGGTTTGACAAAGAATGGCTAATGTCTTGCACTATTTTATGCTTTAAATATATAATATTCTGTGATACATTAATAGAAGTTATTATAACATTTATTAATTGGTTATTATTAACACTGCAAATAAAATTATTATTGTTTATTAAATTCAAGTTAAGAGTCCTATTCAAATTAATAAATATATGATATAGTAATCATAATTTATATTGTCATTACAACATTTTATCATTGTAATAGAATTCAGTAATGATTAAAAGTGAGTATAATGTTTTACGAACATCAATTAGTATAAGAGCTAGTTAATATTATAATAAAATTTTACATAATCATTAAACTTGATAACTTTATTCATTCTTGAATATATTATGACCATACCACATAGTAATAAAAGGATTATTTATGAATGAATACGAATATAAATATTATTAATAAATTTTAAATATGATTCCAAAATAGATTTTGGATTATTGCTTAACCTTTGCTCATTTTATTTCATTACAGATTTGATTTACTTAACTTGTACAACACTATTAACTTTAACTAGCCTGTTTACTTTATTATACATTTTATATTGTACAATTAAGATTATTATAAATTTTAAACTTTATAATTGTAGGGCATATAAGAGTTAACATTCCTTTGATCAATTGATTGCATTATAAATTTTATTATTAATACATATATTTCATTGTAGTAACTAAATAAATTAAGTTGCCTAAAGATGTGGGATATTAATAAGAGTTAACATTCTAATGTTCTTATTCTCCTATTAGTACAGATTTGGCATTCAGAGCTAGAGTCTCTTTCTGTTGTTCATTTATCTTCCAGGATAGGCTTGTCACCTCAATTTCAGCATGTAAAGAAACCATATCTTATTGCTTTCATTTTTCTACCAATACACTATATAAAAATGAGATTTTGTCTATATAAACAAAAAAAAATTTTAGTTTTTGATGTTGCCAAAAAACTATTAATTATTACTAATTGACAATCCCCACTGCTAAACAAATTTTCTCATGATCAAAATCTCCAACAAAAGTGCTATTGTAGGTTAATGGCAAACACTTGTTTAGCCCAGTATTATCAAATAGTAGTAATTAATAGTTTCTTGGCAACATTAAAAGCTAATATTTTTTTCTGTTTACATGGATATAATTTCCTCATTTCTATTCTTTATTATAATAATAATCCATCAAGATATTAACATGCATCAAAAGTAATTTCCTTTTACAATATTTCATAAGTGTATAAATTACTATATTATTAATTACTACATATATATCAACAAACAAGTTTCACTGTCACAGATAGTTAAAAGAGAGAAACTTTCTCTTCCCTGTGATATATAATCTGAACTTAAGCAAGTAATGTGCTGATTTAAAAATCAGGCACATAATAAGATCAAGCCATTCTGTCAATAAATATTGCTTTATTAACTTAATCATAGGTATACTCGGGGTCACTGCAGGAAGGTGAAGCAGGTTGTGCAGGGCACAAAGGCACTTTATTACTGAGGTGCCAAAACACCAAGATAATTAATAAGATTTATATGTAAATAAAATTGTTACATTTTCAAATATACATTCTGAATGTAAATATTTATTTAAATATATGAGGAATACTTCTTTATTTAAACTTGTTTGTGACAATTACCTGGGCTTTGAATAATTTCTAGGCATGAGTAAGAAATATACTACTGAACAGACGGATACCATTTTGTCTGTAATTAATAAAACATATGCTAAATGTTTGGATTTCTGAATCACTTTATTCCTAGAAACACCTTCTGATTGTAAATATGTATTATTTAAACATAATTAAATAATTGATTATACTTCATATATAACAAAGTAATGTTTATATTGCACTAAAATGCAGAAACGTGAAGCTATTATAATAAACGAAATATAAAGACTAAGCACTTTCAGAAAAGTCTAGTTCCCATATTCCTAACATACAATGGAAAACATTATGTCTAAACTTAGTGCATGCAAATTTATACAATGTATTTGGGCCCATTTTTTAGAAATGGATAAGCAGGGTTCCTTCTGATTGGTGGCATTAGCATTGTCTGCTATAAAGCATGCATGTTTTACCTTATGTTTTACATCATTCTGCTCCATACAAAGTACTTCTGTGTTTAGCACAATATAAACATTATTTAAGCATAAGAGGAATATTTTATTACTTAAACTTATTGTGGTAGTTGCTTTAGCTTCAAAATATATTTCATATGTACTTTACCATTGCACAAAACTGAACATGCCGATGCCATTTTGTCATTATAATTAATACAATTTATATGTAAATAGAAATGTTCAGATTTCCCAACCATTTTTTTTAAAATATTCTAATTTATATAAAAAGTAACATATTATTGTTAATAATCTATTTAAAAATAAAACTGATTTTAAAAACATCGCATCATAATTTCAGTAATTCTGCATGTGATGAAATTATCTTTATCAATAATGTTTTACAAGTTGCAAATGTTTTGTTCTCTTGGGAGTACTGGTGAGTGTTTGCCTGAGAAATGATAGGTCTGGGTTCAAAGCTGTTGGGGGGTGGGTCAACATTATTTTAATAGTGATATCTTTCTCTTTTTTGTTATTATTAACCTGTATAATCTTTTTACATGTTTTACTAAATAGCTTTTCCTATTTTTTAATAATATCTTTTTTTTAATGCAATATTAGCTTTTTACTTGTTCTCTAGCTAAAAACTCATAATTGATCCACAATTCACACTATGATGCAAATCTAAGCAAAGTGTTTTGATGGCTTCTAAAAATTCATTGATTACACAATCTAAGTATGAAAATTTTAAATTCTTCCCTTAAATATATCCTGGATAAATCTTTAATCATCAAACTGTATAATAAAGTATAATATATATAATATGACCTAGTTTTTAACAGGCATTAAAAAAAATTAAATACTGTAATAAAGTAGTGAATTTTATTATTGCATAAAAACATCACAAGATGGCACTACTATATGGAGAGTTTTGCTTTGCTTTGAATTGCATAAAAACATGTATTTTTATCAAAGTTTTGCTAATGGAATTAGTTAAAAACAATTTTTAAAAAGATATTGCCCACATTAACATGGCATTGCTGTAACACCTATACAACTTAACTTATAATCACTCTATTGGAAAAGTGTGCATAAATTTTTTTATCTATATTAGTGGAATAAATCAATTGTTGGATTTATTTTCTTATATAATTTATCATTAAACAAAAGAAACTGCAAGGTGTGGAATAATGCCTTCTAAAAATTTATTGAATAAACAATGTATGTGTGAAAACTTCTTTCCTTAAATAAATGTAACATAAATCCTTAAAATATATCTGACTATATCACATAATTATGTTTTAAAACTGAAATAACAAGTGTTCAAAAAACAATTATATTACTGAGATTCCAAATGACTCAAAGTAAAAAACATAGATGGTTAGAGCCAATCTACTTAAAATTGATTGTTATTTATCATATTGTGGCCACCAAAGTTAATATGTAAATAAAAAGACAAAAATGTAAATAATTATATATTTTTAATATGCTACTGTAAACAAAATTACATAGAATTCCATTTTAATTAACTAATTTTGTTTCATGAAGAGGGGATCTTTTCCACATGATAAAAACATTTAGATATATTAAAAAATAAATAATTTTACTTGCAAATATAGGTATATTAAAATTGCACAAATTAGTACTTCTAATATATAAATAATTGCTTATTTACTATAAATATGATTTTGCACAATTTTATTGAATCAATATTTGAGAAAACAAAATAGAATACATATAATGCAATATATATATATTCTTTTCTTCTATGTTTTATTGTGAATCTATTAATAATTATCGTCCTAATTCTATTATTTTTTGTGTATTCTGATTCAGTACATAAAAATACTAATTAAGAACTGATTTCACATTAACGTGACCAGAACATTCCAAACATTTAGGTAAACAATGTAACTCAAAAATGTGCATTATCACATATATTGTACATCTACAATTGTATTACTTCATATATGATACTTATGGTAAGACTTGGAAATTAAAGAGGCAAAAAAAGGAAATGTATTTTCATTTAGTATGTGGTAAATAAAACGTTTTAATTTTCGCAAAAGACATAGATCAAGCAGATCTGGGTCTTGGTAAATGCGAGGTCACATGCATTGCAATGCACTCTGGTGACTTCTGTTTGGGGAGACTAGGGAAACCAAAACTTATCTTTCACAAAGGTGCCTCACACCCACAGTCTGGATGTCCTACGTTGCTTTTCATTTTTAGTTTTAGAATGAACTTTATTCAAGGAAAAATATATCTGCAGATATTTTAGTTTAAGGGGGGGGGGCGGAATTACAGATATTTTAGTTAGTCTAGAGGACATCGCACCCGCCTTTGCAAGCAAGTAGTTGGTTGCAGACAGGTGTGAGTTCACGTCCCGGTCGATGCTATGATATATGAAAAAAAAAAAAGAATACCACAGCAAATATTTTCAGTAGCATTCAGTGGATTAAACTATTATTAAAATTTAAAAACATTTACAATAAATTAGGAAACAGAAAATATATCTCACTAGAGATTAGAGCACTGATGGACATGTGACCAAGTATCTGCGAAATTGTTTGATGGGGTGATTTTTTTTATCTCTGTTTTATTGTCTCTAATTTGTTTTTAAATGTGTTTAAAAAAACATTTGTTGACAGGAGAATCCATGACTTTTACAGCGCATGTGTGAAGAGTAGATTCTTTCCACAATATTTCATGTGTATAAATTGCTATGTTATTAGTTATATATATAGGAATCTATAAACACACACAAAGACCTAATCTTATTCGCACAAATTGATTAGTAGAATCTTAATTTATATGTATGTACGGTATTTTTTAAAATAAAATATCTAATAATAAATGAATTGAACAATATATTATTTTTTTCATATGTTCACAAAATTTTCACTATTCAAATATGTTCTAAGTAAATTTATTATTTGTAAATTTATTTAAACATTCCTGCAATCAACACTCAGCTGCTTTCTGCGATACTTCTTAAAATAAACTTTCATTTTATAAAAAAATTTAAATTATGTTTTCCTCTAATAATAGCTTTTAATTATTACCTCCTTTTGAATTTGTAATCAACCACAAATTTATCCCCTTCCCCTCTTCTATCTCTTTTTTTATTGATAGAACATGAAAAAAATTTAGAATGTGCTCTAAATAGAGTAAATTGTTTAAGGCAAGGGAAGAAAATTTTGAGACAAAAGAACTCATAAGAAAAAGATAACATTTAAATTCATCACGTGACAAGTATACATATTGAATATTAAACGCAGAACATTATTATTGGAAGATAGAAGAAAAGATATGACATAACTGATGAAGTTATGGGATGCATATAATGAAAGGGGGAGGGGTGTGATTAAATGGATCTAATGGGATTTGATGCATAAAAAGTAACAAAAAGATTGGGAAGAAATTAGTAGAGAAAACAAAAAGAATTTTGCAATAGCTAGAAATTTAGTAATATATAAGAACATTATGCAGATACGTCGCTCCTCTCTTTTGTAAATGATTTCAAATAAAAAAAAACTACATCGCATCGCATATCGTCTTGGAAATATCTTTCTTCTAAATTACCTTTAACAGAGCATTAATTATCTATTCGATCGTTTTTATAACAAAAAGCATTATATAAAACATATATTTTTAATTTATTCAGATTTTGCTACTTAATCATATATTAATATCTTTAATAAAAACATTTGTATAATGTTGAAATTATAACTATAAATATAAAAGGAAAAATGTTTAAAACTAATGTTTTACTTTTTTTTAATAGTCAAACGACTCTTTTCTAAATCTATTAAATAAATTAAAAGAAAATCAATACATTATTTATAAAAGGATGCGATATTCTAAAATCTGACTATTTTTAGAAAAAAGTAATAATTTAAAACATAAAAGAACATTATTTACAATATTTTTTTATAATATTCCTTACAATTCAGATTATAAAAAACATAAGCGAATTAGCTTTTGAAATCATAAAACTTAAAGCGAACTTCAGTAAGATAAAATTTGCAAAAATCTGTATGTGTATATATGTAATATCCTCTAAATGTAGAAAATAAAATATTTTACCACTATCTATTTCTTTAATGCGATGATAAGATTCCACATATACTTTATATGCATTATAATATAGTGACACTAAATTAGATTGAATAATATCAACTATTATATCTATTAATAATTTTTATTAGTCATTCATTAGACTAGAGATTATCCATTTAATGAATAATATTTCTGTAGCATAATTTTTATACTATACTACTCTTAAGCAAGTAGGAACTGGTTGTGGAGTGGTGTGATCATAAAGGTATGATAAAAGAATTGTGAAAAATACCCCTAAAATGCATATTTCATGCGGTTTGTGTCAAAGTTGTGAGGGCAGTTGACACTTATCAATTAAACTGTAGTAATTGACTATCTATATATACTAAACTATGATAAAGATATGTAATATTGAATTTCAAAAATCTCACACATTTCACTTTTCAGCAAATAAAACTTTTATTATTGATTACAGTTTCGACTATATCATGCAGTCTTCATCAGATCTTAATTTATTCTTTCAAATGTCTTCCATTTTACTCGAAACTGTGTGAGATTTTTGAAATTCAATATTATATATGAAGGCAGCAAAACAGAGGAGGAAGAAAAGAATTTAGAAGGACTATATAATATGCTATAAAGATATGTGCAAGACAATGTGATCTGGGCCAACTGATGAGTGCTGGTTCACAATGAAATGTGCATCTTGGGGGTCATACATCTTTTCTACATGTCTTTTGTCATATGTTTATGATTACATCTCTTTAAAAAATGTTAAGAAGCCAGTTCCTATCTTGCATGAGAGTGGTGTAGTGAAAATTAAACTACAGAAATATTGGATAATCTGTAATCTAATGAATGGTTCATAAAAATTATTAATATACTTCCATTAAGTGATTTGTGTTAAAGTTGTTGAGGGCAGAAAGTTTGACACTTTATCAATTAAATTATAGTAATTTTCTATCCATATGTACTAAACAATGATAAAGATATTTGCAAGAGAATGGGATCTGGGCCAATGTGTGAGTGCTAGTTCAGCATGAAATGTGCATCTATGGAATCGTGGATCTTTTTACATGATGTTGGTCATATGTTTATGATTACATCTCTCCACAAGGTGTTAAACATGGAGTGTAAATTATATTCACCTCACTTGGAATAATATGATAAAAATAAAATGGTCTTTAAATATCCTCCAGTACAAAAAACCTTTCCCACAAATATTCATTGAAAGTAAGAGGGGGAAAGAATCTTTGCTTATGAAGCCAATTACCTGATATTGATAGTTTAAGTATTCTTTCATTATTGTTTTACTTTATGATTAAGATAGCTAAACATACATTTACTGACCAGTATTTAATAATTATCAGATTGATGATGAACTATTTATAAGTAAAAAAAAAAAAATCCTTAGCCTATTAACCTAACATGCATTAGTATTATCATCAAGTTATAGACCCAGGATATTGTCATATTCTGAAGAATATTTATAAAAATGCAATAGCAACAATTAGATTACATAATGAAACTAGGAAAGTTAACATTGAGAAGAGTGTAAGACAAGGTGACTCCATATCTTCAAAACTTTTTACAGCAGTGCTGCAAGAAGTATTTTGTGGATTAAAATGGGAAGCTAAAGGACTGAAAGTAAATGGAGATTATTTAAGTCAATTTGGATTTTGCAGATGATGTAGTTGTTTTTGCAAACAATGCTTTAGAGCTTCAGGAAATGTTGCAGGAGTTATCAAATGAAAGTAAGAAAGTAGGACTAAAGGTAAACATTAAAAAGACTAAAGTAATGTTTAATGGATTTTCTCAAAATATGAAAATAAAGATTGGTTATGATGTGTTAAAAGAAGTTAACTGTTACAAATACCTTAGTCAGATTATTAATACAGATGGAAACATAATGGATAAAATTAATCATAGAATTAAACTTGGATGGAGTGCTTTTGGTAGAAAAAACTTAATACTAAAAGGAAATATGCCTATGTGTTTGAAAAAGAAGGTTTTTAATAAATGTGTTTTAACAGTTCTTACTTATGGATCTGAGACTTGGACTTAATAGAAGAGCAATTCAGAGACTTTAGACCACTGAAACAAGTAAGTATGGAGAGATGCATGTTAGGAGTAACAATAAGAGATCAAAAATGTAATATATGAGTAAGGGAACAAGCAGATATTACTGACATCATTGAAAAAATTAAAAGACTGAAGTGGAGTTGGGCTAGACATATTGCTAGAAAAGATGATAATAGATGAACAATTGAAATCTTAAACTGGATTCCAAGAGATTGTAAAAGACCCAGAAAGAGACCAAATGCGCAATGCATGGATGAAATAAGAAAGTGTGCAGGGGTGATTTGGAGAAGAGAGGCTAGAGATCAGAGAAGATGGGTTGAACTTGGAGAGATCTTCATCCTGCAGTGGTTTGATAATGGTTGACAATGATGATGATGATGATGCAGATCCTGTGTCTAATCAAAAAAATATTTGGTACAATTATATGGATAAGCCCACAATATATCTTATAGTATATGAATGTCAAACTAAATATTTTTATGGATTGTTATTATAGGAAAGAATAAAAATAAGGAGATAATATCCATAACTTTTTGCCTTTTGTTATTGCCAGAAAACTATCAATTACTACTAATTGAAAATCTTCCTGAGTATTAAGCTTAAAATGATTCTGCATTTAGGCTAATGTAAGTCAAACAAATACTATTTTTGTTTGAAAGTTTATGATGATGAGACTATAATTATAATTATTTTATTGTACTATTTCCATCATCTAATATTAATTGTTAAATGTTTTTAAAAGAATTCAATCTAAATTTTTCAAATATATTCAATTGTTAATAGTGTCATACAAATTGGGATGTAACATAACAGTCTGAATGAGATTTTTTTCACCTCTTCTCAGGTGTTGCTAACCTGAATAGTGACAGTACTAATAAAGAAACCAAATCTGGGATCATTAAATTCATAAATATTGAATTTAAGGCATTGCTCTAATCAATTAAAGCATTCTCTCCAAGACAATAGGCAGCAGTAGTAAATTTGTTCTTAAAAAAAAAGAAAAAATCAGAAGACCCCGAATAGATAAACCTATAAAATTTCTACTGACCGTAGCCTTGACATGGTTAAAGCATTGCTTTAAATTTAATATTCATAAACCTAAATAACCCAGGTACAATTTTCTTACTAATACTGGTAGTACTGGTCAACCAGCAACACCGAAAGAAGAGAGGAGTTAATATCACTTGAAACAATGTGATATATACTAAATAATGTGATATATCAGATAATTGTATTTGAAACGTTTAAATAAAGTTTGAAATTTTGTAATGGCCTGTAACAATTAATATTAGATGATGAAAGTAATCCAACATATAATTTACAAATACTATTTTTATTATTAGATCATGTGGGTTCAGATTGCATTTCCAAATGTGGTTGATTTGTTGCCTGGTTACATCATAGCTAAAATTTAATCTAGATTTTTACACAGAAAAATTCATATTATATTTCATATATATAAACATTAAAAGAATAAAGCTAAATTAGTCAATAAATAATCAAAATTACCCCAAATTCACAACTCATCGACCAGATTAACCAAGAAAATAAAATCTAAAACACTACTAACAATGCTTTCACTGCTACAAGCAGACTTCTCAAGTGTAAAGAACTACAAAATAACAACATATTTAAACTAATCATATGCTCAAAGCATATAGTAACATTAGGTTAGATCAGCTGATAACTATATATATATATATATATATATATATATATATATATATATATATATATATATATATATATATATATATATATATATATATATATATCATTGAGAGCAGTGTAAATTATATTCACCTCATTTGAAATAATACTACTAATAAAAATGCCCTTTAAAGAACCCCCAGCACAAAAATCATAGAGTAGTAACAAGCAAAAAGGTCTTTGCTTTGAAGCCAATTGCCTGATACTAAGAGTTTAAGAGTTTTTTTAATTACAGTTTTATTTTATAGCTAAGAATGGCTAAACATCCATTTACTATTAATAATGATCTGGATTGACATTGAACTATATATATATATATATATATATATATATATATATATATATATATATATATATATATATATATATATATATATATATATATATATATAAATTACTTAGTCTGACTAAAAACCCCAAAAATTCAAGTTTCCATAACCTGGATTTGAACTCAAGTTATAAGTATGACAAGATCCATTATGCCACGAGGCCATTATGATACAAAACAGCGTCGTGTGTTTGTGTAATATATTCATGTGATATTATTGTAGGTATCATGTAACGTATATAGAATATAAAAAATTTTAAAGCAAAGATTTTTATAGTTAACAGATATAAATTGGATTATGCAGGACCTGTGTTTAACAAAATATTGGTACAATATATATGGATAAAAACACATAATATATACATAATGTAATGATAAGAACTACTTATTTTCATGCATCACAAATGAATTTATAATAATCTAAACTTACATCATAGTAGACTCTTGAATGTATAAGGTGCCAATGAGTCTATGCATTGATAAATATTTTATTTGGTAAATAAAAAATTCAACAAATAAATGATTTATTATCTAGTGAATGTGTAGGTTGGAATATGTGAAGCAGTACTTTCGAAATAAAGTAATTGGTTGGATAGGTAATTCAAATAATGCGTAGATTAATAATAAGATATGTTTATTAAGATAGTAACACAAAATTAAATTCAACAATTAAAATAACCCACTGTATTATATAAACTGTTCAAGCTAGATTGCAATTATTAAAATGTTTTCTACATCTTAAAAGATTGTTAAACATTCATGCTCAGAAGAGGGTTACTATATATGATCTTTCACACAGTATGAAAAAAAAATTTTTTTATATATCTTTCATGTCTTAGATCAAGTAATGCTTTCATCATAATAACTATTTTATATGTTTAAAATAAATTTGAAATGTTAACTATGTTTTTAATTTTAATTTTTTTTCTAGATGTTAAAGTCAATAATCAGTTTAAGTCTTACTTACTTAATCTATTAATTAAGTCTGTATATTTTAATCTATTAATTAAGTCTGTATCGAATAATGTAAAGTGAATTAATAATTTAAATGTTAAAAGAAAGAAATTTGATAGATATCTACCAGCATATTATTATTTTTTGAATATTGAAGATAAAGTAAAAGATAGTTTTTTTTTATCAAAAAAAGTAAAAGATAGTTTAGCAAAAAATTTTAGAAATTATTTATTGGGTACATGTGTACTATTTCTGCAATGAAGAAAAGATAGGAAGCCTTTTTGCATACCCGATAAAGTAATAATCTTGCGAACATCAAATAATCCTTGCGATTTGAGTATTATTTCTAATCGAAAAACATGTTTTTAAACGTGCACACAAATGTGTTTTGCAACACATCCCAAACAAAAGCTACTTTATTGCTGTCTTTTGGAGATTTTGGTTGTGTATCATATTGAATTCTGAAGATGTATAAAAATGTTTTTTTTTTGTCTCATTAAAAAGTTTGATGTTGAAATTTGAAATTAGTTGTTGTTGTAGTTGTTACTTAATTGTGAGTTTTTTATTGTGAATTTTTGGTTAATTTCTCATCTTTAATTTCAAGTTAGTTCTTTTGTAAGTGTAAACCCCAGTTTGCGGATCCACCAAATTAGAAGTGTCGGCGATGTCCGATCTTTAACTGCCATGATAAAACATTCGTTGGTCTCTGCATATGCCATAAAAAAAAAACCAAACAAATAATTCAAAGCAATAAAGAAATATAAATTAGAAAACTTTTATTACTGGTTTTACACATGCAGGCAGAAAAAAAAATGGAATCAAAATTTTACTAAACCTATCCTTTTTTGGAAACACACAAATCAAAACCAAGAGTTTTCATGCAGGAAGGAGGATACCAAAGATGGTTTTCTATGACTGAGTAGAGAGGGAAATGGATCTAGGCTGTTATGGACCAAATCTGGTAGATTATTTTTATTCTAATCTAAAATTCAATAGAGAAGAAATTCTTTCTTTATTAATAAGAAAAAAAAATTTTTTTTTTTGTCCAACGAGGAAACAAAAGTATTTATTTTCACTAAGAAATTGAAATTAAGATCAAAAAGCAATTCCATAGTATTTGGACTGTTTGGGAATAAATCCCAGTTTGTGGATCCACCAAATTATAAGTATCAGTTTCTCTGCATAAGCCACCAAACATCCACTGCTGAGAAAGAATTTGGCCTTGTTCATTTTTCTCCATGGGAAAAAAAATCTGTCGTCAATTATCAAATAGAAATAATGCAACTAGAAAAAAAGCAAAATAACAGCCATCCAAGCAGATTTTTAAAAAATACAATGTTTTTGCATCTGACAAATCTAAATAAATAAGGCAAAAGAACAAAAATCAAATGTGTTTTTCAAGATACATCACAGGGTTGATTTTCTTTAAATTTGATATCATCCCAAGATTATTAATCACTTTCCCTCCAGTCTAAAAGATGTCTCATCAAAGTGCTACAATTTCCACTTACTTTTTTTTTATTTGCTTATTGAATTACTACATTGACTTGTTTCTTACTTTTTGTTTTTTGTCATTACTGTTGTTGTTATTGTTCTTTCCCTTTAATTAAGAAAAAGCACATTGCCATTTGTTGATTTGAAAACTTACATTGCATGGCAAAATTCTGTTTGCACCATGTACTGCACAATTACATGTTCCATAAGCATTTCGGATGGGGAGTTGGTGGGGGTGTGTGGGGTAAAATCCAATGAAAAAAATCTCCATCTTGTTTCTGCAAAAAGACAATTCAAAAATGTTTATTATTTCAAATACATGAGATGTTCTATTATGAGTCAGGTAGTATCTTTTTGGTGTATGTAATATTTGGTTTTAAAAAACTATTTCTACACATTTTTTGAAATTGATTGAATTAAGTGACAAAATGGTGGCATCTGTGTAACTGTATATTTCATAGAAGTATGTATATATATTTTGTATAATTTTTTTTCCTTTTAATATATATATATATATACACAATATATATATATATATATTGTGTATTATTCCAGTAAGTATCATCTGTGTGTATGTAATGTTTTGGTATGTGTTTTTAAAAACTATTTCTATACATTTTTGAAATTGATTGAATTAAGTGTCAAAGCATTGTCTGTGTACATGTAGAGTTCATAGAAATATCTGTATATTTCATATAATTTTTTTTCCTTTTTTAAAAATATAGACCTTGTGTAATATTCCTGCAATGAAGAAAATATAGGACTTTTCACATTTGTATCAATGCATTGGTAATTTTGAAATGTTTGATAACTTTGTAAATGGTTGCCAAAGTAACTATATAACAAAATTACCAATGTATTGATACCAATGTGAAAAGGCCTCCTATCTTTTTTTCATTGCAGGAATAGTACACAAGTACCATTTATTTATATTAGCATTTATTATTTGGTCAACATTTTAACATTTGGATTGCAGTTCCATTTGTCCATGATATTTTTTCTAAGGTTGCCATGATGATAAAGGATGATATAGGATTCCATGGGTATTATTACTAGATAATGTCCAACTATTTCTCTTTATTAAACACTACAACTCATATCAAATCCAAAGGTTCAATGGCTTCAAATGGTTCAGTGTAATATTTATTATTGTCCATTTCATTTATTCTTGCAGACGTTAACTGGTGAGAGCCCATATTCTCTCCTTTGTAGTCTCTACTCAAAATACATTATATTTTATATCAAAATCCACAGAATATTGAAGAAATGTAGGTAAAATAACCACAACTTTTCTGAAGAAAAGATGTCTTTCTTTTTGGCTGAGCTTTTCCATTATCTGGCAACAGTGCATTCTTTAAGCTAGCTCATGAAGTGTGACTGTTCTTTCTTTTAATCTTAACAAAGTCTATTGTTATTATTCTTATGACAAAGCAAATATTTTACTTTTATTTTCACTCAAGTATATCATTTAATCACTCTATATTCACTCTAAATTTGAATTTATATATAATAAATATAAATAATTTCTAATTGTTTTCTTTATTTATTTATCTATAGACTATAGATAGATAACACATGATAAATGTGCGTATCACAATATTAATATGCAATACTTACACACACACACACGCGCGCGCGCGTGCGCGCACACACACACATATATATACACTATTTTTTCAACAACCAGAATATTAAACTTAAAATGGTTCTGCATTTGATTTAAGGTAAGTCAAAACAAATACTATTTTTGCTTGAAAGTTTGTAGATGATGATACTGTAATTATAATTATATTACTGGACTATTTCAATCATCTAATATTAATTGTTATATGTTTTAAAAGAATTTAAACTTTATCTAAATTTTTCAAATACATTCAACTGTTAGTAATGGCATACTGAATAATATATAATATAAGATCCTGAGTAGTATTACTAACAGTGACATTACTAACAAGGAAACAGAACCTGGGACTTTTACATTCACAAATATTGAATCTAAGGCAATGCTCTGTTCTGACCAATTAAAATATTCTGTCAAAGGCAATATACAGCAGTAGTAACCTTGGCTTTTTTAAAAAAATACAGAAATCAGAAGACCCCTCATAGATAAGTATATGAAATTTCTACTGATTGTTGCCTTCAACAGAATAGCCTAGTTGGTTAGATCATTGCTTTAATTTAGTATTTGTGAATCTAAAAGTCCCAGGTTCAATTCCCTTACTAATACTGATAGTACTTGTCAGGTCAGCAACACCTGAAAAGGAGTGGAGAATAATACCACTTAAAAAATTATGTTTTATAGTAATGTGTGCTATTATTATAGCATATAAATGTATTTAAAAAGTTTAAATAAAGCTTGAATTTTTGCAAAGACATTTAACAATTAATATTAGATACTGGAAATAGTGTTAAACCACTAAACATCATATGGTCACCATCTCACGCTAGCACATAACTGTTATTAAACAGGCAAAAACTCTCCATATAGTAAGCCACCTTGTGCTAACCAGAGTAATCAACTGATGCCAGAAGGCTTGTTGCCAGAAGGCTAGTCTGGAGATATTGGATGAGTAGGCACTAGATAGGGATTTTATGCACAAGCCTTCTGGCATCCATTGATTACTCTGGTTAGCACAAGGTGGCACCACTTTATGGAGAGTTTTTGCCTGTTTAATGGAAATAGTTCAATATATAATTACAAATACCATTTTTATTACTAGATCATACGAGTTTGGATTACAATTTTAATTGGTTGTTGTCTGGTTATATAATAGCTAAAATTTAATCTAGATTATTATACAGAAAAATTTCTCATTATATTTCAGATATATGTAATAATATTATAAATCGATGTCTACATTTCTTCAAAGCTTATAATTGAATATTAGTAAATACAGTAATCAAAAATTTTGGAAAGTACAAAAAATATAATCGTCACTTAGGAGCATTTTTGACTATCCTCATAGTCTTTGTCAACTAATACTTTGAAAGATTAACCTCCCCATAATTCCATGATCCTGCTGATTGATTAAGTCCTGCTTGTATTTATATATTAGCATAGCTTCCTTTATTTTCTGTTTATTGTTATCTCTTTCCATTTGCAATATTTTTACATTATTATAATTGAAATTAAAACCATGTATACATGATTTATTATGGTCATAAAAAATAGAAGCTGATCCATTATTACTATCTTTGCAATTTTGTTTAATATTTTGAATTTTTTTTAATAAAAGTACTCTTTAGTTCTTTTCTCCAATGTACATCTCAATTCCCCTATATATCCACTGCCACACCTACATATCCATTCATAAATGATGCAATTTTTATTTATAAATGAGGTTTTATCTTTAGAGTTATTTATTAATTTATTTTAATTTATTTAATGCAATGTCACATATATCTTTATAAATTTTCCTTATGAAATCTAATTGTTGACCTTATTATTAATATTTTTATTTTTATATTTCATATTAAAATTTTTAATAGTATTATAAATATGAATGATGATTATATTATTTGTACTTTTCAAAATTTTTGATTACTGTATTTCCTAATATTAAATTATAGATTCCATATATAAGAGACTTAAACTCAGACTTTCAAACTCCCCACAGACTTCTGATACATATGACCACATACATGTGTGAAAGATAAATAATCTACAATATACACATTTTATGCTGAACCAGCAATCATCAGTTGGTCCAGATTACAATCTCCAATATATATATATATATATATATATATATATATATATATATATATATATATATATATATATATATATATATATATATATATATATATATATAATCACTGATCAGTTTATGTTAAGGTAACAAATCTTCAAACTTTAATGGCCAATCTTCAATCTTTTCTACTGTCCAATTCTTCAGCCATCTATATCATTTCATCCTTTGATTTTTAATATGTATGGCTGAGAGTGGAGAGGATTGGAGTTTGTCCATTGAGGTTTGAAGATTTGCTATTTTAATATAAATTGAGCAGTGATTGTATATATGTGTTGGAGATAATGATCTGGACCAACTGATGAATTCTGGTTCAGCATTAAATATGTCTATTGGAGATCATTTATCTTTCTCACATGTATGTGATCATATGTAGCAGTTATACAGAATGGGTTGGATAGCATGGGGAGTTTGAAAGACTGAGTTCAAATTCTTCATAATTAGATTAAGTTTAGTATACATATATATATATATATATATATATATATATATGTGTGTGTGCTTGTGTGTGTATGTGTGTAAATTATTTAGTAAATGGGATCACTGTTTTATAAATAATGTTAAAACCACAGCCAAGGTGTATTTCTATGCTGCAACCAATCAGAATGTTTCTGCAGGATGACTGAAAACAGTAGCAAACCTGTCTGAGCAACTACTAATTAATTTACACACACACACACACACACACACACACATATATATATATATTAATCATTAAAAATATTTAAATACTAGTCTTGCTGATGGGAGAGCCTTTGTTTCAGTTGAGAGGTAAGAAATGTTGTTATACATTGATCCCAACTCTTATTAGCCAAATTGTTCATCCACTAGCCTATACATAGCAATGTGAGTGACTGTTGTTGTTTTCATCCGTAGCCTGCAGAACTGGTCTGATTAGCTGCTGCACATCAATACACCTTGGCTGTGGATTTCACTTCATTTGTATAATGATGATCCCATTTACTAATTAATTTACATCTATATTAATCATTAGGAATATTAAATTTACATCACATGATCATCATTTCTTATGCTTGCTCATAACTGTTATTAAAATAGGCAAAACTCTCCATACAGTAGTGCCACTCAGTGCAAGTCAGAGTAATTAATGGATGCCAGAAGTCTTGTGCATAAAATCCCTATCTAGTGCCTATTCATCCGATATCCCCAGTATAGTTTCTGGCTTGCAGCTTTCATCCGTGAGGATCTTGGATCTGAGAGCACTGCACCTAGATCTTAGGATCTAATGCAACTCTTCAGCAGCCACCTTTTATCTGTGCTTAACTACAAAATTAAAAGAATAAAATTGAAAACACACTAATATTTTCAATCTAAGCTCATTACCTTATATAGTCATAATGGTCTGAACTCAGTTCAGTACCCATACATTTTGGTGTCTTTGGTTCTTTAATAAACATAGCCATCCCTATCCTATTAGGCAGGATTGGTATTAAACCACTAAACATCACATGATCACCATTTCTTATGCTTGCTCATAACTGATATTAAAGCAGGCAAAACTCTCCATACAGTAGTGCCACTCAGTACCAACCAGAGTAATCAATGGATGATATTGGATGAGTAGGCCCTAGATGGAAATTTTATGCACAAGTCTTCTGGCATCCATTGATTACTCTGGTTGGCACTGATAGGGATTTTATGCAGAAGTCTTCTGGCATCCCTTATTACTTTGGTTGGCACTGAGTGGCACTACTGTATGGACAGTTTTGCCTGTTTTAATTTTAAATTGATATACTTTTCCTAAATTAATTAAAATTTAACTTCTAAGCACTCAGAATGTGAAAATTAAAAAAGCTTCAGTGTAGATGAAACTTAACTTGTTACCTGCTTTTGATATCTTGGTTATGATATCATATTCATAGCAATGAGTAGATATCAAGGTGTGGTGGAGAGGAGGGTGATGTGTAGAAACAGGATGTAATATCCCACTTTTTAGAAATTGGGAAGCAAGATTTCTCTTTATTTATGGAATTTAAGTTATTGGTGGTGTGCCATGTCTCCTTTATCTTCTTGGAGATATTTTATTCTATGCATATGATACTGGCTGCAGTAGGCTCAAATGTACAGCGGAGTATATTTTGATGTTCCAGAAATATGAATTTGTGTTCTGGATTGCTTTTGGCTCTTTCGTAGCAATATTGATTTTGGAACAATCTTGTTGCAAGGCTGGCACATGATTCTTCATTGTAGACTGCATTACGGCTGGCTTGTATGGAGGTATATTTAGTGGGAAGTTTATCTTTGGAGTTGTTAATTATTTATGACTCTGAGAACATTTTATGTTTTTGGAGACTTTAGGGATATAAGAGAGCAATATCCATAATTTAGAGTTAGATGGAGGGCTGTTTGTTCTGATTTTGTTGTAGAATTTGTTAATAATGTTAGTGAGTGATCTCTATTTGAACCCACTCACTAAAATTATCAAAAAATTCTACAACAAAATCAGAACCCCTCCATCAGATTCCGAGCCATGGGTGTTGATCCCTTATATTCCTAAAGTTTCCAGGATCATAAGCAAACACTATGCTCAGAGTCATACAGATTCAGTTTCCATACCCCATTCTCTATAAACAGGTTAATCAACAACTCCAAAGATAAACTCTTCACTGAACAAATTACTCATACTGTTTACAAAGTGGTGCAGTATATTAGAGACAATCATGTTCCAGGTTTGCAACAAGATTGTCCCAACATCAATAACTCTATAAAAGGCCAAAAGCAATCCAAAACACAAAGCCATGTTTTTGGAATATCAAATCACTCTTAGCCATACATTTGAGTCTACAGAAGCATTATGTGCATAGATCAAAAAGACTCCAAACACAGGATAAATGAAACATCGTACATCGCTAATAACTTGAACTCCATAAATAAAAAGGAATCATTCTTCCCCCTTTTTAAAAAGTGGACTATCTAATTTATTTGGATGCACTTACTCACATTTACATTCTACTTATACTCAGACCCTCTTGTTCATTATCCATTGCTAGGAACATAATATAACCAAAATATCGAAAGAGCTTTGCTCAATTTAAGATTCGTCTACACTGAAGCTTTTTTAATTTTAACGTTCTGAGCATTTAGAATTTAAATACTAAATTTAAATATATATGAGTTAACATTTGTACTACAGTATAAATTAATTAATAATATTGTCCTCTATTATCTAAGTTATTTTACGATTTCCATCTCTTATATCACAATAACAGATAACTCAGTGTGTGTGTGTGTGTGTGTGAGTGCATTAGTGTGGCAATGTGATAAAGCATTGTGCTTATTTGCAGTTATTACTTAATAGGAGAAATATTTTATATGTTTGCGTTATAAATTTATACATAAAAAATACTACATGTTTTATATGCTTACATTATATTAAAATAATATCAGTAAAATTAATAATTGACTGACTTGCAAAAAAATAATACCAAAATATATTTTATTGATTAAAAATATTTTCAACTCCAGTTAAAACTATATATCTTTCAGATCAATTCATCTGACTGATAAATAAATTTTAAAATGTCAAATCACAATATTCATAAATATTTTTTTAAAAACATATTTCTATTTATAATAATAATTATATATATTTTATCCGTAGCGATATAGAAGGTTTCGTAAAAATTCTAATGTTAATGTAAACAAATATTTTAAATAATGTTTGTAAAATAATATATAATATATACATTTTAAGATATTTCTTCTTTTAAAAATTATTAAACTATAATTTAATTAAAAGGGATTTGAACGCAGACTTTCAAGTCCCCTCCATCTATCCACTCCATTTTATACAACCGATACACATGACCACATACATGTGAAAAAGATATCAGACTTTTAAGTCCTCTACATCTATTCATTCCATCTTATACAACCGATACACATGATCATCTTTTTTACATGTAATACCGGTCTGAGGTTGGGGATATTTTACAAAGCTTGTTAAGAGCTTATTTGCGAGCTCTATATATAATATTTGTAATACAAGCTTATTAAATTTGTCGTGTGACATGTGACTTGATTTTTTTTTTATTTTTTGCTATTAAGGCTTTGGTGATTTTGTATTGCTAAAGCTATTAATATATGGTGTATCTTAACTTAGTTCAGTCCTACATGGCTATTTAAGTTAGATAGCTGTATTGGAAGACATATGGATGTCTGAAATTTTCAGATTGTCTAAAGTGCTGGGCTTGTCCTGGTATTTTTAATCTAATGCTTGAATATCCTAGCACCTCACTGAGGATGCCAGAAGCCGAAACTAGTCTGGGGTTAGGGATATTCTGCAAAGCTTAAGAGCTTATTTGCAAGCTCTATATATAAAATTTTTAATACAAGCTTATTAAATTAGGTCATGTGACATCTGACTTGATTTTATATATATATACTGTATGTGTATTTACATTTTAAAAAATAAAAGAAAAACTTATTTTACTATACCTTCATGTTTTTAAAAAAAAATAAAATAAAACAGTGAAGTATTAGACTTTCATTGCAGTTAAACATGTTCCACATATTATCTTTTTTCTCCAATAACTTTTTTTCCCCTATAGAAAAGTGTCCAATCTCATTTATCAGCTGACTATGGCTTATCTATTTATTTTTATGTTTTTTAAGTCTGTATTGACTTTGAAATTTATGCAATCAACCATGCTTCCATTACCAATTTTTAGGTAAATTCTTCTATGAGCTTTTTAATGCAAGACAGGAATGTTTTACTGTTCTCTTTCTTCCACTGCTTAAAAAAAAGATATTTTACAAATAATCTTAAATTTCATACACTTAAAAACATTTTGTTAAATAAAATATTGTATTTTATCACACTTTAGGAAGGATGCAGAAGTGAAGAATAAAGCATATATGCTTTCAATGTGACTTGAAGAAACATCATTAACAAACATGATAGTGCAATGCTCCAAGTTTCAAAATGACTGCCACTGTATTGCAAAACATTAAATGTATAAATATAAATGTTTTTTGGTTATTTATATTATTTTGGTTATCATATAATTGAAGTAATGTATATTGATGCAGCATATACTGCAGCTTAACATTATCATTTATTATTTTTTAAATGCTGCTTATAATACTGATATTGCTGTTTAGAACAGAAAACCAAAGATTGTTTTGTTAATTCTATAACTGCTATGTTATCACTTTAAAATGCTTTTTTAACTTTAAAATCATTATTTATGGGCATTTGTGCTAAAAACACAATTCAATTAAACTGCTCTGTCATTTACTGACATCTTTAGGCTTTTTTACAACTAGTAAATAAATAAGGGATCAACCAAGTGTGAGATGAAAAGACTGCCAACAAAACTAAAATTTGAAACAATAGCAAACTCTCCATATAGTAGTAGGAAATGGTGATCATGTAATGAAAACTAAAAGTTGCCAATTGATTGACTTTTAATATGAATATTAAGACTCTCTATTTTATTCATGAAACAGTCAAGGGAAAATACATAATTTCACAGTGTATTTAATTATTTGTAATTATTTTTACAAAATATTTTTATTATAATTATTAAAAATAATGTTTTCAATTAGATTTTTTAAAAATATATTTCACTTTTACAAATACAAGCGAAGAAACTTTAAGGAACATTAAAAAACTCTAAGAAACTTTAAACCGAAAACAGCAATTATTTCAGTCGCCACTGTCTGGTAATACTGAATTTTTGTGATAACTTAATAAATATAAATGCAATTTTCAATTTCAAAAAAATATTCCCTAGATTTGTTATGTTAATAATTCATTCAGGTTTTAAAAAATTAAAATTCATTTGACAAAAATTTTGCTAAATTTATTTTTATGATACCCTTATGACAAAAAAACCCAATAAAAGTAAAGCCATTGTTCTCATTACATATTTCAAATTTTTATATATATTTTTTTATGTTTGCAGTTCAAATATGATTTTTTTAGAATTTTTTCATTTGTAAAACTCAAATTTTTAGCAAGTTAAGCCCAATTTATTGATTCATAATATTAAATACAGATTTTAAACATTAAAATTAAAATATTGAACTATTAATTCAGATTTCACTAGATATTGATGAGAAAAAAAGAGGAAAATTTAATCATACAAAATGTCTTCATCAAGAGATGGAAAGGACAAAAGATCTTGTGACTTAGTGGTTATCTTCGCCAATGACTCGTGTTTCACGTTAAAATAAGGTAAGCATTTTTATGTTACAATTTTTTTTTCAGATAAACAACTCATAACCAATCTATGTAGATATTCAATAGTTGTCTGCAATTAATATCTAACTACTCTTAGCTAAATGTTTATGGTCAAAATTAATCTATATTAAACAGATGATAATTAGTGCATTGATTACAATAATGAAAAACACTCACTGTTGATAAAGTAATTGTCATGTTTCCTTGGATGAACCGTCCATATTTTGCTTTATTTTTTTGGTTCTTGTGAGTTTTCCTGTAAACCAAGATGGCAGTTCTATTTTGATAAATATACAGTTTCAATGGTCTACAATCTACTGAAGAAATATTAGTTGTTAAATTAAAATTAATAAATTGATTGTTAATTTTTTTTTTAAAAAAAGAATAAATTCCAATAAATTTTATTAAAAAACTTTATTTCAATTTTCTTTTACTTATATTACAACATGGAGGCAATGAGACATTCTTAACATTATCATTTTTTTGTTAGTAGTTTTTTGGTACATTGTCATAATAAGAATTTGGAACCCTTCTGTCACAGAACATAATGCAGCGGAGTATTTTCAAAGATATGGGATCCTGACCTCCCAAAAAATGTGCTCAATGGTCACATTGACATGACTAAAGTGTAATTGTTATTTTTTTTTTCATATGTCATAGCATCGGCCGGGAGGCGAACCTGCAAAAACCGTCTGCAACCAACTTCTGGCTGTAAGGCAGCTGCACTGACCTCTCGGCTAATTTTGCATTTTTCTGTTAACTAGTTAATACAAAAGAAAAAATCAAGTGTTAATATTGTAATTAATTTTTTCACGATTTTTTTTAAAATAACAGTAATGAAAAATAAAGTGTAAATATTTAATATATTTTTAGCCGACATTTTCATGTAAATGTTTTACCCCACCGCCCACGAAACTTCAGATTTACAGGCTGCCATCTTGGTTTACAGGAAAACTCACGAGTTCTATCTTTTTAATATTTTTTACAAGTCAGAAACAATGGCAGAAATTATGAAAACCACAACATAATATTCAAACAAGGCTAAAAACATGTTAACACTGACTTGGGTTCTTCCAAAATTTTTCAACTGAGTAAGTGTCTCATTATATCAATTATTAGAAAAAGAAAAGGAAAGTAGTGATTTATTCAGTAATCATTTAATTATTCAAATAAATCGTTTATACTTTTCTGAGAGTTTGTTTTTTTTATTTTCAGTTAATTGCTAAAAATAGTCAAGTTTTCTAAATAATTTAAAATATTTTAATTGTGAACGTTTTATTGCATTTTGATCTTCAATTAGTTATTTCTTGAAAAGAATAATCTGCTTTAGGCATAAGCTTTCTTATGAAATATATATATATATTTTCAAAACTATTAATGGCTACTGATATCTATCAAATAAAAAATTAATTACAACTGATATAACTTTTTATTTTTTTATTTTATTTTCTTTAACATAAATAAAAATTTATTTTTGTAGGTAATATTTTAATTACTACAGAATGAGTCAAGAAGTGTCACACTCTGGCTATAGAATTTATTTTAATCAACTTTTAAAACAGGCAAATACATAGCTTTTCAATCTATAGAGGGTTTGAACTCAGACTTTCACATGGCACTCAGACTTTCACACGACCCTCGACTATCCACGCTATCTCATACTGCTGACACACTTGATCACACCCATGTCTAAAAGATGAAAAAATCACCAATATACATATTTCGTGCTAAACCAACACTCGTCAGTTGGTTCAGATTATCATCTACACACATATATATACAATTAATGCTCAGCTTATATTAAGATAGCCAATCTTCATACTTTAATGGAAGGGCTTCAATCCACTCCACCCCACAACTTTTCAGCCATCCATTTCATTGAAAATCTGAAGATGGAACACTCAAAGAGCACATTGGTGCCAACCTTCTCATCCTACCCATGTTTACCATAAGTCACCCTGACCCCTCATGTACAGGGCATAATCCATTTACATACATATACAAGTGATGGGCAGACCTTATAGCAATATAAATTAATATATGTTTTTTTCACAGTACATGCTTTTTCCCAGTGCAGTGGGGGGGGGGGGCTGTACTGTAGAAAAAATTCATATATTATAATAGCTTTTCAATATAATTTTTCTGTTTTCCAACATCTTTTGTTCATCTGTCATTGAGAGTTCATATTCCCTCATTAAAATGTTTTATACTGAGCTGCACACCATGAATACATCTTTGTCTTCAGAAGACTAAACAGGTGATCATCTAATAGGTCAAAATCAGGACTTTTAGAAAAATGCTCCAACAATGAAAATAATTATCTGGTTCCTTCCTGCTGACACTTGTATAATCTTTCTTGATACACTCATCTATTCATTCATATACACTTTTTCATGTGAAATCACTCTTTCCATACAGTGCATAAAGTTTTTGATAAACATCATCACTGGACACACTCTTAGACTATAAAAATGAGTTCCTGCATGCTGCTGTTTTTGAAAATCACAAAGGGAGCAGACATTGCTTTTCGTCCTCATAGTATATCTAGATGGGGGGTTTTATAACTGCAAATTCTGGAATATGATCACATTGATTCAAATATTACTTAAATAAGTGCAATGAAGAAAGGTCTAATTTTTCAAGTAAAAAATAGATATATAATAGATTATGACAATGAGAATGTATACGCTAATTGAAGGTATCACCACAAAATGAAAGAATCCAGCAATCTGCTCACACCTCTTCACAATGAAATTACATAAGATGGGAAATATATCTACTTGTCATATTTTGTGAATCAACAATTAGATACTGCCATAAACATATTTTTAATAATTAATGAAATATTGTAGAATATATGTAATCAAGCCAATTTCCCCAAATTTAAAAGTACCCTTCTTATCTTGGTATCAATTATGTTCCAATTATTCAAAAGTCTATAAAAGTTTTAGACCTCCCTCTCTCCCCTATATGTACATTTCCCAAACAATCTTCATTATACTACTGGTTTGAAACATATGAGCCTTCATACCCTACAATGATTGTTTGATGCATATGATGTCATGAATATAACCTGTTTGATTTTTAAACTTAGAATTATTTGCAATCCAATATCAGTCTTTACAGTTTTTTAATTCTTCAAACAACACAATGTAAAAATATTCTGCCTACTTTCTACTTATTACACAACAGTTAATTATTTTCTGCAAAATATGACCACATAATGTGAAAAAGGTAAATGATCTCCAATATATGTATTTCATACTGAACCAGCACTCATCAGTTGAATCACATCATCATCTTCCACAAATATATATAATCAGTGCTTGGTTTATATTAAGATAGCAAATTTACACACTTTAATGGACAAGCTTCAACCCTCTCCACTGCTTCAGCCATCCACATCACTAAAAATCTGATGATGAAATACTCAAAGCTTTAATTATACTGACATTATAATCATACACATAATGACTTTAAGTCAATCTGGCCCCTCATATGAAGGACCTTAATATCTGGATCAACTTATGTGTTGGTTCAACCTGAAATACTTATATTGGAGATCATTTACCTTTTTCACATGTATGTAGTCATGTGTGTAGATGTCTGTAGGGAGTTTGAAAGTCTGGGTTCAAATCCCCTTTACATTTACTTTAAGCATATACACTATACTTGTATTTTAATAATATATCTATATTGAAGTGATATATATATATATATATATATATATTGATATATATGCTCCATGTATATAATTTAAAAAATTTGAAGGAATTTTTAAAAATACAGAGTTTCAACACTTTTAATAAATAAATATTCAAGTTTATTTTAAAAGTAATTTAAAGCAAGATATTTCTTTTATTAACATTTGTAAAAGTATTTTATAATCACAAAGTCAAAAGGCACTATCTTAGAAAAAGTAATTAAAATTCTTATAAACAGATCAACTAATTAAAGAGATAATTATTTGATGTAATTTAGTTTGGTATATCCCTTTTAAAGATAAAATTTTGTAAATGTCATGATTGGACACATAAGCCATGGACCAAAATGATGTTAAAAAGTTATTTAACACCAATAAAACAATGGATAGAAATGACAACTGATGGATCTGATTTCACTGATATGCTAACTTTATGACCTATAAGTTGGGTTTATAAATCATTGTGGTAAAAATATATACCTTTATTGCATATTGCTGAATGATATACTTCTAACTGCTTGTTACATATATACTTTGAAGTATTATTGCAGATTTACTTTGATTGTTGAACTATTATTGATTACTGCTGAATAATTAATGCTGCTGATTGGTTCTTAATTGTGTCTTCAATACACTTATTATCCTTGGTATTGGAAAATATAATGGAGAAGTAGAGAAGCCACAATCTGCTTCACTCTTGCCAGCCAGCAGAGTGTAGGCCAAGGATTCATGGAAAAGTATGGAAATGAACCATTAAGTGTCAACTCTGGTATGGAGAACACCATCAATTAATAAATAAATGCTGTGGGTTGCATTCAGATCATTATGATTAAAGTCTATCACCACAATAGCCATAGTTGAACAAAGTCTGCTAAAAGTATACCAATTTCTTAAGTCTTAGCTTAAATTCTCAGTGATGAAAGGAAAGGGGTATGAACTTTGAAAGTGTTTAATTAGTTTATAAATTATTATTATTATTATTATTATTATTATTATTATTATTATTATTATTATTATTATTATTATTATTATTATTATTATTATTATTATTATTATTATTATTATTATTATTATTATTATTATTATTATTATTATTATTATTATTATTATTATTATTATTATTATTATTATTATTATTATTATTATTATTATTATTATTATTATTATTATTATTATCTGTTTAGAAACTAGAATGATAGAAGATTACTCTTTTGCTTTATTTAATAATGCCACAATTCAGGCAACAGAAAATTAAAAAATATATATTTTTATAAAAAACAATTGGCTTATTATCACAACCTCTGGCCCATGCTTTTAAAGACTTATTATTTAAAACCAGCTATTTCCAGAGTTAGGGTTATAAGACAGAATAAATTAGAATTGTTTTTTTATTATATTTTAATAATCTATAGTTTTAACAATTTATTGAAGAGGTAGATACTTTGATCCATTTTAGAGTTGTAGTTGTTCAGGCAATCAGTTGATAGTCTTCTTTATATATTGGAATTAGGAGGTTAGCTTTCTAAGGATTGATGATTTCACAATGTTGAATGATGAAGGTTTGACTTAAAGCATAAAGTTCATCTTGGTGAGGTGCCTAGCCCAGCATATTGTGAAGAACATCACTAGAAAATTTTGATTGGTTCTTTGTACTATTATAGGTTGTCTATCCCAAATGAATCTCTGATGAGTACAATCTAAATAAAATCTACTTGCTGAATCCACTCAATTAATATATGACTAGCTTGAATCTAAATAAACTGAATTATTAAATGAATAGCTTCTGCATCTCCTGGAATGCTTTCTGAATAAAACAATAGATTTTGGGAAACTTTTATATCCATTTTTTTATTGTTCTACTACCCAAATTTTTCTAGAACCTTAAAGATTAGCATCTCAAAATAGCCAGGTTTTTAATTAATTATTAAGCCGGGTTTTTAATCAATTAAAATCAAGCTTTTATTACATTTAGTATTAACTAATTTTATTACATTTTATCTGCACAATTTTAACACTTTAAATTTTGTTATCACAACAGATTAAATTTTTCTTTTGAGGTTAAGCATTGTTCTACAAAATTTTACAATAATCTTAGACAAAAGATAACAGATTTATTTAAAAAGTTTAATTTTTTTAAAAAAAATAATTACATTAAACAAAATTATTTTGCTGATTTGTGTATGTATGTAGGTATATACATGTGATCACACTTTTATAACACATTTAAAATTAAATTGAGAGAGTGCAAATTTCTCAAGTGCTTGTGACTATTAGTAGCCAATCAGATCTTAAGCACTGGGATGGGGAATTTAATAAGAAAAGAGTGGATTCTTTACTTGTCTTTCTATATATCCAAGCCAGTCCATGGTACTTATATCTGAGAGCGTGAATCTTAATTGACTGAGTTCAAATTTGCACTCTCTCAATTTAATTTTATACCATCTGCGCTTTATAAAAATAACACATTTAATTAAATTTAAAGTAGAAAAATTTCTAAATAAATTTACAAGTAAATTAAATTTACAAGTAAATTATTTTTAACTGAAACGTTTATTCTTATATATATATATTGTACTGGGTCGAACCGCTGAAACCACTTACTTATACATATATATAAGTTTTGGCCAGTTTCAAACTCCTTCCTAATACATTTATAATCTTATAAATGTTATGTGAATGAACCAGCACATTCGAGCAAAATGGGAGATCTTATTGATAGCTTTAACTATCAACAATGGCCCATCTCGGCTGCTAGATTCAAACCCCTACTATCCAAATACTTTATTTGTTTCAGGGTAAACTCCAGGGCACCAGCTAGTCTAATGACTAATGTATTCGGGCAGTAGGCTCATAATCCAGTGCTTGAAACATTCCCTAAAACTAGCTCAGTCTAATTTTAATTCAATAACAAAATTATACAAAATTTGTGGTGGAAAGAATTAATAAAAAGGTTGGTAAAAAGAATTGACCGACAAATAAAGTTTAAGTTTAAAGACATTTTATTTTAATTAACATTAATTAAGTTTAAAGATAATTTATTACCCAACATTAATTGACTAAATTTAAACATCTTTATAAATCTAATTTAACACACGCACATTTTTTTTAAAGTAACACATTATAACATATATCTGGTGAAAAGCATAAATAATATGTGACATCATTAAACTATCTCACATTCACTTATACGCACATCAATAGTTCATTTTATGCATGCTTAAGAGTTCAAATTACTTTACTTGGTAGGATTGATGAATTACAATGGTGGCTACTACGTATAAATGATAATAAATAAATGTTTACCTAGGATTTTTTGAACGTGGATATTGCTTGTTGTTGGCTGCTTCTGATGGAGTATATCTAACCGGTAAGATTTGGACATTTCTTGAAGAGATTTATGCGAATCCATTGGTTTTATTCTTGAAAACAGTTGAACATTTGACGGAGGATTTCTGAGTTGTTATGCAGACATTATTTCACAGGCAGGTTTTGATGATCTTGTTGGACTAAAAAGGCTGAAGCATGAGCGTATATTTCCAAAAGCTGCTCTACAATGCATTTTTGTTTCTGGATACATAATAGAAACTGCACTGTTATCTGAATGGAAACAAAACTGTCACTGCAAACTAGACTGAAAAAAAGCTGAACTCCGATAAAAAATCTGGCTATTTATGTATCCGAATTGTTTTCATTTTAATATCCTCCGGCTTTTGGGTGCAATAGGTGTTGTCGAAATTCCATTAGTAATTAATCCTATGACAATGTGTTTTTGAAGATTGTTTAATTAGTAGTAGCTTTCATAAACATATTGTTTTTGTATCTTTAATTAGTGGCCCACTGCTGGTGTGGTTCTTTTAAATATTTATTTAACTTAATAGCCATCCTGTGTTTTCCAAATATAATTTCTTTTTTAACTTTCATTTATATATATATATATATATTAATATTATTCTAACACGCATACATTTATTTACACTCACATGCACATATATAATTATAATAAGCTTGAATGAAAAGAGATTTATATTTTTTTAAAAATTTTAATTACTTATTTTTACGAATACTAATTTAGAAAAACTTTACTTTCTTTTATAACACTTTTAGTTTGACTTTAAGAAAAACCCCTTCCCACTTTTAATCTTTTATTTCAAACTCTTTTACGAAAGATTTTTTTTTTACTTTAATAATTTTTTTAGACAAAATTATTTTATATACATGTGCCAAATTGGCCTTGGCACATTACACCCCCCTCTGTTTTAGAGTAAAATGCATCATTTTTGACCATTTTATCTCTTGCAATTTTAATTTTTGACTCCAAAGATTTATTAATTTATTATTTTTCTAAGTTAGCTTTTTAATATCTTTTACTTAACATACAAAGGGCAATCTGTTTTGGCTATTCTTTCCTTCTATCTATGCCGAATACATTGCTCACAATGATCTAAATCATGGATAACGACCACCGGGACAAACTAATTTTGTGGCACAGGGATCTTTTGGAAATGACATGGAAGCAGATTCGCTGACTTACACTGACTTACATGTCTATAAAATCAAAACATCATTTGCCAATTCTCTTGATCAGACTTGGAAAAAGAAAGGGTCACTGTGAAATGGCAGAAATTTTCAACTGACCATTTTCGACTTACACTTTGGAAAGAGGAATGATCCCTGACAAGTCCAAGTCCATTATGGGTACTCAAATTTATCCAGTCGGCAGCTTTAAATATCTTTAACTAAACTTATTTCTATACTACCCTCATTCCCTATTGCTCTAGATAAATTCCTACACATGTGTATACGTGCAGCATAATTCTACACCTACTAATATTCTAGATATCGAGTTATTACTGGACTTGCTTACAGGGAGTCTATAATAAATAAATCCCTTTTTGCACACATCATGAGGTGCAGCATTGCCAAGAAAATAACCTAAAAGGATATCTGGATAAATACATTTAAGATATGCATCATGAGGTATCGTATTTACGGAATATTATCAGTGTATGTGCGCGTATATACACATGTATACTTACACACTCTTAATACACCTTAGATTGACTTTATATTTTTATTATTAATCTTACAACATTATTTGTAAATTCATATGAACATTATTTTAACATTTGTATTAATCTAATCTCACAATATTATTCTAAACTACCACGGACATCAGTTTTCATATTTATTTATATTAATCTAATCTCGAATATTATTTTCAACCCTTACTCAACCTTTTTATCTATGTGCGTGTATTCAGAAAAACTATTTTACTTTATTACGATTCATTATTTACTCAACTTTTATTAACTTACTTTACTACGATTCATTATTACACTGATATGTATATTTTTTTTTGACTTGACTTTAAATTATTTATTTACCTCCTTTTATTACCGTGCGTGTATTCCAAAAAAAAAAACTATTAGTTTATCATGAGTCACTTTTTATTATTATTTACTACAGATATATTTATGCTTATTTATTTAACTTGATTTTATTGATTTTATTTTAACTATTTGACCTACTTATTTATTTACAAACATTTTTCTTAATTAATATGTGCGTTGATCACTTTTCCTAAGTATTGACCACTTCAAATTCTTATTTTTCTAGAGTGCATATTTAGTTTTTATTTTCATCATTAGGTAATAAATGTAATGTTAAGAGAAGTAGGCAGCAAAGTATAAGGCAATTCAAACACACAGATAGATTTTGTGCTGATTTAAACCAACTTTTAATTTCTTTGCCCAAATACTTGCACACACCTCAATCCTAATTTAATACACTTTTTTTTTTAATTTTATTTGATAATGTTTTATTTTCATTAATACTTTCATTAAACACTTATTTATTTCATTTTTATTTTTAAAGCGTTATTTTTACTCTCCCTTTTTTTTTTTTAAAAAAAAAAAAACATTTTCATTTTGCTTGTCTATTTTGATTTACACATTTATTTTGTTTGCGTCATGCTCTGATATGTTCTAGACTTATGAGCTGGGATATCAATATACTTGATAAGACATAATCGAGGGTTTTGACATAAATTGTTTTATAGATGCTTTGACATTTTAAACTCTAAGATTGTTATTTTATTTTACTAAGACTAACTTTAATCATTTTTCATTATTCAAACTAACTTTGATTCTCGTTTTTACATTTGTTTAAAAAAAACTATAGGTTATTTTTATTTCATTAAACTTTGTTAAACATTTTCCATTATTCCAAGTCCATGGTCGTTAATAACTAGGTCAAGCCGGAGAATCCGTCAGATTACATATTTTTAATTTTTGTCTGGTGGTTCTTTATTATTCAGCCCTCCAAATAACTTTAGTGACCTAGCGTTACATGTTCCTTTTTCTATATTTCCTTTGGCTATCACAAAGGCATTGAAGTCAGTTTGAGGGACTGTACTATATGGGCTTTTGTAAATCATCTGACCTTTTTTATAAATCTGTTTCTGAGGATGACTCGTGGAGTTATTTGTAATGTGCATGTTCGCACTCAGCTGGTCTGGCTTTTTTATTTCAGTTTGTGGGCTATTTTGACTACGATTTATCTGATTTACTTTTACAGTTAAATTTGTAACTTCAACTTTTATCTCTTCAATTATTTTTCTATCTTTTATCTTATTTTTTTATTACTTGGTAAGCAGTCTGTATTTGATTTTCTACTTGTGTTTTAATCTCTTTTATTTCTTTCCTAATTTCTTTTTTTATTTTATTCTGGCCCATTTCGATCTGGTCCTTTAACTTTTCAAGCATTTCAGCTTGCCCTTCCAATTTACTCTTCATTTCATTATTTTGGTTTTTAAACTCTTTGGCTATTTTTTTATATTCTTCAGCTGTTTCTTTTTGTTTTTCAAACATGCTGGTTAGTAAAGCTATGATTTCTCTTTTTTCCTTGTTGGGGCTATTTCCTATATTTTTACCTTGAGTTTTCATTTTGGCTTTATTTTTTTTTTTTTTATAATTTATAATTTTAAACACTTTTTATCATTATTTTTAATACCATATTTTATTCACTTTAATAAGTTTACTAATTATTATTTTCTTTATTTCTTACTAAACTGGAAATACATTCTGACTCTGCCCCTCCTTTGTCCATTTTTCTTTACCCGATCTTAATGCTTTACCTCTGCCCAAACATCCAACTGTCTCTGATTTAACATAATGATTTATTTTAGATAACGTAAATAACATAAATCTCTTTTCATTTAAAGAAAACAAAGTTTTCAGTCAATTCTTTTTTTAAAAAAAAAAAAAAAATTAAAACGCTTTAACATATGTAATTTAGCTTTTGTATGGAAATTTTTTTTAAACAAAAAACAAAGTATTTATTTACTATTGTTTCTTAGGTCCAGCCCCAAATGTTGGGAAAGCCATTTATGTACCGGGTCGAACCACTGAGACCACTTACTTATACATATATATAAGTTTTGGCCAGTTTCAAACTCCTTCCTAATACATTTATAATCTTATAAATGTTACGTGAATGAACCAGCACATTCGAGCAAAATGGGAGATCTTATTGATAGCTTTAACTATCAACAATGGCCCATCTCGGCTGCTAGATTCAAACCCCTACTATCCAAATACTTTATTTGTTTTGGGGTAAATCCCAGGGTGCCAGATAGTCTAATGAATAACGTATTCAGGCAGTAGGCTCATAATCCAGTGCTTGAAACATTCCCTAAAACTAGCTCAGTCTACTTTTAATTCAATAACAAAATTATACAAAATTAGTGGTGGAAAGAATTAATAAAAAGGTTGGTAAAAAGAATTGATCAACAAATAAAGTTTAAGTTTAAAGACATTTTATTTTAATTAACATTAATTAAGTTTAAAGATAATTTATTACCTAACATTAATTGACTAAATTTAAACATCTTTATAAATCTAATTTAACACACGCACATTTTTTTTAAAGTAACACATTATTACATATATCTGGTGAAAAGCATAAATAATATGTGACATCATTAAATTTTCTCACATACGCACATCAATAGTTCATTTTATGCATGCTTAAGAGTTCAAATTACTTTACTCGGTAGGATTGATGAATTACAGTGGTTGCTACTACGTATAAATGATAATAAATAAATGTTTAGCTAGGATTTTTGGAACATGGATATTGCTTGTTGTTGGCTGCTTCTGATGGAGTATATCTAACCGGTTAGATTTGGACGTTTCTTGAAGAGATTTTATGTGAAATCATTGGTTTTATTCTTGAAAGCAGTTGAACATTTGTTGGAGGATTTCTGAGTTGTTATGCAGACATTATTTCAAAGGCAGTTTTTGATGATCTTGTTGGACTAAAAAGGCTGAAGCATGAGCGTATATTTCCAAAAGCTGCTCAACTATGCATTTTTGTTTCTGGATACATAATAGAAACTGCACTGTTATCTGAACGGAAACAAGACTGTCACTGCAAACTAGACTGAAAAAAACTGAGCTCTGATAAAAATCTGGCTATTTATGTATCCGAATTGTTTTCGTTTTAATATCCTCCGGCAATAGGTGCAATAGGTGTTGTCGAAATTCCATTAGTAATTAATCCTATGATGTGTTTTTGAAGATTGTTTGATTAGTAGTAGCTTTCATAAATGTATTGTTTTTATATCTTTAATTAGTAGCCCACCACTGGTGTGGTTTTTTTTATTTTTTATTTAACTTAATAGCCATTGCTGTGTTTTCCAAATATAATTTTTTTTTAACTTTCATTTATATATATATATTTTAATATTATTCTAACACGCATACATTTATTTACACTCACATGCACATATATAATTTATTATAATAAGCTTGAATGAAAAGAGATTTATATTTTTTTTTTAATTTTAAATTACTTATTTTTACAAATACTAATTTAGAAAAACTTTACTTTCTTTTATAACACTTTTAGTTTGACTTTAAGAAAAAACCCTTCCCACTTTTAATCTTTTATTTCAAACTCTTTTACGAAAAATTTTTTTTTTTATTTTAATAATTTTTTTAGACAAAATTATTTTATATACATGTGCCAAATTGACCTTGGCACAATATATATATATATATGCGATATAGCAAAACATCTCTCTCTGAGCAATGGTGAAAAGATGATTTGATTTTATTCAGTAGAAACTGCTTCTTTTTACTGTAACAAACTTTTTAAGAGTTTTCAAAAATAAATTGTTTTCAAGAAAAATCTCCTATTAGTGATATTGTTTTTGGTTTTAAAATGTCTTTCATAAAAAATACTGTATAATAATTTTTATTTTGTAAACAAATTACTGAAAAATACAATTTCCTATGGAACTCTGAATTATTCAGTTATTTTGAGTTAATATTTTGAATCTTATGTCCTAGCTCCTCACTGATGAGAGCCATAGCTCAAAACTGGTCTGGGGATGGGGACCATCATAGATAAAAGTTTCATGTATTTTCTTTTGTAGCATTTATCATAAAAAATAAAATAATTAAGCTTGTTTAGAGCTAGTAGCAGGCTCTTTATATATTACATATTGGTAATACAAGCTATATAGGTCATGTGATATATGACTGATTTTTTTACTATTATAATTTTGCTATTAGGGCTTTGGCTATATTAAATTGCTAAGCCTACTAATATATGGGATCTTTGAATTTAGTTCAGGCTCATATAGTTTCTTTGGTTAAAGAGCTGAATTTGAAGACATGTATGTGTCTGAAGATTTGGATCTTTTTCTTAATATAAGAATTAGATAAATGCTTGGCTTGAGTTAATATTTTGAATCTTATGTCCTAGCTCCTCACTGATGAGAGCCATAGCTCGAAACCGGTCTGGGGATGGGGACCATCATAGATAAAAGCTTCATGTATTTTCTCTTGTAGCATTTATCATAAAAAATAAAATAATTAAGCTTGTTTAGAGCTAGTAGCAGGCTCTTTATATATTACATGTTGGTAATACAAGCTATATAGGTCATGTGATATATGACTGATTTTTACTATTATAATTTTACTATTAGGGCTTTGGCTATATTAAATTGCTAAACCTACTAATATATGGGATCTCTGAATTTAGTTCAGGCTCATATAGTTTCTTTGGTTAAAGAGCTGAATTTGAAGACATGTAGGTGTCTGAAGATTTGGAGCTTTTTCTTAATATTTAAGAATTAGATAAATGCTTGGCTTGAGTTAATATTTTGAATCTTATATCCTAGCTCCTCACTGATGAGAGCCATAGCTCGAAACCGGTCTGGGATGGGGACCATCATAGATAAAAGCTTCATGTATTTTCTCTTGTAGCATTTATCATAAAAAATAAAATAATTAAGCTTGTTTAGAGCTAGTAGCAGGCTCTTTATATATATATATATATATATATATATATAATATGTGTACAAGTTTCCTCTGATACTTTGTATGGTCAAAACATGGCTTACATTTATATACACACACATATATGTATTACAACTATAAGATTCAATATATTCAAATATTAACCAATTTAACTTGTATCAAAATTTTCAAAAACTATAGGCTATTTCATAATATAACCAATTTTATTTAAATAAGGCAAACAAGCACTATATATGCATATATGTATATACATGCTAACAAATTTAATAATACAATGTAAGTTAGTACCAAAAAAAAATCTCAAAAAATTCCATGTTAAACAAAAATTTATGTAAATTTTTAAAAAAATCCCAGTATTTGTATTTTGTTTTTTTTTCTAAACATACCCTATATGGTTTTACAAGTTTACATCACAGTTCAAAACTTATAAACCTTACTGCTGTCTTTTTGGTGCTTTACCTCCTCATTAAAATAAATCATAATTCACAGAAGTTTTTCCTTTATTCATATTTAAAGGCCTGCCGCATAACTAAGAAGCATCTTTATGCAAGGTAAATTTTAGTGCCTCCCCCCTCCCCATTTTATGAAATAAAATTTATAAACTAAAAGTTTTTTTTTCAGCGCTTTCACAAAAAAAACTTGAAAATATAGCTTTAGTAAATATACCGTTAGTCATTTAACATGTTCAGTAAAAACCTTAAGGGTTTTATTCATTTATTTCTATAAAACAAACACAGATAATAAAACACATGCTAAAATAAAACATATTAATTAGATTTGCCAAGTCATCTTGATCAAAAATCTTTCTATTAAAATCTTTTTAAATAAGTCAGTTTACATGTAAAATTAAAATAATAGTAGTGAAAATATTAGACTACCCCCTCTTCTTCTCAGGCTAGTTTTGATATTATGTAAGTAATTATATAATATATAACTTTACTTACCTGTTTATTTAAAATATTGTATATATTCAGAATATAATTCTTTGGAAGCTCCATCTTTCATAGTAAGGAGCAAAAAGAGCTTGGTACCTGGTTTATCTCCATTATTATTTTTAAATCAATATTTAAATCAATTTAATCAACAGGTCAGTAATTCATTACGAGTTGTTGCTTGTTTGAAAATCCATTGAAAATCTCTCATGCACAAACGTATTCATATTTCCTATTAACAAAATTATATTCCTTCAATAATAATATATTTACACCAACACTATTATTTATTTTTTTATCTGGTGTTATTTGACTATCAAAAACTATAATTTATTATATACATAGTTCAATATTTTAAATTTTCTTACTTACATTGTTTATATTTTATTAGGATCACAAAAATAGATCAATTTTAAATAACACAACTGATGTAACTCTTACATTCCATTAACACCTTCTTGTTAAAAAGAAAATTCTTTGTTTTCCAAATCCATTTGTTATTTTTAAATCAGAATCTCCCTGACACCAAATTTGTTTACATTTTCTTCTAAAAAGGAAATAAGTCTTCAATTTATAAATATATAAATAAACTATTTATTATAGTAAAAATACTTTCACTTTGGTGGTGGTGGTGGTGGTGATGGTGGTGGTGGGGGTGGTGGTGGTGGTGGTGGTGGTGGTGGTGGTGGTGGTGGTGGTGGAGGTGGTGGTGGTGATGGTGGTGGTGGTGGTGGTGGTGGTGGTGGAGGTGGTGGTTGGTGGTGGTGGTGGTGGTTGGTGGTTGGTGGTTGGTGGTTGGTGGTTGGTGGGGGTGGTGGTGGTGGTGGTGGTGGTGGTGGTGGTGGGGGTGGTGGTGGTGGTGGTGGTGGTGGTGGTGGTGGTGGTGGTGGTAGTGGTGGTGGTGGCGGTGGCGGCGGCGGCGGCGGTGGTGGTGGCGGTGGTTGGTGGTGGTGGTGGTGGTGGTGGTGGTGGGGGTGGTGGTGGTGGTGGTGGTGGAGGTGGTGGTGGTGTTGGTGGTGGTGGCAGCGGTGGCGGTGGCGGCGGCGGTGGTGGTGGCGGCGGCAGTGGTGGTGGTGGTGGTGGTGGTGGTAGTAGTAATAATAATAATAAAAAAAGAGAAAGATAATACTATTAAAAAGGTTGGCATAAGGCAGCATTGAACTTAGACATGATATTTCAGAGGCAGACACTCTACCAGTATTCTCAAATAAACAACCCATTTAAGACTTATAAAACATCATTGATAAAGATAATTTAATCATATGCAGAATTACTATAATAATGAGACAATGTTTTTAAAATAAGTTTTATTTTTAAGTAAATTATGAATAATGTTGTTACTTTTTATGTAAATTAGGTTATTTAAATGAAAATGATTGGGAAATCTAAACATTTTTATTTACATATAAATTTTATAAGTGATCGTGACAAATTGGCATCGATCTTTTCAGTTATGTGTAATGATAACAATATATATGTAATATATTTCGAACTCAAGCCTAGAAATTTGAATCCTGGGTAATTGTCACAAATAAATTTAAATAAAAAAGTATTCCTTTTATATTTAAACAAAAAATATTTACACTCAAAATGTATTTTTAACAATAAAATGATTCGAAAATGTAAACAACTTTATTTACATATAAATTTTATTAATTATCTTGGTGGCTTGGTACTCCCGTAGTGCAGCAACCTAAACATGGTGGCCCTGCATATTTATATCAATGACTTATCAAAATTCTTTTTAATTAGCTAAGAAATATAAATGATCAACATAACTTTATATTATCTTATCCTTTATTTATCAAATAATAACATCCATTTTCTTTGTAAGATAATAGATGATAACCGTATTCTCAGAATAATCTCGTTTTTTTACATTGCCCACATGGTATGAAGATTGTAAAAATTTTCTGTTTTATCACCATAGCAATAATAGCAACAGACCCCATGATCCATTGTTTCAGTGGTTTTGTG
This sequence comes from Epiperipatus broadwayi, assembly GCA_028023455.1. Taxonomy (NCBI): domain Eukaryota; kingdom Metazoa; phylum Onychophora; class Udeonychophora; order Euonychophora; family Peripatidae; genus Epiperipatus; species Epiperipatus broadwayi. The sequence goes on from JAQFVV010006742.1 coordinate 326,939, forward strand.
TACAATGAGGTATACAAAATGTAATTGGTCAAATATATAATTTTAAACACATTATTATTGCACACCAACCATTTTTTTTATTTTCTAACTTTTTATCTTCTGTTTTTCTTTCATCTTTGAATTTTTTTCACCAGCATTTATAATTAATGTCAATAAGATCTGAAAAAAATATTTCATCAAATACCAAGGGATTTTTTTTCACAAATATTTCGATTAATTGTTTTTCTTTTTTTTTTAAAGGCTGCAAATTACAAAAAGTTAAAATAATTGCTTAAATTTATCTGGTCATTCATTTCATTCAAGCAATTCGGTTAAATGAAAAAAATAATGTTTTAAACATTGTACTTTATATACATAAACAACTTGTCGAAACTCAATGAAGTATTAATAAATGTAAGGTTTATTTGTTGATAAACAAAATATTATATAATATGCGATCGTTTTCAGAATTATTATTTTTCAAAAAACTACATTATTGCAAATCTGCCGAGTAGATTTATATTATAAATTTTCTATGAGAGAAATATGGTTTTATAAATATGTTCGAAAATTTGATATCGCGACTGTTGTATTTAATTTATTTCATTTTTATAAAATGTGAAACTCCCTAAGTATAGAGTCCGCAAAGTGCATGTCCTGGACTAGTGCCTCATTTGTCCAATGGTCTTTACTTGAAATGTATAATCTTGCGCATGCTTAAAATTCGAATGCGTAAAAAAAAAAGAGAAAATGAAATTAAGTGAATAATGCCATACATATATAATTAATAAAAATAATAGATTGATTTTAAATATCATTTAATGTTTTTATTTAAAAGGTAACATAATATCTAACTTAGTAAATGATTATTAATAATAATTAATGCATCTATAGAAAACAGCAATTGCCATTTAAATAAAGACAAAAAGTATTCTAAATCTACACTATAAAGCCAGTAAATCCATCCTTTGATGGCATAACTAGCCTATGTATTTCCTAGATAAAAACCCAGAAGCCTGCCACAATCTTGCTTGACTTTACTCTCATATGCTTATTCTGGGCCTCTTTTTGTTTCCCATTTGCCTAAGGACTTTAAACTTCATTCAGTTAATAAATCCAGCAACTATCCAACCTTATACACAATTGATGAACCTTTTAAAATATATCCCTGATGTAGAGTGTACCCATAAAATACTTGCTGATACTAATGGTTATGCATTTGCAGACCATAAGCTTTCCATCATATATACACCCCTGCGCCAATTGCCAACTAGCATTTATCTAGAGCCAACAACCAAATTGACCACTCTCATAACTGTTCAACTTTCAATTATTCTTCCCTTTTCCTTTATATAAACTGTATTCTCAATGTGTATGTATCCACCATAGATAATTATGTTACAACCTAGATAACACTTGTATACATATGTAATTACTAATGCAACCATTCCTTAATAAGTTACCTTTGAAGCCTAATTCTTGTAAATTGAATTGCTTCAGAATTAACATGTAATTCTGTTTTTATTCCAAATGAGTCCTACATCTTTACAACTGCGGTTTTGAATTAAGTTTTTTAACTTAAAACTTGTTTAATTTGAATTATTGACTTCATTAGATAATTTCAAAAAGTTTTAATTTCAGTTTCCAATAAACTGTTTTAGAAAGGGAAATTTTTTTTGTAATCGTTTTGATTAAATGTTCATGATAATACTTTAATTTACACTAGAATTTTTATAAATTTATGATACATATACTATGCTATATTTGTATTATATGCATTCTTCTTTATTATGGTTGGATTTTAATTTGTTGAAATCCCAGCCAAAATAAATTTTTGAATGCTTTTGATATAAAATGCTAAATAATTTTTTTTTCTGAGATGTCTGAAGCAAAAATATGTATTCATTTAAAAACGTTAACATAATTAAAACTTTAAAAGCAAAAAAAAAAAAGGTTTAAATTGTTAAAACAACATAACCTTCTATACTTAATATATTTTAGTGCTAAAGAAAAAAACTTCTAGTAAGATAGAGATTTAATGAGTTCATAAACTTCAACTTTTAGTCTATACATAAGCCCAATACTGGATGATGATACTTATATCTAGCTGTTTTTAAGCAATGCCTATTTAATTTTAGCTGTGTATATATATATATATATATATATATATATATATATATATATATATATATATATATATATATATATATATATATATATATATATATATATATATATATATATATATAAGCAATAAACACTTAAACAATGCCAATATCAATAACAAAGAACAATCTCAATCTATAGTCAAGGCAATTTCTTCTTAACAATAAAGATGGATATCCACTTTTATCTATGGTCGAATATGTTTGTATAGACACTAAAAATTGCATATAATGTAGTATGTTTACAGCTTAAAATAAAAAGTAAAAATGAACAAAACAAAATTTATATAAACATGATCATGTGTATCAGTTGTATATGGTGGAGTACATAGCTGTAAGAAGCTTGAAAATCTGAGTTCGTTCCTTATAATTACATTAAATCTTGTATAAACAATATACTTACATTTGAATATTACATATTCAGACTGTATTCTGCCTATCCATTTTCTATGTAATTAAATGGACATATTAACATCCTATATGTGAAGAAATCAGAGTGACTTAAAGACAACATGGGTATGATGACAATATTGGCACAACTAGAATTTTGAGTGTTCCATCATCAGATTTTCAATGATATGGATTTCTGAAGAATTGGAGGGTGGAGAAGATTGAAGTTTGTCCATTAAAGTTTGAAGATTTGCTATCTTAATATAACTGAGCACTGATGTATGGGAGATGGTGATCTTGACAATCTAATGAGTGCCGCTTCAGAATAAAACACATATATTGGAGATCATTTATCTTTTTCACATGTATATAGTCATGTGTATCAGTTGTGTAGAATGTAGTGCATAGCTGTAGGGAGCTTGAAAGTCTGAGTTCAAATCCCTTATAATTACATTAAATTTAGTATAAACAATATATTTATATTTGAATCTTATATATATATATATATATATATATATTATTCCAGAGTATACTTTATATATATATATATATATATATATATATATATATATATATATATATATATATAAAGTAAACTCTGGAATAATTGAAATATTGATTAAAACATGTTTTTTTTTTTTTTTGATATTTCTAAAATACTGTAAATTATTTAAAATTAAACATAATAACAGAATATAATTCAAGTATTTTATTTGACTTATTTCTGATTTGATAAAAATCTAAATTTTTGGTAAAAGAAACTCTTTTATAATTGCACATTAATTATAGAGACCAATTTTATAATTTGTTTTTCTCAAAAGATTGAGAAAAAAATTAATTGAAACTTATTTAATTCATTTTGATGAATATAAATTAAAAACAGAACAATTATAATTTAGTTCTTATCTTATTTTTATTAATCAAAAAAATACTTACTATTACTTTTTAACAGGTTGATATTTGCTATTGTTAGATCTGATGGCAGTTTTTATCAGTACTCAACCTTTCATTTTTGTCTAAAATCTTAATTTTATACTAAAACACAAATGATAAACATTCTAAAAAAATTATATATAAACTTTGAAAATATTATAAAAATTAGTTGTAACAAGAAGAAAGGAAATAAAATGTCATTCAATAATCAGTAGAAAAGTAATCTCCAGAAAAGCAACAATTTTTTTATTTATTTTTTTTAGGAATAAATTTTAATCTCTGACAAATCTATCAAATTCTATTTTAAAATTGCTTTATAATTTTTATATTATCTCAAAATATTTTAATGCAGTGTTGATTCTGATAGGTAATAAAATTATACAATCAATTTCACATAGGTGTAGTCATCTTATGCTGAGATTTTCTTTAACATCATGGTCCAATTTATTAACTGTTAATTTTAAAAATAAAACATATAAAAATAAAATCAAAATGCATATCTGTGTTTTTTTAATTTTAAATAAAAAACTAGCAAAAAATTATATATTTTTATTCAAAAAAATTTCTTGAAGTAGTCTCATGAATACTGTGAAAAGCAGATTACAAAGAACTAAACCACCAATAGCTTGGAGGCTGTATTTTTTTTCCATGAAAATCAGGCTAAAAACTTTGAAGTTTTCTGACTATATGGAAGATGCTGACTTTTTAGATGTTTTTAAATTAATAATAAATAATTACTAGATGGCAGTTTTAACATTTTAAGAAAAACCTACATTAATATCAGTTGATGTAATAGTAGAAGAGTGAAATGAAGTCATAGAACTACCATTTTATATATGATGCAGGTAAGTGACATTAATTAATGGATCTATAATCAAAAAGGTATAAAAAATAGTGGATTTAAACAGTGGAGAGAACAATAGCTTCATGCTCCCAAGTCAAGATGCTTCAGATTGGCCCATATAAGTGGGAAGTTAGGTTAAATATAAGAAATCCACTCTTATCTTTATAAAAGTCATTATCTTGTGTCATGGTTTGAGAGGTCCCTCTATTGGCAAAATAAAGATATTGCTTGACTATTATAAATTTCAAGGTACATTTGATACAAGTTAAAGTAATCATTATTTTATGTTTTTTTCAGTGAAGTTATTTAATGCTAGAATTGATTGTGTGCATTTCTTCTTGTTCATAATCATCAGGGCCCTTGCAAATCCAAAGTTAACTTCAGACTATGAGTATTGATGATGATCAGAATTGATATAATGCTCCTAATACTTTTGATATGCTTATTATTATAGTTATTTTATTAATTAGGTGTGTGAATGCAGCAGAAATATTGGTGATTGTTTTACTTGAAACTAAAAAAAAAAATAGAATTTAAAGATTGTGCAAAAGATGAAATTTGCTTAATATATATATATATTTTTTTAAATATAAAATGAGAGTTGATTTTTTTTTTGTTTCAAATTATTTATCTGTAATTTAATTCAAGTTAAAAATTGGAAAGAATAAAAAAAGACATGCAGATTACTAATCCAGATAAATAAAAAGAAATTCCGAAGTAAAAGATTACAATCAGTAAATCCTTTTTGGAAGCTAATTAAAGATGGCAGAATTATGTTGAAAAAAAAAGACTCTGAAAGATATAATTATAATCAATTCCAACATAAGACCTGATATAATTTTCTCACTTGAAAATGCCATTCATAATGGTTTTTTTTTTCAATAATAAGGCTTTCTACTTTTGTCCTTTATTCCATATGGATAGTGAGATGCAAAAGTCTCATGGAATTACCCCCCCCCCCATAAATCATACCATTGTTTTATCAAACGCTCAAAAAAATCAAGAAACGTGACCAGCTCCTTGCCTCCAGTAAAGTCTTTGCTGACACCTGGTCTTTAATTGCTCTTTCCTTTTCCTGATTATCAATTCCCACCTACCCAGCATTATAGAATAGTCATTTATAAAAGAAAATATTCATGTCTATATTAAAAATGCTAATACCATTAAACAAGTTCTTTGAATCTCTTCACTATACCTAACCACATAAGAGTATAACATTGTGCTCTCATAACATAATCTAGCCAGATGACATATAGAACATTATATAATCATATTATTGTACAATTTATTCATTTATTTATCCTTTATTAGTATGTAATCACTATTTATTGTTAATAAAATTTTTATTGAAATGAAGACTTTATAACTCAAATTTAAGAAAGAATGTACAGGTTATTATCGTGTATTCTGATAAAAGAAGAAAAAAAAATAGATGCACAGAGAAGTCAAAAAATTGATCGCAAATGTAAAAGGTCAGAAAAACTTCAAACTGGATCTTTGTCTTTTCCTTAATTAGCAACTTCCATTATGTCTGGGATAGAGAAAATGTCCTATGCCAGACTACTCATATGCAGGACTACCACTACTCATATGCTGAGGTGAATCATCATGTGGAGTGGAACCGATGCATTTACAGAGACCTTTCATCATATAGATCACTCCGAAAAACTGTCGAGTCTAGCATTAGGATGGGCCAAGAACATACAAAAATATCGCAAACAATCTTTACTATAAGCTTATGATATACTACTAATAGAGTCATTTGCGGAATTATCATTCAAAGAACTTTCTGGAAAACACTTAAAAAGTGAACTTTAATTGTTAAACTGTTTTAGTTACTTGATTAATGTCTGGATAAGCAAGCATGGAGTCTTTCCAATTTATTAGTAATTTATCTTTGAAATATTTTAATTTGTTTGAATACAATATTTTACTTTTATCAACTTTTCATTATTATTGTTAGTTTATTTATAATCTATTATATGTAAATTTCCTCTGCCAATGGATTTGTTAGAAGTTAAGTCCCAGGAGTAATATTCTCTAAAAAATAAAGTTATGGGAAATCATAATCCCGATCTTTTAAATTATTTTCTTCTTTATTTATATTGTGCAGCATGATGTATTTCAGTGGATTCTTGTATGAATCCTGGTGCCCTTATTAAAATAAATAAAAAAAATTATTCTACTGGCAGCATAGGTCATAATAATTAGTAGGCCAGTTAATCAGGAAATATAGCTATGTTTTTGGAAATAGGAACAAGATATTTTTCTTCTCCATAATTTCATTAACTTTCACTTAATTGTGTGCAAAAGAAGGCCTACCAGAATGTAACAAAACATGAAAAATGTTACAATATTTTACCTCAACTTTGGCATTGGTTTAATAATGATTAATCCAAAATTTAATAGTAACTTTATTTAAACTTTTCAAATACAAATAACTGTTAGTAATAAAACACAAATAGACTACACTGATTAATAGATTACACAATGTTTTGAGTGGTATTATTCTCTGCTTTTCTTTTGGTGATGCTGGCTGACCTGTGACAATATTAGAATAGGAGTCAAACTTATACCTTTAGTTTCCTGAATATCAAATTTTAAGGCAACTCTATTCAACTGAGCATACTTCAATTTCAGCAATACTTTAAATTTTTTAAGTTGTATTTTTGAAAGTAAAGCATATTGGGTAAAATTGGAATCATAAAAATTTTTCATTTTTAATAATTACTATACAAATATTTTGTAAAAATAATCATAAATATTTAAATAATCTATATTTTTTGCTGAAAGGAAATTTACAAGTAGTCTTACTATTGTTCTATCAAGGAATCAACCAATCATTTCTCTGGAAATTTTCAGATCCCTAAATGAAATATCCTTTTGTCAAATACTGACCACTTCAGATTTTTTTAAACTAAAAAATCAATATTATTTTGATTTCACTTTCTTCCATTAAAGAATTGAAAAATTGGTGAACAGTGCTATAAGTTGCTGCAGGAGAGTGAGGTAAAGCTGAAGGAACATCAGTACCTTTTTTAAACAATCTCCAAACAAAAGATTTGGTTTGTATTAATCAATGTAGTTTCCAATTTGAAGTGATTGAGAACTTTGTCATCTCCTTGATTTCATCACAAAATATCTTTCCATATTTTTTAGAATGGTCTGAAGTTTCTGCATTGGTCTTTTGTTGATTATCCAAGTCTCAGATCCATAAGTAAGAACTGGTAAAATATTATAATCATATTTCCTCTTAATATTAAATTATTTCTATCAAAAGCACTCCAACCAAGTATAATTATATGGTTAATTTTAATTATTATGTTTCCATATATTGTAATAATCTGACCAAAGTATTTGAGAACACTGCATCTATGTGATATATACATACAAATATTGTTTAAAGTATATATCTACAATTTTTTAACATTATTTGAAATATAAACTTTAAAAACTTACTGCTGTGCTTTAATGGATGGAAATCCTATCATTAGACAAGAGTTGTAAAGAAAAACTCATAAAAACTAACAGTATAACATAAACTAAGGAAAGTTAAGAGTTTAAAAAAATTAAATAAATACAAAATGTTTAAAAATAAATAACTCTTCATTATATCATTTAACAAACTAATTATTAATTAAGTTCAAGTTTGTGTCCTCAATTAATTAAATTTTAATTTAAAAAATAAAGTTTAAAAAGGGAATGGGAAATTCTTTTCAATCAATATTAGAATTAATTTAATACTTTTAGTAAAATGATGAACTTTTAGAAAAACCTGTACAACACATCACAGTTTTCTGTTTTATAACATGTATATGTAAAACAATGATACAATAAATATAAAAGATGTATGATTATATGTGTTTACAAATAATCAAGCAAATGACAAGGTAAGCACAGGAGTTGTCAAAAAGCACATAAAGAGTAACATCACAATATAAAACCAAAGGGGGGGGGGTGAGTTTTAAAAAAAATTTGCAAATAAATAATCGAGACAGTAACAGCCTACATGGGAATATAAAATGTCTGCCAAGTGGTGAAAATGACTTTGTGTTAGAACCATGTTTTTGTTTGCTTTTTGTGACTACGCATTGATATTTATTTAATCATCCAGCCTGGTAGCTTTTATCACATAGTAATGATTCAGTTAATAAGTGTATAAAATAATTTTACTAGATGATCAGTAATATGAAAAAATAATTACTATCCATGGCAAAAAATAAAACTCTAAAGTTCGTCTAGTCTGGTATTGAGTCCCTTGTCATGAGTCTGTTAAACACATCACAAGGGTCCATGAAGATATGTAAATGGAATATGTGTAAATATTATACTATAAGCATGTTTAAGTAAATGGCTTTACAACAAGAGTTGGCAAACTATGGCCTGCATGCTACATGCAGCCTATGATATTGATTTATATACAGTGTGTCCATGAAAAAGCATGTTTTTTTTAATTTCATCCCAAAATTGTTAAAGTATACAAACAATCAATACATGCTTGGTAGCATGTGGTAAGTTTCTAAATCTACTTGCATAGAATAAGTTGTTTGCGAGCCATACATGAAAATGCACATACATATATATGATTTCTGACATTTAACTACAATTGCTCAAAATGGATTTTGGAAGTCTTTATTTTAAGGCAATGCATTGAAATAAAATTGTTTTATGCCATGATCACAGTATTTACCTCTACCAAGAGTATTTAGTTATCAGAAAATAAAAAACATTGTTTTACATGCAGCCCTCTAGAGACTTTACAGATATTCAAATGGCCTATAATCAAATAAGTTTATCCACCTCTATTCTAAAATAGTGATGCACAAATGTAAATGTTAAATATAAACTACGGTAGTTATAGAATTTTTTTTCGATAGAGTAAAAACAATTGTGTGTTTTAGTACCATGTTAAGATAACAAATTCAAAAGTTAAAATTACTATATTGATTGTCAGCTAAGTAAAGCAAAATAAAAAAGATCTGTTTATTACTTTGTTTACCTGCTACTTAAATTTCAATTGTTATATAATATTTTGTGCCACTAGGATACCATTATTTTTATTTTTATTTGGCGCATTAATATGCCAATGGACTTATGAATTAAATATCTATGGATTTATTCTCAGTAGATTACAATATATATATATATATATATATATATATATATATCTTATATATATATATCCTATATATATATATATATATATAGGAAATTGATAAAGTGATTTAAAATGAAATTATATACGTAACCTGCCAATTGGATAATGAAACGTCATATAACCTTCCAAATAAAGGGTTACATTAAATGTTTCATTAACTCCGGGTTAAGATTTAATACAAACTTTATTATTTTAAAATTTAATTAATCGAAAACAAACAACTAAATCATCCATGCACTTTAGTACTGTTACACAATGCTTTATTTACCACCCTCTTTTACAGCTTACAGTTTCAATTGCCCCAGCAATCTTCTTCAGAACTTTTATATCTCAACTTCAACTGATCTCTTAACTTGCAGTTAAAGTTAAGAGATATAAAAGTTCTGAGGAAGATTGCTGTGGCAATCGAAACTGTAAACTGTAAACGAGAGTGGCAAATAAAGCATAGTGTACCAGTAGTAAAGCACATGGATGATTTAGAATTATATAATCTAATAGTTATCTGTTTTAAAATATTTTTTAATCAGAATAGTTTTAAGATTGTAACTTCCTTACATTATATTATGCTGATATCTTGAATATATTTATCAAAAGGCTCATTTATTATATTTTTGTAAACATTATAGTTCCAATGTGCTAAATGTTTTTGTAAATATGATGTATTTGCAGTAGTTAGAACTAATATGAGTACAGCAAACAGCACATACTTTTGCATTATCTAATTTACTGCTAGAAAATATTTTTTCCAACTAATAAATAAGTAAGTTGCAAATAAAATAACATTAAAATATTAATTGCATCTATTTACAGTAAGAATATATTTACAACATTTAAAAAGTTTGATGTCTATTACAAAAAATAAAATTACACTAGAGAAAGTCCATAACCTTTATCATATGCACCTTGAACATTTATAATAGTCAAACAATGTCTTTTTTTTTTTACTATAGAGGAACCTCTCAAATCTTGACACAAGATAGTGACTTTATAAAGATAACAATGGTCATCTTTAACCTAAATTCTTACTTATATAGACCAATCTGAAGCATCTTGATTTGGGAGTTAACAGATTTGTGCTCTCAAATTGAGATTTTTCATATTAGCCTATATGAGTGGGAATTTAGGTTAAAGATAAGATGACCAGTCTTATCTTTGTAAAGTCACTATCTTGTTTTGAGGTTTGACAGTGCCCTCTGTAGTCAAAAAAATATATTGTTTGACTATTATAAACATTCAAGGTGCATATGATAAAGATTAAAGCCTTTCTCTAAAGCATTTACATACTTCCTATGTGCTTAATCAATCATCACAACTTTGAATTTATAAACAGCAGATTAAAGGTATGCTGTGATTTCCAATAAACCTAACACTTCCAGACCCAATGGCTTGCCTTGTGAATGATCCAATATCATTTTCTACTAATCACTTTTGTCCTAAGTTGGAACATGCCTGATTGCAATCTAAAAAATGGTTAACAATGTTTATTATTATAAGAATAACCCCAGACTGTGAATTGTCCTTAACATTACATAGTAATCTTGTCTTGTTGGGTTTGATGCTCTCAAATAAATCTATTTCAGAAAAGCTTCTTTCCATATAGAGTAATTTATTAACCTACACCATTTGGATATTTTCTGGCATTTTTGTTGTTTACTGGTCAGTTGCATTGTATACTAAATGTATCTAAACAGTTCTATCCATAAACCAGACCATTAATGAGCATTGAGTCCACAATTTTCTTCATGTAAAATTAGTTTTGGAATGCATAATATCTGAGATAAACTGATGGGTAGTTAATATGGCTTGTTCCTTCATTTTCTATCCTACTTTGTTCATTATCTGTGTTGGTTTTTATACATCTTTGGCAATTCATATTCTTCTTGGCTCATCACTATCTGTTCTGGTAGGTGCTTCATTGCTGTGCAGTCATGTCTTAACTTATTTCTGCATTTGTGCCAATAGTTCTATACCTAGGGCTTGGACAATCACTGTATTTAGATTCTTGGGACATATAACATTACTGGAATTATTTTAGGGTCTTAACAAATGTATGACATAGTATACAGATACCTATATGCATTTTAACATTCTTACTTTTGTTTTGGTTTTTTACCATATTGGTCAGATCTGTATTTTTTTGTTGTTGTTGATACAGTTTATTTCACAATGCCTTATTGGCAAGTCAGGCTTCCAGATTTAGGATCAAGGATGTGTAATACCATTTACATACCATTTTAAGTCACTTTTTACAATTCCATTGAATAAAATTTATTCATTGATATTTGTATTTCGTATTTTGTAAAATCTATGATACATTGTACAGGCTTACACCTGCATTTATAAAAAAAATATATGCAGGATTTGAACTTAGACTTTCACATGAGCCACAACTCTCAATGTCATCATATATTGCTGATCCACCTGATTACAACATGGGTGTGATCATGTGGGTCAGCAATATAAGATGGCACTGAGAGTTGTGGGTCATGTAAAATCTATGATGTAAAGTATTATATCTAATTGTATGGCATTACATTTGTTTATGTATATATAAGTATATACTAATTACATGCTCATATATATTTGAATATTGTAGCTCTAAGGTAGACTGCTGGTGCAATTTAAACTGTGACAAAATATCAAAGAATAAATTTTATTTGATTGCAGGTAAAAAAAATGATCAAAGAAGATATATAAATAATATGTTGAAATCAATGCATAAAATGTTAAAAGTGAAAAGAAATTACAATACTTGAATAGTTTGAATAATTAAACATATGAGCTGAATAAACTAACTGCAGCCAACACTTGGACTTATAAAACCATTAAAGCATCACACAATGTATCCTATGACCATTGCCTACACATCGCTATTGATTGGTTTATTATTTAATCTCACTACTCTATGCCATCTAGTACTACCTTTAGTAATCAATAGATTCCAGATGAAATATTTCATGGGAGAGTACTGGATGAAGATGTACTAAGCACTACAATCTGACATCTATTGATTACTAAAGCTTACACCAGATGGCATAACTGTAATAAGAATAGAAGAATTTTCTAATGAACTTGTAATATTTAAATACAGGTAAATTTCATATCCCTGGAGTTTAGATGTAATTATAAGGGATTTGAACCAAGACTGTCAAGCTCCCTTCAGCTCTCCAATCTATCTCATACAACCAATACACATGACCAAGACACACATAAAAAAAATAAATGATCTCCAATATATATTTTATTGCTGAATCAACAACATGCATCAGTTGATTCAAATCATCATCTCCCATACATATATAGAATCAGTGCTCGGTTTATATTAAAATAGAAAATCTTCAAACTTTAATGAATAGACTTCAATCTACTCCATCAGCCAACTCTTCAGCCTTCCATACCACTGAAAATCTGATGATGGACATGACAATAATAGAGACATCATCAAGGGATTTGAGCATTCCATCATGAGATTTTCAATGGTATGGAAGGCTGAAGAATTGGATGGCAGAGTTGTTGAAGACTGTCTATTAAAAATTGAAGAAACTGAGCAATGATTATATATATGTATGGGAGATAATGACCTGGACCAACTGGTAAATGCTGATTCAACACAAAATGTGTATATTGGAAATTTTATCTTTTTCACAGTAGTCATGTGTATTGATTATATGAGATAGATTGAGTAGCTGAAGGAGCTAGAAAATCTGGGTTCAAATTCCCTATAATGAACTTATAGTAGGTAAAATCATTGTAATTTACTTAATCTGATAATAGCTTCTTTTTTTGCCATTAACTTCAGATATATATGTTGTTATTTTATTGGTTTTTACATTTAATTTATATAAATCCAAATCTTTTAGAATTTAAGTGTGTAAATATAATTCAACATTAGTATAATTTATTCACAAAATGGTTATGAATTCACATTCATTTACTTTTCCACAGTTTCGACATTATAAGAGACTTTGAACTCAGACTTTCACTCGGGTCAAGTGTATTAGTGGTATGAGATAAAATGGAGAGTTGAAGATTGGGAGAAAGTCTGAGTTCAAAGTCCCTTTATTTACATTTAAGGTACAGATATGGAAGAGCCTGTATGTCACATATTAAGTTTTGACATTATAAAAACTAATATTTAATGATGCCGCTCTCAATTTAGTTATTTCGTTTTTAAAATAATAGCATTTCAAATAAGAACAAATATTTAATTATTTTAACTTTGCATAATTACTTTAAATTAATTCCTAAATAATAGTTATCAGGGGAAAACACTTTTTCAACTTTATATAATGTCAATCATACACCTATGTCTTTTTATAATTTACGTTTTTGATGGTATTTAAGTTATGATAGTTTGCAATAATGTTGGATTATTTATAATACTAATTTCTTTTCTCTATATTTTATCATATCATTAATCTGCATATTTGTCATTCTAAGGCTATATGTGAAATATCAGAATAACTTATATTACAATATTATTAAGAGCCATTTCTGTTCCAGTGTGTGTATGCTGAATGTCAATCGTAGATTTAAAACAATTACAAACTCTCCATATAGTAATACAACTCACTGCAAACCACAGCAATCAATGGCTGCACAAAGGTTTGTGTATAGAGTTTATATTTAGTGCCTACTCATTTAATATCACCAGTTTTTAGCTTGTGACTTTCATCCGTGAGGAGCATTGGATCTGAGAGCACTGCACCTAGATCTTAGGTTCTAATGTAACTCTCCAGCAGCCATCTTTTACCTATTTGGTAAACTAAAAAGCTATGAGCCCAAGATGAAAACACCATAATGTTTCCCATCCAAGCTCATTCACTTGTATGGTCACATAGATTTGAACTCAGTTTAGCATCTATACATTTTGGTATCTTTGGTTTTTCAAAAACCACAATCACCATTATCTTATGGGCCAGATAAATATGAAAACCATTAAAACATCACATGATTGCCATTTCATATGCTTACACATGTTGTTAATAAAAGTACCAAAGTCTTTTACAGTAGTCCAAAATAAATGAAAACATATAAGGTTTTGACCCAAACTGATTTACTATATAGTCATATACATGTGAACCCAATACAATACCCATTCATTTTGGTGCCTTTTCTTTAATAACCATGTTCATCATGATTCCATGACTGGGAATGTTGTATAATTAGGCACTACATAGGGATTTTATGCAAAAACTTTCATGCATTCATTGATTACTGTGGTCTGCACTTGGTGGCACTACTGTATAGAGAGTTTATCACTGTTTTAACAGCTTATATAAGCATAGGAAATGGTCATTATATGACGTTTAGTGTTTTAATTGGTGGATTAGTCACAAAATTTTATCTTTATTTTTAAATCCTTATTTTCAAAAAGAGTTAAAATCACTAAGATGAGTTAGAAAACCAAAACTAAGGTTAAAATATTTTTTTAATTTTTTTAATTGTATTCTTTATATATATCTTTATTTTTAAATCTTTATTTTCAAAAAGAGTTAAAATTACTAAGATGAGTTAGAAAACCAACTCTAAGGATAAAATATATTTTAATTTCTTTAATTGTATTCTATATATATATATAATTATTAACAAGAATAAATTATAAAACATAATATATTGCATGATATAATGCCCAGTTAAAGCTTCATAAAAAATATTAACGTTATCAGCAGACATTAGAAAATTATCTCATCACTTTTCTAGATTTAAAGGTCACATTTCACAATATGCTAAATTAATATTCTTTCTTTGTCAAAATTACCTCTAATACCTATATCAAACAAAATGTGTTCTTTGTAGTTTTGGGGTATAACGTGGAAAATTCAAATCTGGAGATCTTAAATGTTCGATCTCAAAAGAGCAATTTTAAAAAAATCTCAACTCAGATAAATACTTAATTTGACACAAGTGTGTTCTATGGTAGATAATTTCTCAAACAATTTACCATATAATTATTACTACTTATAAATAAATTAATCTTCAAAGCATAACATGTAAATAAGAATTAAAATATATCATAAATATAGTTTTCTTATCATTTTTTTTCTATTTCTTTCTCTCAATTTTTTCTCTCTTGATGTCTCTTCTTTTCTTTATATACCTAACATTTTTCAGTTATTCAACATTTTTAGTATTTATGTAATTCACCCTTTTTTATACATTTAGCAAATCCAAGGTCATAAATACTACATATTTCATAAGGTAATTATGCAATTTTAAAAAAAAAAAAAATTAAAAATTGATTATAAAACTTTTTAATAAATGCACAAGCCAAAACACCATCTAAGAGTCAATTTATTATACTTTTAAGTTTCCAAATTGACCTATCTAAATTCAAGATTTGCTTTTGGTAAAGTAATGATTTAATATCTGGATCTTTTATCATTTCACAATTCAATACTTAAATCCAAGTGAAGACATCTCCCTTTGAACAAGTTGATTGCTAACTATAAACCATAGTTCCGTCGACTCTGGACATCCATTATGTGGTTTTTTGTCTAAATGAATTTATTTTTAGCATTAATATTTAGACGTATTGATAATAAATAAATCTAAATAATAAATAGTGGATAAAGTCAGCTAGATATTAGATATTAAATATTTATTTATGGAATGAAAAATAAATCATGTTGTAAGAAATAAATATTTATATATAATTATAATGAAACAACAAAAATATGAACTTCTTTTTGTTATAGTGGACAATAATAATGTGATTTGATACTATGTTTTGTTTTTTAAATTCAGTACAGTCTGCTTAGTGATAGGCAGTAAGTAGTAGCATTCATTTTCAATATTATTATTTTTTACAGCTTTGGATTTTATTTCTAATCAAAGAATAACACTTTTGTATAGAGATTGTAAAAGACCTAGAAGAAGACCACGTGTAAGATGAATAAATAAAATAAGAAAGTTTATTGGTGAGATATGGAGAAGAGTTAGAAATCAGACCTGCTGGATTAAACTTGGAGATAGCTTTATTCTGCAGTGATTGATAACGGTTAAAAATTAAGATAATGATATATAAGTACTACCCATTACTCGAAAACCTGGGTTCAAACTTGTATTCGGATTCAGATAATTTTCAAAAAAGTATAAGAACACTCGAACATAAATCTGTAATTGTATCAGTAAAATGAAAAATGCCATCATTAAAACATCACATGATCACCTTTTCTTGTGCTTAACAGTATGATGCACAATATTCTAGGTTAATTACTAGAGCTTACATTAGGTGGCGCTATTGTGCAAAAAATTTTGCTAAATGAAAAATGCTTATACATTAAATAGTAATGTATTATTATAACTTAAATGTGACTTATTAGTGAATATTTCTTTAAAAAATTGATTTAACAAAAAATTAAATAGATAGATTTAATTCATTATTTATATTTACTTGATTACGAAAAAGTATTGCATTGAGAAGTGACAAAAATTTATGTACTAAACTGTAATAAAATTTGCACTATTTTTTGTATTTCCTAAATTATGACAAATGTTTAAGAAGTTTAATTTACAGTATTAGTAAATACCTGTATTTCTTTTACTAAAATAATTAAGTAAAAAAAAAGATATCGTTCAATTCATTATCTATTTACATTTACTGTCGTTGAAATTTCACATTAAGTGGTAATAAATTCTTCAAAATAGTTTAAGCTTCTATGTGTAATTGGATATAAAAATAACCACTTCGTATAAATTGTTTTTCTGCATACATCGTGAAGATAAACATTTGATATAAAAATTTTAATATTTTGGTTTTATATTTCGTACATGATAAGAATAAATAAACTGAAACAATTGTATAACAAACAATTCAACTCTTTTATAAATAAATACCGTATTTTGAGAATACGTTGTATTCAATTAAAATTATATAATGTTGTATAAAGATAAAACCTATTGCCTTTTTTTACAAAATAAACTTTTAATATACAATTGCAAATGTTTTTAATTTTGACTATTAGAATTGTGGTAATTACATGTTTATACGCTTATAAATTAAATTAAAGTTTAGCATTAAAAAAAGGGTATCAGCTACTCTTGATTATATCATATTAGATTATGTGCTTTGTTTAACATGCAAACATTAAAACTGTAAGCATGTTTTTATCACTTTTTAAAAATAAATTAATATATGTTTGAACATTTAAAAAACAGAAAAGATTTTTTGATTTAGACATCTTTATTCTAGCTTAGTAGTAAAATTAATTTAGCTAAAATTTAATTAATAATATATGTATTTGTTTATTGTTTAATAAATTTGCATAAAATTGAATTTGTTGTTTCATTTATAATTTAAATGTATGTATAAGATGTCAAAGAGGCCATTTTTTGGATAAAGAGATGCTATCTTTTTTATTTAATGCATACTTTTCTTTTGCTATCATCCATGCCTCTTTCACCTTTCTTTTTCTCTTATCTCTCTCAGGCAATAAAAAAATTTTTATGGTAAAATCGTAATTTTATTTCTTATTTTAACAATTATTATATAGAAAACTTAAATTTTTTAATAAAAGTATCTTATCATTAAAACATCATATGACTGACATTTCCTATGATTATCACAAGCTGTTAATAAAGTAATGTGATGTAATGTGATGTATTGTGGCTTCTCCTTAAATGAAGTCAAGAATATCTCAACAATTATGTCCAAATAAACATCTCCATGCAGTAATGCCACCAAGTGTAAACCTTAGTAATCAATGGATTGCATTAGATCTTAAGATCTAGGTTCAGTGCTTTCAGATCCAAAGCTCCTCACTGATGAAAGCCACAAGCTAGAAACTAGTTTGGGGATATAGGATAAGTAGAGACTAGATAGGGATTTTACACCCAAACTTTGCATCCAGTGATTACCATGGTTTGCCCTAGGTAGCGCTACTATATAAAGAGTTTTACATATAATCTATCCATATGTTTTTTTTAATGTTTGCTCAAGTAATAATTTATGAATCTTATATAAAAATCTGCTGATGTATAAAATGTATCTCTTTTATTGGTTATTGAAAATAAATCTTTGGAGTAGATTCAAGTCATTTTTTGTCTTTGGAAAGTACTAAATAAAAAGTTATTGATCTCAATAAAGTTTAAGGTTAAGTTTAACTTCTTTACAAAATGCATTAAATGTGTTAAACTCTTATCTCTAGCCATAAATTTTTTGTTTTAATCTTGATAGATTTAATAATTTAGAATTTAAATTTGGAAATCACTGCCCTGTCAAATTTAATAATTTCATTTGCTACTGAAAATAAACTTTAGTTTTAGAGTCAAAATGTATTTGTTTCTCTAGTATGCAGATATTTAAAATGCAGAATATCAGTCCAGAGACATTTGGTCAGAAAAATCAAAAGAAAAATTGCTGAAATTATATTTTTCAAAAAATTTTATTTGCAGCGCCATCTATTGAGATTTTTCACTAACATATTTTTAATTCATACATTTATGTTATTTTAAAATATTGATTTTTAAAATAAAAACAATCAAAAGTGATCAATAAAGTTGAGTAGCAGCCAAGTAAAAGAGTTTTAAGACTGCCTTCTCTTTGATTGAATTATTTCTCTCTGTCAGTACCCAAACTATTTGTTCAAGAACATTTTTGGAATACTTAAAAATGTTATTTTTTTCAGAGGTTTATTAAAATTCATGATTATTTATGCACAATATTTGTGTAATAATTATTAAAAATCAAAAGCATAATGTATTGCATTCTTATTTTATATGCATACATTTTATTTTAAAAAATAAATGGTAATATCTTCTAGCATAATATTAACAATGAAAATCATGGTGCTCTCATTGGCTCACCTCATAAAATTTGTGGCTAACAGATTATTGCCACCACTGTCTTAAAGTAATATGAGATATTCTAAAAACTAAAAAACACTTTTAATATTTCATAGCAGAATTTGATAGATTCACATTTTGGAAAACAAATTTCAATTAAAAAAGATTTCATTCCTTTTCTGAAGTTTTTCTGCTCTTCCATGCAATGAGTAATGAAGATATCTTTTCTTGTCATTAGAATTTCATTTTTTCAATATTTTCAAAGTTTAAATATGAATTTGTATAATTTTTTTTATTTGAAAATATATATTACTACCAAATCAAGTTCAGTTTATTGAATTCTAATATAAAATAAGGATTTATATATAAACCAGATTTACTCAGACTACAGAAATGCCATTATTTTTTTTAATTCACTGCTTTAACAAATTTTTTGAATATTTAATATTATATAAATAAATATAAGAAATGGACTTGGTTTAAAAGGTGGTCATTTTTAAAATAGTTTTCTTAATTGGTTGCTTTAATAAAATTATTTTAAGATTTAATGTAAATTAAGTAAAATATTTTAATATATAAATATATGTGAGAAATTCACATTTGAAAAATTTAAAAAAAATGTTTAGAATAGCAGACCTGTTTAGTACACTTTAGAAATGTCCCTGGTAAGATATTAATAAAACTACATTTAAATTTAATTTTTTTTAATATATCTGTTATATTTGATAAGTGAATTTGACAGCATTACAGACATCTATATAGAATAAAATTATTTACTGCATCACTATCTGAATAAAAAAATTCAGAGAATGCTCCAGTAAAACATTACAGACAAACATACATTATACTAGGAAATATGTATAAAAATATATTTCCAGTGTAATATATTGAAAATATAGTGTAAATTGTTTATTTGTTGTTGAAATGAAAAATAGTATTGGTATTATAAAATGTGAATTTTTATTGTATGTAACAATTCTAAAATATTTATTTTTATTTGGTGAATAATACAAATTTTATTATAAGAATGCTACAGAAATAGCTTAATGAGTCAATATAGATGATTACTATAATTGCACTGATGTCAATGAAGAAATCTTATAAATAGGACTGAAGGGTTTAAACTCACACTTTTCTCTCTTGGTTTTGCTTTTCTTTGCTTGATTTTTTTTTATTTACTTTAAAAGTATATAATTGACTTAATAAAATTGAGGGGGTAAAAAACATTATCTGCCCATGGAATGAGTGCTGCTTATTGATAATGTTTTATATAAAAATGACAAATTTATTATTAAAAAAATATTAAAAATTGCTTTATTATGTAAAATATCAGAATATTGTATCCTTTAAAATGGATGTTTCATATATTTTAAAGACAGAATACTAACAGCAAAAGTTGTACAAAAGTCATATTTTCTTGCCAGTGTGATTTTATTAAATTGACTGATCAAATTTTTTTAAGATATGAATCATTTAAATTTCCCATTGTAGCGTTCTAAGTAAAACCAGCATCTATTCATATTATTTTTAAATAATTCTTGCTCATGAAAGGATATCTCTTCATATCATCATAAATATAAAATATGCTTGTGTGCAATGTCATATGAACCAAATAATTATTATTTGAAGGAATAATTTGAATATATACATAAATTACTGAAATCAAAAAAATATACTTTGAATTTAAAGTTCTCATGCATACATCATATTTTCTCTGGAATAAGAACAAACTATTGGTTTTGTACTTTGAAATATAGACATTTCAAATGTGATGTCATATTGGGAATACAGTATTTAAAGACTTTCATTCAAGTCATTTATTTATATTTGTCATTAATATATATATATATATATATATAGTTAGATTTAAGTAAGAGTTACATAAGGAAAAAATCCAATCTTACTATTTTATATTACAGTGTTCCTTTAAAAGATGAGAGTGTTATTTTCTGCACTGAATTCTAATAAATAAATAAATGTAAAATAATGTATTTTTTATAAAATAATACATTTTAATAAATGGTAATGACAATAATATTTAGAAATAAATACTATTATTAAAATGTTTTAGTTTAAATTAATTAAAAAGATAATGTATTTTAAATTTTAACTTAAAATTGTTTAAACTGTATCAGTTTTAAACATATTTATTGATTTTATTATTATTAAATTGTAGACAATAAATCAATTATTCAAAAAATTGCTAATGAATTTTCAATTAATTGACCCATGAAATGTAATTAATTGTTTTTATGACATCATACTGTCTGATAAAAGGAAAAGAGTAGATGAACTAGGGAGAGAAATAAGAAAAGGAGAAAGAAGAAATATAAATCATGAAAATAAAGTGAACTATTGTTTCATGTAATGTAAAAATTATAAAATTTAATATATTTGATTTTGTAATCAGTAAAAATAAGTAAATTAATTGTAGTGAAAGAAATATAATATTATTAATAGTAGTTTTAAAATGATGGAGTAAGTTAAACTAAATTTCTTTATTTGTGATATAATTACAGTCTGAAACTTCAATTCACAATTTAAAATGCTATTGAAGAATAAATGCAAGGATAAATTATTATTATTATTATTATTATTATTATTATTATTATTATTATTATTATTATTATTATTATTATTATTATTATTATTATTATTATTATTATTATTATTATTATTATTATTATTATTATTATTATTATTATTATTATTGTTATTAGTGATTAGAAAAACCATGAAGAATAAGGATTCACAACTTCAATTAATTAACTATTCCTCCAGACCCTACAATTATACTCATAATCAGCTTTAACTTGCTCTAAAACCTGCAATTTATACATTACCATAGTGAATTTATGGTCATTTTAAATGTAAAAATGTACCATAAGGTGCTGCCATCTCTAGAATTATTTTACAAGTAAAAATCAATAATATTTAAATTTAATGCTATAACAATGAGAGAAGGTGGACTTTCCAAGGTGTTGGTTGGTTGTTTCTCATTTTTAACAAAAGAGAGTGTTTGTCAATAATTTTGACAGGTCTAAGTTCTTTGTTTTGATTTTCAAAATGAAAATGTATATTTTAGAGTATTTTTTTCATATTTTTTTTACATATTATAAATTATTTTGATAAAATATGCTGAAAATATAAATTTTTTAAAATGATAGTTAAGATTTTAGTAAAAATTCTTTACTTTTACACAAACATAAATTGAAAAAAAAATCATTGATGTAGGCTGCATTTTCCAATTGGTTACAAAATGTTCATTTTATGTTTTCCACTATAGATTATTTTTATAATTATAAATAGAAATGGATTTTTAAAAAAACTTTCATTCATTTTAATGATCTGACAAATTATTAATTTACTTTTTAGAAAGTAAACTAAAACAAATATAATATTAAAAGATAAGTATATGTTTACTGCTGATTTTGTAATTTACCAATCAAAAAAGTTTACAACTTTAAACTCACTCAACCAATAGGCATTTTAACTACTGAAAATGTTAAAAGATGTAAATACTATCATGTAAGGAAATATGTTTTGTTTATCTCTACTTTGTTGAGTAATTTAAATAATAACTTAATTATGAAGAGGAGCAAATATAATACAAAGTGATAACTTATATAAAAATACTCTCTTATCCCTTCCCTTCAGAAGTATACTCTCTTATTCCTCTCCTTCATGTTCTTTGCATATCTTCATATAATCATATATATATTGCTTATAATACTTCATTCATATACACTTTAATGCAACTAATTTTCTTAAAAACTTATTTATTTTCTTACAGTTTTGACTGTCCAGCAGTCTTCATCAGAGTTCTATCTTCCTCTCAGCTTTACTGTTTTAATTTTTTTAATTAAAATGGTAAAATTTTAATAATTTCATGACAATTTATTAATAGCTTCATTATGTGTGCGCAGAGCATATATATATATATTAATTTAATTAAAGCAGTAAAGCTGAGAGGAAGATAGAGCTCTGATGAAGACTGCTGGACAGTCGAAACTGTAAGAAAATAAATAAGTTTTTAAGAAAATTAGTTGCATTAAAGTGTATATGAATGAAGTATTATAAGCAATATATATGATTATATAAAAATAATTCAATTAGTTTATCGAACTTTAAAATAGTTTATTAATGGAAATGAGGCATCAAATGAAAATAGTTAGTTTTAAATTTAAATAACTTGTATTATTGAATTAACTTTATAAAACTATAAATAAGAATAAACACTTGTTTTATATTGAATAATTAAGGAATATTAAATAAATAAATATGATAATAAATGTTTATTATAGATTATATTAAATAAAAGCTTATTTCCAGAAAAAACATTTTGTTTAGCAGATAAGATTATTTTATTATATAAAATACTAAACTGATAAAAATTTAGCAAGAACAGTTATTAATTTTGATTATGACAAATTTTAATAAAATAATATATTGCCAGATAATAGAGTTAAGTGAACTTATTTATGCTTATGTCGGAAAGAAATAATTATTAAATAAAATGTAATAAAGAGAAAAAGTGGAAGTAGAAATGAACTATGAATTACTATTATGTATAGTAAAATTTAATAGTGGAGAGATTAATACTCAAGGGTGTATTAAATTAGTTATTCAACTACAGTTTTATTAAAATTCTATGATAGTTATTTAAATTTAATATTAGAATATGCTCAGATCTAAAAGCTTAAACAAAGATGCATCGAATTTTTAAAGAGTTTTGTCAAATCGTTGTTATTAGTGATTTTAATGTTTTATACAGAATCCTAGAAGATGCTGGCAAGTGGAGAAAGGTGTGAAGCGTCATGCTGAAGTCTATAATGACGCAGAACGAGGAGGAGCAATATATAAAAAAAATATATTTTTTTATTCTTTCTTGCTTTGTTTATTACTGTTAACATTAATGTGAATGTAATATTAGATGTTAAGCTTAGTGATAAGATAATAATATTAGATGTATTTGATTTGGATATTCTGATACATTAATATAAATTATATGTTCAATATATAGATATATATTTTAAAAAAGAATGATAATAAGAAATATGCTTAGAAAGTTAATATAGCATATGTGAGTGTTGAAAAAAGAGAGTATGGATAAAACAATACTTTATAGTTGTGTTCTAAGTAAATTTATTTAAATCTGCCCTTCCCTCTTCTATGTATTTAAATGGATAAGGTCCTATACATGAGGGGTCAGAGTGACTTGAGATCAACATGGGTATAGTGATAATATTGGCATCAGTGTGAGATTTGGGAATTCCATCATCAGATGTCCAATGGTATGGATGGCTGAAGAGTTGGAGGTTGGTGTAGATTGAAGCCTGTCCATTAAAGTGGGAAGATTTTCTATCTTAATATAAACTGAACACTGATTATATATATATGTGTGGGAGACGATAATTGGGATCAACTGATGAGTGCTGGTTCAGCATGAAATATTGGTGATTTTTTATCTTTTCTGCACATGTGTGGTCATGTGTATCAGTGATGTGAGATAGTGTGGATAGATGAAAGGTGTTTAAAAATCTGAGTTCAAATTCCCTATATTTAAATTTATTTAGTAAGTAAATTGATGTTATAATGATGAATCAAGAAATGGGATTCACAGAAATAAAAATACCTATGCTATCTGAATCTCAAATGAAAATATGAAGAGAGGCAAGAGACTGAATAGTAAAAGTAACAAAATAGTTATGATCTCAATTTTGTGGGATAAAAAGTATAATGTTGATCTTTGTCATAAGACATGATTTGTTTTGTAATATAATTGTTAATATTATTGAATACTTGCGGGGAAGATGAGATTGTAATATTAGTTGAGAGATAGCTTATGATTGTTGATGCTAAAAGTATACAGCATAGTAAGATAAGTTATAATTCCAGGATAGAATGAAATACCTTCCTGAAGAACTGATTAAATATTATAATGGGGTTGGCTTATGTGACACCCATATATGTACTTTAGTATAAGGAGATGAGAAAAAATTCCATAAGACATGGATGTTATTTTCCATAGGAGCTTATTAGATAAGCTTGGATATTGGGGTAGAATCAATAATATAAAAAGGACTACTTGCCAAATTACAGCATTCCATTAAGAAAAGAGACCTCCATTCCTATATTTAGAGATAATAATTTATTAAAAATCAGTTTCTTATTTATAGAGTTTTTGGATATCGTAAAGAAAGGTATATAATGAACATCATATGTAGATTCGTTATTCTTTAGAAGTATTATAGTTTCCTTCCTAGGTAACGGAAGATTGGTTTTAAAAAGACAATAATAAATGCAAAACAAATATTTCAGTATTTAAGTAATATCTGACTGATTTAATGCTAAAAGATAAAATACGAGATCAAAAATAAGAATGAAAAAGATGAATGAAAAGAAGCAAAGAGTGAACAGGATGAATGACCCATTCATTAGTGAGGGATCTTGATTCAATTGATTATTTCAATATCATATCAATATTATATTGAAAATTATAATAACATAACCCAAGATGTTATATGTAAATTTTATGAATAGTGTTTATGCAGATTTACATTATGAAAGGAAATGAAGTATTTTATCTTTAGGTAAATATTATAAAAGATAATATATTATATCATTAGATGAAAACGGATTAAAAAGTTGAACCCACAAGAAGAACTAATGGATGGAAAAATTAATTATTCACATTAAAGAAAGTATACATGTTGGTAATAGTGAATTTGATATTTGAGGAATAGAATAATTATGTAATATAAATGTTAAATTGAAACGGAGTATGTTTATTCAATTTATTTATATTTCAATGTAAATAATTTTACATACATTTTAATTATCTGATATTTGTTTTAGAGTTTAATTATGTTATTTAATATTTGATAAGTTATTATCTATTGTTACAATTGTTAAAATAAACAATTATTTTAATATAAATCTTAGACTTGTGATTTTATTTCTATTCAGAATTATTTTTATCACAAAGTCACATCAAAGCACATAAATCATACATAAAATGATTACAATCAAAAATATAATTATTGGATAATTTATGCATAAGGTGTTGTACAGAAGAAAAACTTGATAAATTAATGATTTATTATTTGACAATGTAATTATTTGAGAAGTGCTATTTAATAATATTACCTAAATGGGGCATCCATTGAAAGTCATATTTTAAAAGAGTCACAAATTATTATTATTATTATTATTATTATTATTATTATTATTATTATTATTATTATTATTATTATTATTATTATTATTATTATTATTATTATTATTATTATTATTATTATTATTATTATTATTATTATTATTATTATTATTATTATTATTATTATTATTATTATTATGTTTCAAAAGGCACTTTATTAACTCAAAGAAACCTTACATTGTTTGCATGTTTTACATTGTGTTACATTGAATTATTTAGCATTATTACATATATCAAGTTGCTCCAGAAATGGATGTTTCAACTGAAAAAACATTGTCCATTATTAATTAGTTCATTTAGTTGTAAGAGTTGTATTTCAAATAAGAATATATTCCATCTTCTTTATGTAAGTGTGCAATTTCTTGAATTTCTTCTGATTATAGAGATCTAAGGGAGAACATAATTCTTTGTCTTTATGCTAGTGTGCAATTTCTTCTAATTATAAACCACTGTGATTGTGTATGGTCCAATTTTAATTGATTGTTCATTAATTGTTGCATATGTCACTATAGTTCATTTTAATGTCACTCTCTCTTTTTAATTAAATTGATAAAAAAGTTGTGAATTTCACTGTTATTGGTTTAACTGAGTGTGTAATATACTTACAACATTGATGGCTGTTTTAACAGAGACCAAGTTGCAATAAAAGTGGACAGGTAATTAGCTTATCTCTATTTTGCATGCATGCTAATTTGTTTTTAAATGTAGATGGGTGCCACCTAATATTTTTTCCAATCAAGAAAGTGCATCTGACACACCAGAATGCATATAAGATGAACATGGTCACTCTGATGCTGGGTATAGATCTCTCCCAGAAAGCACCAAGTATTTGATTGATTGTGATACCAGGCTTTCTCCATGCATTACACATAATCTGTCTTGTTTGGCTTAGAGCCAAACACTGATATATAAGGTAGTGTAGTGTCTCCTCTGCTCGGTGACACAGTCCACAAAAGGGATCAATGGATAGATATATTCTCTTATGATATAGAAAATGTGTTATTGGCATCGCAACTAGATTCATTTTAATTATGAAGTCAAAATATTTGGGCTCAAGTGCCCATTTTTTAAATTCCTTATTATTATTATTATTATTATTATTATTATTATTATTATTATTATTATTATTATTATTATTATTATTATTATTATTATTATTATTATTATTATTATTATTATTATTATTATTATTATTATTATTATTATTATTATTATTATTATTATTATTATTATTATTATTATTATTATTATTATTATTATGATGATGATGATGATGATGATGATGATGATGATGATGATGATGTTTCAAAGGTAACTTTATTAAAAATCAATTGGTTACATTGATTGTAGGTTATGCATAGTGTTACGTAATTATTCCATTACAGTCTGTATATTTGAAAAAGACTCTTTGCATTTCATCTCTCTTTATATGCCTTGTTTCTTGTATTTGACTCTCAATGTTCCATCTTGTTGCTTCTTGCTTATATCGTTTTGTAACATTGATTTTTTATGTTTGCTTTTGTTTGAAAGCCTTGAAAACATATTATTATTATTATTATTATTATTATTATTATTATTATTATTATTATTATTATTATTATTATTATTATTATTATTATTATTATTATTATTATTATTATTATTATTATTATTATTATTATTATTATTATTATTCAGAGGTAACTTTATTAAACATCAATTGGTTACATTGGTTGTAGGTTATTCATAGTGTTACATAATTATTCCATTACAGTCTGTATGTTTGAAAAAGTCTCTTTGCATTTCATCTCTCCTTGTATACCTTATTCCTTGTATTTGACTCTCAATATTCCATCTTGTTGCTTCTTGCTTATATTGTTTTGTAACATTGAATTTTTATGTTTGCTTTTGCTTGAAAGCCTTGAAAACATATTATTATTATTATTATTATTATTATTATTATTATTATTATTATTATTATTATTATTATTATTAGTAATAGTAACAAGTCAGATGTCACATGACTTATATATAGCTTGCACTTACAAATATGTAAAATTAAGAGCGTGCTAATAGCTCTAAACAAGCTTTTTTTTTTTTTTATTTATGATAAATGCTACTACAAGAGAAGGCATTCAAATCATTTTTATTTTAAATGGTCCCCATCCCCAGACCGGTTTCGACCTATGGGTCTTTTCAGTGAGGAGTTGGGACATTAGATCTAAAAAACCAATTCAAGCAAAGCATTTATCTAAAAGATAATTGTTAGAAGAATATCTGAAACTTTTAGACACCTACATGTCTTTAAAGTCAGCTCTCCAACTGAAAAAATCATATGGGACTGAACTTAATTCAGATACTCCATATATTAGTAGGCTTAGCTCTTTAATTTAGCTAAAGCCACAACAGCAAAATAATAATAGTAATAGTAACAAGTCAGATGTCACATGACTTATATATAGCTTGCACTTACAAATATGTAAAATTAAGAGCGTGCTAATAGCTCTAAACAAGCTTTTTTTTTTTTATTTATGATAAATGCTACTACAAGAGAAGGCATTCAAATCATTTTTATTTTAAATGGTCCCCATCCCCAGACCGGTTTCGACCTATGGGTCTCTTCAGTGAGGAGTTGGGACATTAGATCTAAAAAACCAATTCAAGCAAAGCATTTATCTAAAAGATAATTGTTAGAAGAAGATCTGAAACTTTTAGACACCTACATGTCTTTAAAGTCAGCTCTCCAACTGAAAAAAATCATATGGGACTGAACTTAATTCAGATACTCCATATATTAGTAGGCTTAGCTCTTTAATTTAGCTAAAGCCACAACAGCAAAATAATAATAGTAATAGTAACAAGTCAGATGTCACATGACTTATATATAGCTTGCACTTACAAATATGTAAAATTAAGAGCGTGCTAATAGCTCTAAACAAGCTTTTTTTTTTTTTATTTATGATAAATGCTACTACAAGAGAAGGCATTCAAATCATTTTTATTTTAAATGGTCCCCATCCCCAGACCGGTTTCGACCTATGGGTCTCTTCAGTGAGGAGTTGGGACATTAGATCTAAAAAACCAACTCAAGCAAAGCATTTATCTAAAAGATAATTGTTAGAAGAATATCTGAAACTTTTAGACACCTACATGTCTTTAAAGTCAGCTCTCCAACTGAAAAAATCATATGGGACTGAACTTAATTCAGATACTCCATATATTAGTAGGCTTAGCTCGATTTTTTCAGTTGGAGAGCTGACTTTAAAGACATGTAGGTGTCTAAAAGTTTCAGATCTTCTTCTAACAATTATCTTTTAGATAAATGCTTTGCTTGAATTGGTTTTTTAGATCTAATGTCCCAACTCCTCACTGAAGAGACCCATAGGTCGAAACCGGTCTGGGGATGGGGACCATTTAAAATAGAAATGATTTGAATGCCTTCTCTTGTAGTAGCATTTATCATAAATAAAAAAAAAAGCTTCTTTAGAGCTATTAGCACGCTCTTAATTTTACATATTTGTAAGTGCAAGCTATATATAAGTCATGTGACATCTGACTTGTTACTATTACTATTATTATTTTGCTGTTGTGGCTTTAGCTAAATTAAAGAGCTAAGCCTATTAATATATGGAGTATCTGAATTAAGTTCAGTCCCATATGATTTTTTCAGTTGGAGAGCTGACTTTAAAGACATGTAGGTGTCTAAAAGTTTCAGATCTTCTTCTAACAATTATCTTTTAGATAAATGCTTTGCTTGAATTGGTTTTTTTAGATCTAATGTCCCAACTCCTCACTGAAGAGACCCATAGGTCGAAACCGGTCTGGGGATGGGACCATTTAAAATAAAAATGATTTGAATGCCTCTTGTAGTAGCATTTATCATAAATAAAAAAAAAAGCTTGTTTAGAGCTATTAGCATGCTCTTAATTTTACATATTTGTAAGTGCAAGCTATATATAAGTCATGTGACATCTGACTTGTTACTATTACTATTATTATTTTGCTGTTGTGGCTTTAGCTAAATTAAAGAGCTAAGCCTACTAATATATGGAGTATCTGAATTAAGTTCAGTCCCATATGATTTTTTCAGTTGGAGAGCTGACTTTAAAGACATGTAGGTGTCTAAAAGTTTCAGATCTTCTTCTAACAATTATCTTTTAGATAAATGCTTTGCTTGAATTGGTTTTTTAGATCTAATGTCCCAACTCCTCACTGAAGAGACCCATAGGTCGAAACCGGTCTGGGGATGGGGACCATTTAAAATAAAAATGATTTGAATGCCTTCTCTTGTAGTAGCATTTATCATAAATAAAAATAAAAAAAAAGCTTGTTTAGAGCTATTAGCACGCTCTTAATTTTATTATTATTATTATTATTATTATTATTATTATTATTATTATTATTATTATTATTATTATTATTATTATTATTATTATTATTATTATTATTATTATTTAAAGTAAGTAAAATTTATTTTAGGTTAAATTATAAAATACTATATTATATCAAAAAGATATGTTCTTAATAGAATATATTACAAGGCTCATATTTTTAAAAGATGTAATTAAAAAGAGTAAAATTGCTAATCAAATTAAGGTAGTGAAATGAGTGAAAGGGGAGGATGTTTTAGTTGTACTGTAAAGCTTTTGGTTATAATAAAATTATTATTCTGTTTTATAATTAATATTTGTATAATGAAAATATTAGATATGTAAGTGCAATTAAATTATTTAATGGGAAGGCAGAAAATAGTAAATGTTCATTTTATGGTATTATTAATATTAGACTTATATTAATTTTTAAGAGGAGAATTTAATTTATGCTTATAATGTTAAGTGTAGTTATTATTAAAGTGATTGTTTCTTAGTAAAATCCCTCCTATTATCCAATTATGTTACTGTTAGTAATTGTTATTATATTATAAGAGCATTATTATTATCCTTGAGATACCTAAAAGGTAGCAGTAATTATTATAAGATATTTTAATATGCATTTAATTTGACTATTTATTTATATAGTGAAGCAGTAAATCTTAGCTTAAGATTGTGCTTCATGTTTCTACCCACTAACCCGTATTCAAACCCCTATATCCCATCCTGCTCCTTTTGTCGTGTATATATATTTCATGTATATATTTGAGATGCGTGCCTAAATTATAAAATTTAATGTTTCAATAACGTGTTTTAAAATTATTATTAATTCTTTTTATTAATTATTAGTTCTTTTTTAATAAAGTATTATAGATGTGGCTCAAATATATATATAGGAGCAAAACTTAGTAACAAAATATTGATGTTTTTAAATATTTATTATATATCATTTTTAGCTTTTTCTTTTTAAATTGCTTGTTTTTTTTATTAAACTGTATATTTTTTATAAAATCCAATATGGAAGATGTGACTGTTGTTAATTGTCCAAAAATAATTAAGGGTTGGAAGCACTATTGTTTTAATCTGGGGTAAGTATTATTAATTAAAGTTTTACTTAAAAGGGGATTAAGATTAGAGATACTTTTGTTAAAAAACATGTCAAATCTATTTCTAATCTGGAAATAGATTTGAATTTATTTTTGGATGTTATCTTACAATTGCATCTTCAAAAACAACTGATAAAAGAAAAGGTATAAAATGACTGAATTTTGAATGACAGAGGAGATGAGCTACTATTGAAAGATCGAATTGTAAACATACTACACATCGCTTGAAATCTAAAATGATGTAGTCATAAATCCACCCTCTTGCTAACCCTGGTGGATCATTCTTCCCAATAATGTACCATCTAACTGCTTCCTTGAAAGAAAGTAAAGATCCGATGGAGAACTTTTAAAAATGCTAATAGAGAAGCTTGCTGTCGCCAAGAAGAATTCATTTGGATCCTCAATTTGCCATGCATGAGCCGTACTTTGAAAATAGACTTATTAAATTTGTGCAAGGTAACTTTTATGCTGCTATTTGAAAATGAATCTAGCTTCACTAATCTTAAATCCTGCTATCAAGATTTCTAACGTATTGTTCAATTTTCTATCTTTTAAATTAATATGTAAATGTAATTTGCTCTTAAATGATTTTACAAATCTAATTTTCTCTCATATGCTCTAACTTTCTTTTAACTTTGGTGCAGTCATTTATTTATATGTATTTATTACTTGATTTTATATATATGCTTTATTATTATTATTATTATTTTGCCAATCTCAAACAAACTGGTGAGCTTAATTTATAAAAATCATTTCTGTCTTTTAAGTAAACTTTCATGAATCAAGTTTATTAATGTTCCCTTAAAATATAACGTATTGTTAATTAATACACTCGCCAGATTATTTTACGAGCCAACATTCTATTTATGTTTTAATATATATATATATATTTGTTTAACTTTGGATTTTCTACTGGGGAAAATCCAGAACTCAAGCTAATTAACACTCTGAAACATTTATTTTATAATTATTTATTAAACTCTGAAAGAGTGACTTATAATTTGTTTTCTATATAACTGCTAATCTTACTTCATTTTTCATACTTTTAAAATTTCAAATCTTGTATTTAAATATTTCAGTTATTGTAAAATCAATGAAGATGGGATTGTTTTATTTTAAATAGCAGAAAAGGGATGGGGGGAAATCTTAATGTTTCTTTATTAAATAAAATCTTAACGTATTTGGGAAATTTTAATATTTTACTATTTTAGTTAGTAAAATCTCTCTCTCTCTCTCTCTCTCTCTATATATATATATATATATATATATATATATAACTGCATAGTGTATTATTTGTCTAAATTATGGTATTCAAACTAGGCTCGTTTATTTTAAAAGCAGTAAATCTTATTCAATGTCATTAGAGACATTCATTCATACTGCGTTCCTGGCATTTAGCATATCTTCATTTATATATACTACATGCTTCTAGTCTTCTAATTTGGGGGTTACAACAAGATTGAACCCATAGAATTCTTATATCTCATTCCGTAGATAGTTGAGCTATCCAGAATCATATTTATTTCATATAAAATGCCTCTGGCAGTGATCCCCTAAGTCTGGCACATGTTATGTCCATCCATTTCTTCGTATAAAAAAGCCTCTGGCAGTGACCCTAAGTTTGGCATGTGCTATGCCCATCCATTTTGTTTTTCATCCAGGAGCACGACCTTTTCCTCTTAGTTATTTTTAGGCTATTATGTCAGCACCACAAACTTCTTCGTATTATTATTTCTTTTGCTTCATGACCCAGTTTTAATGCTCTAATATTAAAATTAAGCTTTGCTTAAAAGATATATATATAAATGCCAATTACTTTTATTGATTAATTAAGTTTATTTCAATCATATGCAATCTCACCATCGTAATTTATATATCTATATTTAAGAGTATCTATATGCCTTGGGGAAAATAAAGCGTTCATCTTACTATCGTTAAAATAATTTTTCATTAAATATTTTGTCATCTAATCAAATGTCATTTTCAAATGTGTTTTTCAAATGTATCTTATTTATTTTCATGACCTCAATGGCATGAAAATAGTTTATATCATATTATAATGAATTTTGGAATGCTCCTAGAAAAATATATGTTAGTCACCATGTTTCTGAACCGTCAATCAAAGCGTTAATGGCAGTATTATCATAATTCTTTCTAATATTCAATTGGCATTTTAATATTAGACCCACCAAAGATGTGTGTTTATTTGTAATATATTATTTAGCTAAGAAAGAGCATATGAGAACTAATAGCATGAATGACATTATGTAACCGCTTGCTCATTGACGCACACACTAATGTCTATAATTTATTTATAAATGTATAATAATTTGTCAGTATATTAAAATATATTTTATTGTCTAACTTATTTGAGTAGTTTGAATTCCCTTCTTTTCTCCACTTCCACATATTACAACCATGCTTATATATGTGTTAGTTTAGTCATAGTCAATAGATGTCTCATTGTCTTCTCCGCTCTCCTAGTCGGCCGGATTTAAGATTAATTCTCATGTGCCATCACTATTATGTTATTCATTAGGTGTTTGATCTGGAGCTTATGGAGTGGTTTCAAATCCAGATTGGTCCCTGACTTAAATCTTGGGCTGGACTGCATTTGAAGTACATTTTGTGAGTTCCAGCTCATGCTAGATGGATAAACATGTTTTGACCAAGACAATAGTTTATTAAATAAGTGAAGGGTAAAATAATCATTATTTTTAATTAAAAATTATGTTAGTCAACTCCTGTTGTGGTGGTTTTTTTAATAATTATACTAAAATAGTAGTTGGAAAATTTCTATAATAGCAATGCCATTAGGGAGCATAGTCTATATGCTTCTTAATGTTAAACCACCATATTGTCACCATCTCTTAAGTCTATCTTATGTTTTTATGTATTCTACATTTCTAGTCACTTACTGAGTCTCATAAAGTGTTTTTTCTATATGGTATATACTTTGATGTTTGAGCTAAACTAGAGATAGGATTGAAGCAAAAGGAAGAGGTTATAATATATATATATATATGATCAATTGATGGTGTTTTACCAAAACCACCATACAAGTGTAAATATTTGTTTACACTTGTATGGTGGTTTTGGTAAAACGCCATCTATTGATCATAAATACAAGTGATAGCAGGTTACGTGATTTTAACTTGTTTTTGATTTTCATATGTATATATTAAACTCTCTTATATTTTGGATAATATGAATGACCAGCAATATATTTTGTGATATATAGACACACCTGTTTCATATTTGTTATTAAATAGTTAAAGATTAATAAGCAATCACATATGTAAATAAAAAATTAAGTTTAACTGATGATTTATTGTACATTCTATTAGAGTGTATGTGTACATAGTGATTGTTTATGATCCATTCATCATATATATATATATATATATATATATGATAAACAAAAACAAGTTAAAAAAATTTTAACCTGCCTATAGCTTGTATTTTATGATCACAGATGGAGCTTTACCAATAGCTCATCAAGCTTGTTTACAAAAAATGCTGAGAGAGAATTGAAATTTCAATATCTCTTTCAAATTGTCCCCAACCTTTAAACTATGGTTTCAAGCTAATTGGCTTTCGTCAGTAAAGAGTAGGGGGACTAGAAAGTAGATCTAAAACCCCAACTCTACTGAATAGCATATATGTAAATTGTTCCTATCTGCTTGAAAGCACGAATTTTTTAGATACATATTAACTATCATCTTGAAAGCACGAATTTTTTAGATACATATCTAAAAAATGTGTGCTTTCAAGCTGATAGGAACAGTTTCCATATATGTTGTTCAGTAGAGTTGGGGTTTTAGATCTAGTTTTTAGTCCCCCTACCCTTTACTGACAAAAGCCAATTAGCCTAAAACCATGGTTTAAAGGTTGGGGACAATTTGAAAGAGATATTGAAATTTCGATTCTCTCTCAGCATTTTTTGTAAACAAGCTTGATGAGCTATTGGTAAAGCTCCTTCTGTAATCATAAAATGCAAGCTATAGACAGGTTAAAAAAATTTTAACTTGTTTTTGTTTATTATAAATGTACCTTTGAAGGTTTTAGCAATGATATAGATTGCAGAACCTTTCTACTATGTGGTGAAACTGAACTGATTTCAGACAGATATATCTAGTTTGTTTAGCTGGATTTTAAGATACTTACATATCTAAAAAATTTGTGCTTTCAAGCTGATAGGAACAGTTTACATATATACTGTTTAGTAGAGTTGGGGTTTTAGATCTAGTTTCTAGTCCCCCTACCCTATACTGATGAAATCCAATTAGCTTGAAACCATGGTGTAAAGGTTGAAACAATTTGAAAGAGATATTGAAATTTTGATTCTCTCTCAGCATTTTTTGTAAACAAGCTTGATGAGCTATTGGTAAAGCTCCATCTGTGATCATATATATATATATATTCAAATCAATGTCTGTATTTCTTCAAAATAATACACGTAAATTTATAAATAAATATTAGAAAATACAGTACTTAAAAGTTTATAAAAATATATCTATAACCATCATTTAGAAGTACTTTCAACTATCTTTGTAGTTTTTGTCAACTAATACTTTTAAAATGTCAGATTTTCTATAATTCCATGATCTAAACATTTGCTGTTTGCCTATTAATTAAATTTTGCTTGTATTTATATATTAATATCGCTTTTTTAATTTTTCTTTTATTATTATTTCTTTCAGTTTCCAATATTTTTATGTTACTATAATTAAAATCAAAACCATATATACATGATTTATTATGCTCATAAAAGACAGAAGCTGATAAATTATCATTATTTTTATAATTTTGTTTTGTATTTTGAACCCTTTTTAATAATAATAATTGCTCTTTTGTTCTTTTTTTTCAATGTGCACCTCAATTCACCTATATATCCACTGCCACACCTAAAGGTCCATTTGTAAATGATACAATTTTTATTTGTTAATAAAGTCTTATCTTTTGAATTATTTATTTATTTAAAATGCAATATCACATAGACCTTTATAAATTTTCTTAATGAAACTTGACTATTGTTTTGAAATATATGGTATTGATATCCAAAATATTTATCAGAAGAATTAACATTATTATTAATATTATTTTTATATTTAGAATCAAAATTTTTAACAGTATAATAAACACAATCATAATTATATCCAACATTTAACAAATCATTATAATAAATTTCAATATTTTTGTTTTTATCCGATGCATATTTACAAAGGTTATCATTTCTAAATAATAAGACTTCAAACCTGCTATTTTATGTGACATTGGTTCTTTTGATTCATATGAAATATATCCTTTTTGCTATTGGTTTCAGAGTCATATAGTAATCCAGTTTATCTTTGTTTCTAGTTATCTTGAGATCTAAAAATTGAACACACATTGAATTTTCACCTGTTTTAATTTACTTTAAGCCCTTTATAATAAATTATTTAATTCATTAAACAAATCATTAATAGCATTTGCTTTCCACAAACATAAACATCATCAAAATATCGATTGTATAAAGTAATATTTTTCTGATAATATTCCTTTTTGAAAATATTTTCTTCATATGTAGATATAACAAAATTACATATTTGGGCAACTGTAGGAAGACCCATCAGATAGCCATTACTCATTTTATAAAATTCATACTTAAAAATCGCATAAATATTTTTATCAATAAAGTTTAATGTTTCAACAAAGAATTTTATTATTTTAACATTAACATTTTTCAACTTTAATGCATTATTAATTATTTCAATAGATGACATTCTATCCATTGATCCATACATTTCACTGACATCAAAGGTACAAATTACATTGCATTTATCAATAACAACATTATTAATTATACCAACGAAATCAAATGATGAATGTATTGTATACATACCAAAATCAATAATTTCCTGTAACATTATATATATATATATATATATATATATATAATAAATAAATATTAATATATATATATATATATATATATATATATATATAATTGGTATTTATTTATTAATAAATTTTTAATTTAATTTTAAATAAACCTGTCTGATTATTGTCCAGTTGTGCAAATAAATTTACTGCTTAATAGCATTCAAATGACAATAGATAAACTTTCTACATCATAAAATTTATTTGAAATAACTATATCTCATAATCCAGAAATCAAATTTCAGTATTAATAGGTGTATATGATTATATTGAATTCTATAGTTATTATCTGACTAGAGGTAAACATTATATGATAATCATAATCAAATATTTGCATGTTTTATCTAAATTATTGTTTAGATATTTACTGCACTGAGTTCATGATTGGTCATTAAGATCTTAATATTATTCATTTATAAAGTTGATAGTAGTATATTTTGTTTTGTCATAAGTCAGAATGATTTACTTTAATTATATTTAAATTTAGTCAATGTGGATTGTAAATCTAATTTAAATACTCAATTTTAATATTCATACTTGATTATAATAAATGATAATTTTTTTTTTGTTTTGATCGTTATAATATACAGTTTTAATAATTTAATTACAGGAAATTTAAAATAAATTGTTATGATTAATTAATTGGACTTAAGTAAATATCCAATAGAAATCTATGGTTTCTTCTGTATACTGGTATGATTGGATATTGTAGACTCAATGTTATGTAATAGATTCATTGATATTACATCCTTATTGAATATTTCATTTTATTATAACTAGCTTAATTAGCAAAAGTAAAGTCAATATGAAAATATAACAAGGGAATTTATTATTTATCATTTTATTAAGTCTTTTAACTTATTAAAAAAGCATGATTAGAAATAGTTAATATATGAGTATAGTGTGGCTGAGTTAATATTGTTTATCATTTTCTTAAACTGGGGTTTAAAATTAATTATTGAGTTATATATCTATTTAGATGTTATGAAGATTGTAAACTTATAAGACATACTAAAGCTGTTATTTTAATTATTCATGAATTATTTTATTTAGATATGAACATCTTTAAATTTTAGCATAAGTTTATATTATTATGAGTAATGTTTGATCCATTGGATATATTAGAATTTAGTTATTAAATGATTTATTATTATTTTCATTTGATTTTAAGTGAACCACATCTTAAGCATGTATCATTGGTTTGGGACAATGATATTTGATTTAATTGCTTTATTTTAATCTATTTTAAGTAAGGATTATATTTTTGGTATTTGAAGTGATGATTTTGTTTGTTTTCTATTTATTCTAAATGCTGTTAGAACTCATGATGCTATAACAAAAAATATCACCACTGCTTTGTTTTACATTATTAGAGAAAGAGTTATATTAATTATTGATTGATATTCATTTAGTTTAGTGTATTGTATTCATTTTATTATGAATGATACTATAGCATTATAAAAATAGAATTATTTTTATTTGAATTTTATTTTATTCAGTTATAAATGACATCCAACTTCAGGAATCATTTTCCATTATATAACATAGGGTGACCAACAACTGACCTATATTTTATTCAGATTACATTAAAGTTATTATTTTATTGCATATTTTTGCTCCATTACAAATACTCCTAAATCATTGTGGCTATGACAGAGGTTATCATACACATATATTATGGACAGCTAAAGAGTTGTGGGTTGGAGTAGTTTGAAGCCTGTCCACTAAAGTATAAAGATTGGCTATCTTAATATAAAATGGAGCACTGATTGTATAAATGTGTGGAGATGGTAATCTGGAACAAGTGCTGGTCTAGCATAAAATATGAACATTGGTGATTATTTATCTTTTCAACATGTGTGTGATCGGGTTTGTCAGCAATATGAGATGGCACGGAGAGTGGAGAATCATGTAAAAGTCTGAGTTTTAATCCCTTATATATTACATTATATGGGCAGGTAGGTGTACAGTGTATTGTTACATATTGAAACATAGTGCATTAAAAGTCTGCCCATCCCTCACATATATATGTATAAATGGATTATTCTCCTGTACATGAGGATCAAAATAACCAATGCCAACATGGATAGGATGACAACCTTCACAGTACCATGGGCTTTGAACATTCCATCATCAGATTTTCAATGAAATTGGTGTCTGAAAAGTTGTGGGTTAGAGTAGGTTGAAGGCTGTCCATTAAAGTATGAAGGTTAGTTATCTTAATATAAAACTGAGCACTGACTATATATATGTGTGCAGATGAAAATCTGGATCAACTGATGAGTGCTAGTTTAGCACAAAATATGGATATTGGTGATTATTTATCTTTTCAACATGTGTGTGACCAGGTGAGTCAGCAATATGAGATGGCATGGAGAGTTAAGGTCATGTGAAATTCTGAGTTTGAATCACTTATATATAAATAATGCTTGTTACAAATGAATCTGAAATCTGTGGTGTTTTATAAAAAGAGTATACCCTTTTTTATCATATTACAAATGGCACTCTAACTTTAAGGGTAGTAATAAGGGCTATTTCATCATTATTATTTTTTTCATATCAGTTATAAAATGCTGCCTAAACCTGTAGAGCAACTTTTTATTCTGTTGCATTATATATATTGTACTGTTTATTTATATGTGGTACAAATATATTGGCATTTGGTAAAAGCTAAAAGAAAAATTAAATTTAGCGATCATAGAAAAAGATGCAATTAAATTTTCTTTTTAGTTTGTATAATTTTTTTTTTTAAATGTACAATGACAAGTTAAATTTTTCCTTCATATTTTTTTTTAGCTAATTTAAAATAAAAGTAGAAATTGGAAAGAACAAAAGACACACAAATTACTAATTCATATAAGCTAAAAGAAAAATCTTTTTAGCTAATTAAAGATGGCAGAAAGACTTTATGAAAAGGAGAACTTTGTAACTGAAAGATACAAAAGAATGCACAAGATTATCAATGTGTATTTTTAACAAAAGCAAAAAGTATGCACAGAAGTCTGAAAACTGGACCTCGAGTATAAAAAGGAAGAGACCAGTTTTATCAGCATCTTGTCTTCTCTATTTTTTCTTTCAGTGAGTCCTGGATCATTAAAGTAGATCCAGGACCACTCTATGCAGAAATAATTCATCATACAGGAGTAGACCGAGGCTTTTGCTGACATCCTTCATGAAGACATTCACCAGAAAAGCTTTCATGACTAGCATTTAGAACCAGGATCAAGACCACATTATAACTAATGGCCACGAGCTCATTCTACCCCAGAAAAAACTATACCAAGTATTCAAAAATTTTCGTAAACTTGCTAAACTTACCGGTAAGTTATGGATAATTATTCCCAATTGTGACTAAATTCCCTGATTGTGACTTAAAGTTTGCAAACAATTCTTCTTATAGTTTATAATATAATCCTGATATAGACTTTTAATTTTCATATTAAAGAGGCTGTCATTTTAAAGGAACTTTATAGAAGAAATTTCTATGTGAATATTGTTTAGTGGTTTTAATTATTTTATCTAATCAGTTGATTTAATATCTAGATTAAAATGTGTAATCTCCAACTTTATTTAATTATTTATCTTAAAATATTTTAAGTTTGTTAGATTAAAATATTTTGCTTTCATCAATTTTATCTTTGTACATTATTAATATTTATTATTAAATTTAGTACGGTTAATTTATTAGAACAGATAATTTACCTTTGCCAATACTTAGTAATTAAGCTCCGAGTATATAATTCTCTAAATTATAACTAAGTTATGGGAAACCAAAATCCCGATTGTTTACTTCATTTTCTGTTAAGTTACGATATGTTTGACACAGAATCAGTGAGTCTAACGACTCTGGCATCCTCATTTATAAATTAAAAACTGATTCAGTTGGCAATTATATTCGTAAAAATTCCTAGGTAGAGTTGATCAGGAAATATAGCTATGTTTTATAGAAATATGAACAAAATATTTGCATTTTTCTGTATTCATAGCTTGATTAACTTTCACTAAATTTACAGTGAGTAAAAGAAGGCCTACCAGAATCTAGTAAAATGTGGAAAATGTTACAATATATATATATATATATATATATATATATATATATATATATATATGCAAGGATATCAAGTCATACATCACATGACTTAATTTAACAAGCTTGTGCTACAAATGTTATGGGGATAGAGATAAGAAACGCTTGTTAAGAACTATTCATGCTCATTATATAACATATATATATATATATATATGTAATAATAAATAATCATAAATTTTTTTAAATTTCTGTAATTGAAAAGTTAAAATAACTACCTCCAATAACTTATGTAACATCAAAAACCATGAAAAATTGAATTATACCATTCTATCTTTAACTTCTGTTGTTATATAAGTTTAGTTTCTGACTTGGGTTATAAATTATAGGGTGAATTTTGTCTGTTGTTTTAATTTATGTACAGACTAAATGCTCTGAAATCATCATTAATATATTTTCAGGTCTTACTTTTATCAATCTCTAACGTGTGTGTTCTGAAATTGTTAAAACTAAGACTCGTTCTTTATCTTCTGAATATATTAATGATAATTTCACAGGATTTAGACTGTATATAAATTAAAACAATAAATAACACACACACCCCTATAATTTAAAAATCAAGTTAAAAATGAAACATATATAACAACAGAGCCTACCATTAGAATGATATTATTCTATCCATAATTTTCAACACTGCATAACTTAGTGTGAAATAGTTACTTCTGTTTTTGAATTATATATTGTAACAGACTAAAAATGAGGATATGCTCTTATTTTAATACTCTACAGATTTGGGAGCCATTTGTAACAATAAAAATGTCATACTGTATTCTCAGTCATAGTCTAATTATTGATCACCATTTGCAAAGAATAAAAATATGAACCAAAAAAGAAAATCCTAATTTATTAATGCCCATAAACTGTAGCATTCTTTGTAAAAGAATTAAATTAATAAACTAGATGAAAGTGAATATAAACCAGTGATTAACAATCTAACACTTAATTCACTAGAACAGTGATAATAATCTTTGTTGTAATCTTATAAACTGAAATAGCATTTAGAATGGATAAAAAATAAAAAAAATCATTGTTTCAAACCACCCTAAAATATGAGTTATATTTGCAATACATTAAAGGCAAAACAATAAAAACAAATATCATTATCTTATAAATACCATTCTATACAGATTATATAATCTGTTTATAATATAATAAAAATAATGATAAAGAATTAGACAGACAAACATTAATATTCCTTGTCAGTCAAAACACTGTTTATAATAATACAAACTTATACTAAAAATTAAACGTTATTTATATTTAAACGAAATAATTTATGGCTGAATAAAATAATAATTTTAATATGTTGTACAAATTTACAATATCAATGATATCTAACTAAATATATATCTCAATTGTAACGATCTGGAGAATAGATCTTAACGTAATCTGCACTACAGGGTGCCATCTAGGCATTTGAACCTAGAAAAATTTATAAAGTAGGCAGATACGTAAGTCAAAAAAAAATTTTTTTTTATTTTATTTATATATTTTGATATCCGGTCATTAGCCCATTGTCACTAGCTCAGGGAGTAGCAGAGATTTAATAATATAATATCTTATTTAATTATATTTCAATAAATAAAATAAGCCACTGCCAGTAATTAACATACAAAAATTTATTTACGCACATATATAAATAAGATTTAACATCATTATTTTAATATGTTTACTTTAACATTTAACATTATTTTTACTTTTATTTTAGATTTTTAATT
The DNA here is from genome assembly GCA_028023455.1 of Epiperipatus broadwayi. NCBI lineage: Eukaryota > Metazoa > Onychophora > Udeonychophora > Euonychophora > Peripatidae > Epiperipatus > Epiperipatus broadwayi. Next base: position 370,595 of record JAQFVV010006742.1, read on the forward strand.
TACATTTTAAATTTTATACTATTATTAGTTCGCACAGATTTGTTTTAAAATGTTGAGTATAGATCGGTTACATAGATTCCACAGTCAAAAACATTTCAAATAAACATAAACAATCAAAATACAAAATCATTGATACCGTCAATTGCAGAGGGAAATTTATAAGTAACCCAATAGCATTCACCATAAGATGATTGCATTAACACCAATAACTTAAAAGACATCCGAATACATACATTTTGGATACTCACCGTAAGGTATCAGTATTTACCGAATGTCTATATATATTTTAATCGAATATGAAAACCAAAAACATAATCAACCGGAAACGAACACATGCAAGTGTCTATACCCAACTTAAATTTAATGCATCTTTATTTAGAGTGTCGAGTATGAATAGACTACCTAGATTTGCATTTGAAAAGAACATATTCAATCCTTGTTTAACCTTAGGCCAAAGGTTCGCAGTCAAACCAAACTTCAATCCATCTGATATATCGATGTGTTCAATGTAATACGAATACGGCAGCACAATTAGGTTAAGAGAAGAAACTGCTTCTCGTCAGATAGGAATATTACATCTATCTGACGATGAGCGCAATAAAAAAAAACTCCATAGGAAGGAACTGCAGTTTCCGTCTTATAATTCCTCCCATAGGCAAAATGAGTGTGTGCGGCATATAATAGCGATTCTGCCCATAGCGAATCTCGTACTACATCTACTAATTACACAAATATATCCAATCCATTGACCCAATTCAACAACGACACAAATAACCTAAGATTTCCCTCCCCTAATATAACTTTACAAATCTATATAGCCATTCACGCCCGACTTAATTTTAACATTTATATACGTTCGCACAGATTTGTTTAAAAATGTTGGATATAGATCGATTACATAGATTCCACGGTCAAAAACATTTCAAAATAAACATAAACAATCAAAATACAAAATCATTGGTACTGTCAATTGCAGAGGGAAATTTATAAGTAACCCATTTTAGATACTCACTGTAAGGTATCATTATTTATCGAATGTCTATATATTTTGATCAAATATGAAAACCCAAAACATAATTAACCAATAACGAATCCATGCAAGCGTCTATAAACAACTTAAATTTAATGCATTTTTATTTAGTGTCGAGTATGAATAGACAACATAGATTTGCATTTGAAGATAAAACATTCTATCCCTATTTAACCTTAGGCTAAAAGTTCGCAGTCAAACTGGCGTCAATCCACCTGATATATCGATGTATTCAATGTAATACAAAATACAGCAGCACAAAAAGTTAAGAGAAGAAATTGCCTCTCGTCAGATAGGAATACTACATCTATCTGACAAGAAGAGCAATAAAAAAAAACTCCATAGAAAGAAACTGCATTCTCCATCTTATAATTCTTTCTATAGGCAAACGGAAGTGTGCGGCATATACAAGTGATTCTGCCCGTAGCAAATCTTGCATTACATCTACTAACTACACCAATATATCCAATCCATTGACCCAATTCAACAATGACACAGATAACCTAAGATTACCCTCCCCTAATATAACTTTACAAATCTATACAGCCATTCATGCCTGACTTAAGTTTAACATTGATATATTTTAATTTATCGAAAAACAAAAATCATAATAAAACTTAAAGAACAAAAAATATAAATGGAAATGATATAAAATAAAAAATAAAAAAATACATCAAATAACACTATTAATAACGAATTTAGTTTGGTCAGATAGGATTCTATTGCATTATTTACTAAAAGGTTTTAAAATTTAGAGTTCTTATTTTTTCAAGTGAATATAAAGTTCTTATGATTTTTAAAACATCCAACTTTATCCATTGCTTGCCATGAACATGAATTCCCATGCTGTCCTAAAGGGGTTGATATTCTGTAGGCCGATTTATTTATCCATCCGGAAGTTTTTGCTTTAACTGGTCCTCAATGTAGAAAATGATAGTTCATTTCTCTTTCTTTCTTAGCAGAACTGAAAGGATTGAAGAGTGCATCTTTTCAATCCCTTCTCCTTCACTTCCGCACTAACACATATCTGTCTACTCTTTTCTAATAACTAATTAATTCTTTTATTTTCAAACCTTTCCTTTTATAATAATTTTGTGGATTAACTTAACATTACATCATGATGGTGAAAACCTTTTCATTGAGGTCCAATTTGAGGGATTTCTTTCATTGGCTATTAGTTTCTATTGTTTTCCTATCTGACTGTTGCTTTTACATTTAAATGCCCACACATTTAGCTAATTAAAACAATCATTTCCATTTCTAATTAATTAATGTGTTTTCAAAAATTAAAGATATATTTTTATCTCTAAATCTTTTTAGTTTTTGTTTTTAAAATACCTTTTTTATTTTTAATAAAGTTTTATTTTAATAATTTTTTTTTATCTGTGCGATTTTATATCTATATGAGTTTAAGATGATTTTTTTAATTTCAATTTTTAATTCTTAAAAAGACACTTTTATTTGTGAACTTTTATTCTTTTAATGTTTACTAATAAAAAACAATGTAACATACGTACATGCCCATTACACAATAATTGATTTCTAACTACAACTAAATAAAAATAATAATGCTAACTTACTCATGCTACTCTGCTAATACCAATATGCTGTTATTAATTAAATCAATTATAATAAAACTAAATACTCAATAAAAGTGAGTAATAAATTAACCTAAGGTATCTCTCCACTTTTACCAACTTATTATGAAATAAAAATCATTTTATTAGATAAAGTTAAAATTTATAATCACATCAATATATAAAATTATAGATTTCTATTTGATGCTTATTCAAACACAATTGACCAATCACATCCAATTATTCTTCAGTTTATTAAAACTAAGTTATTAAAACTTTAGACAATAATTATTAAAACATATTTATTATTAGTGTTTATTGTAATCAAATATTAATATTAAAATTTAATATTCAAACTGAATTTATAATCCACATCAATGAGCCTTAAATATAATGAAAGAAAATCACTCTAATTTGTAATAGAATAAAATATATTATTATTTCCAGCTCTATAACTAATTAAGATTGCAACCTTTATGGCTGTATGCTGACTTAATATAATATTCACCTTAATCAATAATGATTGAAGATAAAATATGTGAACATGTAATTGCAACCACCTTTACTCATCTTCAATAATTATTATATTTGGACCTTTATTAATCATTAAGTCTACTCAGATGTAATTTCTATATCTTAATATAACTGTTACTTATTGCTAACAAAATATTTACAATAAGCTTCTAATGACTTATTAAATATTTAAGAATCTCAAATCAATTAATTTTTTTGCTATATAAAAATCTATACATGGTCTGATAATAATCATTAAATTTAATACAAAGAAAATATGTAATTATACTTTCTTACCTATCCTGTCATTTTATTTTCGAAATTATTTTGAAACTGCTTTTAATAAATTATGTGGTATAATCAATTAGTAAATATTGGCTCACCCAAATACAATTAACCAATATATTTGTATTATAAAATTGAATGACAACCAAGCAAGTTTACTTGTTTTAAATTAACTCAAAATTTATTAACAAATGGATAAAAATTAAATAAAAAATTATATATACTCACCATAAACATTTAAAATATATACATATGATTTGATTATACCTTATGCAATAGGTTTTCAATTGACATTAATTCTTTTAAATTAAATAAGTGATTGGACAATGAACTTCACTTATCAAATGCTAAGATTAAAATATATGTTTATTTCTGTAATACAGACATGTAACACATATACATTTTTCAAAATAGAAGAGTCAAACATTATTATTCTTCATATATATATAGTTAATGGAAATAAAATATAGTAAAGATGAATCTATCTATTCATTCACATTATTCTAAAAGGATAAAATAAAAATGAAGTCTTGAGATTAATTTATAACTGAAGAATAAAAAGATATATATTTTCTTAATTAAAAGTAATAATTATTAAGCTATGAAATATAAATTTGAATTTATAAAAAATAATTCTCTTATATTTTAAGCATGTAAATTAAATCTACTTAATTTAAATTATACTACCATTTATATCTATACAATTATATTATAATAATAATAATAATAATAATAATAATAATAATAATAATAATAATAATAATAATAATAATAATAATAATAATAATAATAATAATAATAATAATAATAATAATAATAATAATAATAATAATAATAATAATAATAATAATAATAATAATAATAATAATAATTTAGAAAATGACCTGATCAACTGTCCTCAGATATAATATTTCCAAAATATTGCCATAGTTCTAATGTCTATTTCTTAAACCACAATCTGACTATGTTTTGTTATTCCAGAATAAGCAGAAATATCATGAAAAGCTATTAGATTCAAAGCACATTTTATTAATTCTGATATTTTCTAAACATCTAAATTATTCTTTCATTTAGTAGGTATTCTATCTATATGATATTATAAGTTCACAAACATTCGTTTATATCCATAATGATGCTATATAAATATCCTTTCTTTCAACAAGCATTTGATTTATAAAATATTACAAATGAACAGATGCTAGTTTCATCCATGATGCTGTGATGGAACTTGAACCAATTTATATCAGCAGATATACATAATCCTTGTGTACATTTTTCTGTTGTTAGCATTTAGATTTTATCATTGACAAGTAGGTAATATTCATTCTTAAAGCAAAGAAATATTCCAATAGATTTTGAATATGCTAAGAATTAATTTTTATTCTTTCAATAAATTGTTGCTCTTCACAAACCCTCAATAAATGTGTCCAGTTAATGGACAAATACTGTTGCTTTCACCCCATTATTCTATCCATTTAATAATCATATACTTTTAAAAATAAATAAAAAAAATTACATGGAGTAATTTAGGCTTGCTTCTATTGAAGCCAAGCTAGAGAGAACAAGTTTAATCTGTTTAGTTTTATTTATAGAATCCTTTAATTAACTCTGTAATACCTCCTTTGTCAATTCCACCCAGCATCACATAAATAAAAATCTTAGTATATAAAATAATAACTAATAAAAAAAATATTTTATAACTGCTATGTATAATATACAATCCTTGCATCTCAATGTAAACCCTCTCACTTTAACATAAACTAAACAATTAAGACTACATTCTCTCATACTGCAATGTAAATATTCTTTTTACATATATTTTTCAACATAATTTTATATGAATAAAATAAATATACTTGAGACATTAAATATTTAAGTGTGTTATGTGTAACTGCTATGAATGCAGTAATGAAAGTATACATAATAAAGGAAATAATAATTTTATCAAGTCTATAAATTTAATTATTTGCACATTCATTTTTAAAATGAATAAAATCAATTCACAAATTTTTATACTAGAATTAATAATAAACTTTTCTTTCTTCAATATTAGTGTTGTCATATCAATATTTTTCAATGCTCTCCAGGTTAATATATTCACTATTAAAATCAAACCAAAAAAAAAAAAATTTTATGATTGACATATTAAAATTTATTTCAAATTACAGTAGGTATAATATATTATATACATTCATGTATCAGTTAAATATTAACCTGATTTTTTAATAATTCAACTTTTTTAGTAATGTTGCATTGTGGGAATTGTAGTCTACATACATATTTGTATCCCTTATTGGTGGATCCTAAAAGGTTTAAAAGAAATGAAGACTGGATTTATGCAACTTGAATTAATGATAGTAAACCTATGTGTGTGTTTTTAAGCTATTTGATAATTTTAATAATACTGAGTAATAGAAAAGTATTTTATTTAATTAACCTATTTTAGACACTTTGCTAATATAATTTTTAACCACACTTTTGCCTTAATTAGTCTTATTAAAATGCCTACTTTACTGTTTCAAATATCAAAATATTGAAATTATTGAAGCATACAACTGAAATAATTCATAAATAATTTGCAATTTAAATGATTTAATTTATTGTTTATTAATAAATCACAACTGACAATTATTTATATATAAATAAATCATTTTAGTTGCTTTTCTCAATTATTTAAAAATCATTTCTTGACAATCTTAATAGCTAGACATGTAATGTTATTTTCAGTTAGGTTTTTCTAAAATAAAATATTTTTTTTAGGAAATGGCTCATAAATCCATTTCCTAAAAAAATTATTTTATATAAATAAAGAAAAAAACATATAAAAAATTTGAGATAAAGCAAAAGTAATAAAGAGTGAATAATTTCTCAAGTTCAATGACTTAGTAAACTACATTAAAAATAGCATTTTATTATATTCTGGAATGAATAAAGAATTTTTTAATATTGTAATTATATATTTTTATGAGCAAAAATAAGCTTTTAATATCTGATTAAAAAATAAACTGTACATTGTTAAACTAAAAGAAAAATAGCCACGAACTCACATTTACATACGTAAAATGTCTCTACCACAAGTAATAAAATTATATCGTCATTGTAATCATGTTTTTAAATTTTTAACTTCACTACTTTAATATTTATCTGACCAACCAGATTTATTTGAGAACTATTGTGTATCTAAGAATAGCTGGATATCCATTTCTCAACCATTTTCTTCAATGGCTAAAAAGTTATTGTCTCAGAAATTGCGCAAAGTAGTTTTAAGAGCTCATAAGCTGCTATTTATCTACTATTGTTATAAGCAATTAATAATTATTTTGCCATTAATACTTAGAATTTCTAAGTTAGTTATTGGTTAATTTTTGTCAAAGCTAGTTTAGAAAACCTAAATATTACCACAAAATAATTACTAATTAACTATATGCTCTAGTAGAATATTGTGTATGTGCATGTGAATTTATATTACACAATATTACTTTGCAAGTACTTATTCAGAGCAATTATATTTCATAAATATATAAATAATTACTGATCATTCTTTATTAGATGTAAAATTATTACATTTCACTTAATTGTAAATATATACTTCTAATATATCAATAATATTCTTTATATAGTTGCACAATAATTTTGTCTTTTAATCCATTTATCAATCACTCTTCCTCTATGGCTAAAAAATCATGACTGCCCATTTGATGTATAATATTTGTTTTTATAACAATGAAGTTATAGATTTCATTATTTATACTTTTTATTGCAATGGTCGAGATGTCAGCACAGCTGCCTTAGTAGCAGTTGTCCCGGGTTAGCGGGTTCACTTCCTGGCTGAGGCTATGACACATGAGAAAAAATATATTTAATTCAACATTTACAACTCTCTGGAGAAATTTAAAATATTATTTGCAGAATCTCAGAAAAGACATTTTTATCTTTCACACCTATAAAAAATAGCTTTCTGGGTTTAAATCCATATAAGTAAAAGTGGACCTCCTTTTGATTCAACCAAAAAAAAACTCAATAAAAAAACTATTATGAGTTAAAGGAAAAATTTGTTTAACCTCAGGGAGATTTTCTATTAATAGCAATTTAGAGCAACATCAAAATGCAAAAGTTATCTCTGTTTACATTGATATGATCTCCTTATTTTTATTCTTTATCATAATTATAATCCATGAAAAAAATTAATTAAAAAATACATATATATATATATAACTGATTTTATAAGGCTTTAATGTTAAACTTATTGTGTTTGAAGTGTATAAGTTATTTATTATTCAGTTTTTATAATTTAAATCTTATTATTGATATTATGTAATTAAAGAATTAAAGTTATTTAAGACGCAGTAGTTCAATTACTTTATTTTAAAAATCTTACTCTGTGAGTTTCTTTTATTATTTTCATTTTCTGTCATAACTAAAATAAACATTTAATATTCTTGTGAAAATAAATATAAAAAAAATTGTAATAGGCATTGCTTATGAATAAATAATCTACGTTTAGATTATAATTTCCGTCTCTCAGGATTAACCAAGTTTGAAATGTATTTATTTTTTTCAATATAACTTTTTAAAGAGTAAAAAATATTTTTTATTAACCCTCAGAAAAAAAGTTATCATGTTTCTAAATTTAAATGTCCATTTCAGTTGCGAATTCTTGTTATTACTCAAAATAAAAAAATAGTGACATATAACTTCTATATAAAACAGTAATTTTATTTTGGCATTTCAAAAAAATAAAATAAAACAAAATTCCCAAGAGTGACCATTTTGTTTCAAACAAATTAATTAAATATATGCTTGTAGAATTTGTTGTCAATAATAATGCTTTTAAATGACCTTTTAAAAAATAAAAAATTTAGATTTAATTTTTAAAATTTATGACATTTATGAATAATAATTTTATTTCTCAATTTAATATATTTAATTCTTTGATTGTTATTAATTGCTTTGAAAATATTAGTTTAGTAATAACAACCATGAGGTGAATGATCAATATGTTTACTTGTTTGGTTTTTAATAATTGAATTTAATATACAGTATATATAGCTTTTAAACGTATTAAAATTCTTTTTATTTGAACAATACTTGTTTCTTTCAATAGTTAAAGTTTTTGTAAGTAACGTTGTCTTCAAGTTAATATTAAATACAAAATATATGTATTATTTTATAACTGTTTGAAATTGCAAATTATGAAAGTATATTAAATGTAATTTTGCTTTAAATTATAACCTGTACAATAGAATTTCGTAATTGATTGGTTTTAGTGGGCCATGATTTTATTTATAATTTGTGATTTAGTCTTACATTTTTCAACATAAGGCTAACTATTCATTTATTTTAATTAGGCGAAGATTCACATATATTTTGAAATGCAGCATATCATTATTTTACCTTTACGGATATACCTTATACAAAGGTCTATATATTTTGGCAATACGTAAATAATTATCAATTTGTTGCTAGGCTAAAAATTCGTACATTTTATTTGATCTTAGATATAGAGCTCAAATTTAATAAAGTCCAAATACATCCATAATATTCATTGTGTAAATATAGATTAATCTATTTTAAGAAGTATTATAACTTTATCTTTCTTGTTGCAGTGCCAAATCTTTCAAATATTAATATCATTTATGTTTCTTATTACTTTTTACAACCCACTACTGCTGGGGCAATCAAAACCACCAGTAGTGGGTTGTAAAAAAGCATTGTAAAAAGTAATAAAAAATATAAATTGTATTAATATTATTTGATATAAGATAATATTATTTAATTATTCATCTCTCTATTTATGAATCAAGATCATTATTTGTAGTTAAAAATTTATTCTTATATTTTAAAAATTAAAACAGGCAAAACTCTCCTTACAGTAGTGCCACTCAGTGTAAGCCAGAGTAATCAATGGATACCAGAAGGCTTGTGCATAAAATCCCTATCTAGTGCCTACTTATCCAATATCTCCAGACTAGTTTCTAGCTTGTAGCTTTCATCAGTGAGGAGCTTTGGATCTGAGAGCACTGCACCTAGATCTTAGGATCTAATGCAACCCTCCAACAGCCACCTTTTATCTCTACTTAACTACTGTATGGAAAGTTTTGCCTGTTTTAATAACAGTTATGAGTGAGCATAAGAAATGGTGATCATGTGATATTTAGTGGATTAACACCAATCCTGCCTAATATGATAATGCTGGCTATGGTTATTAAAAAACCAGAGACGCCAAAATGTAAAGGTACTGAACTGAGTTCAGATCTATATGACTATATAAGCTAATGTGCTTGGATTGAAAATATTATTGAGTTTTCAGTTTCAGACTCATAGTTTTGTAGTTAAGTAGAGATAAAAAGTGGCTGCTAGAGGGTTGCATTAGATCCTAAGATCTAGATGCAGTGCTCTCAGATCCAAAGCTTTTTACTGATGAAAGCCACAAGCTAGAAACTAGTCTGAGCATATTGGATGAGTAGGCATTAGATAGGATTTCATGCACAAACTTTCTGGTATGGCTTGCACTGAGTGGCATTATTGTAAGAATTGTTTTGCCTGTTTTAATAACAGTTATGAGCCAGCATAAGAAACGATGATCATGTGATATTTTAATGTAGGGTTTTCTTAAATGTCTTCAATCATATATCTAAAGTGTGAGAATGAGTCATAACAATGAATGATAATTATGACAATTACACATAATTTGTCATGTATCTATATAAAGAATTTTGTAGATATGATTGGACCTTATTATATTTTAAAAATTTAAATGAAATATTGTAATTTTTAATTTAGTAAAAAAAAAAATTATTATTTGTGTATTTTGTGAACAATGTCTTTTATAATTGAATGCTCGATAAATATACTTATAATAAAACAAATTTGGATAAAGGGTACCAATAAATATAAAATGATGAGAATGACATTGGAAGAGCTTATTACTGTATACCCTAACTGAAGAACCCTGATCGGTGAAATATATCCTAGGATTCAATGGTATGCACAAAGTGATTCTAGTGTTTACAACTGTACACTTTGAATCAAATGTAAAAATTATTGGGGGATGTCAATTCCAGTCATCACATATTGATTGCAGCAGACAATCTATATTTAAAAAATCAACATACACTATATTTTTAAAAAACATCCATTACCATCTACTTCAAAAAGATGCCAATGGGGCTTATTAAATTAATACTGTCATGGCAACTGACTTGTTGATGATACATGATTGTTTGCCTCTAGCACCAAATGTTTATGCTTTAATAAGTAGTTAGAATAAATAGTATTAACATGTATTTTGTAATGAGTTGTTATCTTTGCATAGATGCTTGGATCACTCCATGCTAGCTGATTATGTATATTCCTGGAGATTATGTGTAATGCAGAATAGCAGAGTAATTTTCCAATTTTTTTATAACATAGCAGCCATAATAAATCTTTTATGCATGCTGATTGGTACTGAAAACTCTATAAATTACATATTTAATTTAATAATTTTTTATAGATGTATATTTTAGTACATAAAAATTTCTGTTTATATATTTTTGCATTCTAAGCGTTACTCTAGGTCTTTATACAGAAAAATTACTACAGTAAATATATACAAGTTTATATATATATATATACTATATAAATATATACAAGTTTATATATATATATATATGTATATATATATATATAATTAAGTTTCAACCAGTAACCACCTAAACATTCATAGTAAAATACAGTAATTAATATTTCTCACTGCTGTCAAGGCAACCTTCACACCTTTTAATAGCAAGAATGGAATATATATATATAATAGTCAAATATGTTTAAAAAAAGAATTGATTTTAATTCTGATTCTTTTTCTGCATATATATTATAATAGTAACTTACAGTTATTATTATTCGTCTAACATGTTTTATCTCTTAGGAAATTATTTATAAATATAATTTAGCTGGTGATATATATATATATATATATATATATATATATATATATATATATATATTGTACCGGTATAAATCCACCACGCTTAATCATACACAGTACCCGAGTTCAAACCCAGTCCACGTTTAAGAATAATTCCCAAAACGCCAACTGAATTCAAACCCAAACCCCGGTATGACTAACCGATGATGACTTTATAACAGCACGGGGTTATCCCTTTTCTAGCTCAGCTTAGAACATGGACAAATTCTTACAGTTAATGATATATAGATTTACTAGACTATAGATACTGGGACGGTCATTCATGTAACGTATATATTTAAGTTGCCAATACAGACAGTAAGTGGCTAAATAGACTTAGAGAGTAATAAGGTGGAGGACACAAAGATTAAGATTAAATAAAGTGTTTAATAAGCAAAATATAAAGCATATAAATATAGTGTTAAATAAGACAAATAGAAAGCACATGAATATAATGTTATATAATAGAAATATACAGCATATAAATATAGTGTTATACAGTACGGTAAGACTTCATAAATCCTCTTGTATTTAGCTCCTAGTCTTTAGTGAACGTTTTATTTAATGAACAAACTCATGCCAATAGCTGGGTAGTTGAATAATTGACAGGTGGTTAAGAGAATCAGAGTATAAGAGCATTGGAAAAAATACTTATCTAAAGATTTTTGTTTACTTATTTTATTTGAATAGGCTCGAGCCGGAACGTAGACGAACAGTGGAGATGGTTTTATATAAATACGACATAAGAGATAGGTGAACTGGAGGTTTTATATAAATACGACGTGGAAAATAGATGAACTGGTGGTTGCCTGGATTCAAGAGCCCTACAGTAATCAATTGCGGTGCATTAACGGAATACCGGGCGGCTTGTACTTTGACAAGGCTTAATGCCCCCAAGTAGTTCCGGAACACGACAACCAGCCGGGATCATTTCGAACCCCGGTGATTCAAGAGATTACCGGGAAAGAAAACTGCTTTCATTCCCCAATGGTAGAATGGCGAGACGCTAACTTCAGCGAAGGGACGGCATTGCCACAGACGTGAAAGACGAATACTTGAAGCGGATTTTTTTAAAAAAATTATATAAAACCTGGAAACTATTTGTCTGTTTCTACGCCACAGGCTGAGATCCTTACCCCAATAAAACATAGCGAAATTTAAACTGACGGTGAAAAACAATACTTAGTTAATTTTACTCTGGGACTCCTAACCCTTCAGGTTGACAGGCGGTAGCGACAGTATCAAATTATACGGGGAGTTATTTCTCAGATCAGACATGACATTAAGATAACACTTTGAAACTATTATATATATATTTAATATTGAACCTTAGATTGTAATTTTATAACAATTTAACATAGACTAATAAAGTGACTTAACATTTATCAACTCGGAATGTGAAAGAATATTTAATTCAGAAAATGAAATTACTTTTAAAATTAAATTGATCACTATTACACACTAATTTACACATAGTTGGAAATATTACTATTGGCAATGTTTGTTTATGAAATAAGCAACATAAGAAAATATAAATGCATTCAGTTGAAATCTTATTACTATTAATTACAATTTTATAAATGATTTCTAAAGACTAGAGCGGAGGATAAAAAAAAAAGAAAAGAAAATTTACTGACAGGTTAAATAATAGCATTATAATTGATATAAAGACTTACATATGATTCACTTGATTAATAATATTAAGCACGGAAGAAAATTAAAGTTCATGTAACAAAGTTCTCTTTTTCTTCATCCAGCTTGGCTTGTAACGTAGGCGCGCATTTTTGAAAGTTATTTGTAAGGCATAGCTAATTTAGAGATTGGAAGTTGGAAATTCTGAAGTATATGAAACATGATCAAACAGCGGCACGAGGATCCATATTGGCGGGCAAGGACCAGCTCCTGGCAATTAGCCCATGAACATGGCGATTCACTGGTAAACTTCTTAATAAGATATTTGAATTGTTATTAACTGCTGTGTTGTCTCGAGACTCTCTCTCAAACACCACCAAAGTTAGAATGTCCGTTTTTCTCTAAAGTAGCCACTGCTGACCTTTCCGACTTGTTTTTGTTTTAGGCTCCGCCTACTTTCTCTAGCCTCTAGCGATGCAGCTTGACCAACAATCAATTATCAGTTTTTAGCAATCTTTTAATTTTATACGCTATTCTTAAATCGATACATTAATTACATATAAAAATTCCTTACTAATTTTGAATACAACTTAATTGCTCCGAACATTTGTGCAATTAGATTTTAATTAAAAACACTGATCAAAGGAATGTGATTTTTGATCAGTATTTTTAAACGACTTTATACAATTTTAAAACTAAAATTTAAAACAAATACGCCCGCACTGAAACTTTAAATTAAATGATATAAATTCGCAAACCACGCACACACAAATATTATTTCATGGTTTGCGACATTTATATACGGCATCTTTACACATTGACTAATAAACTATAAAATATATAATTAATTTTTATTATAATTTGAAATAGACAAAACCTCACTGCGGGCGAACAGTGGTTTGAATTACCGTACATAAAAACACTTGAAACGAAGATCGGTTCTCCGATCTGTCTGTTTCAATATATATACATTTGAGTTTTAAATAATACATACCTTAAGCTTTTGAGTAAAATGCCAGATTTGAAGTTAAGAATAAATATTTATATATTTTTTTATTTTATTATTAAATCTTAATGTCAACGGAACAATTGATAGTTGAGTTAAGCATGAACTTGTAATAACACATGAGCAGATTGATTCGTTCTTTTGTTATTAAGGAGAAGAAAAGAAAATCATTTCTCTTTAAATAACTTTTTCTTTTATCAATACTACTGTTCAACGATTGGAATTTAAATATTAACTTTTCCAAATTAAAATAATCTGTGGATTAAAAGTCTGCAAAGAAAATATTTTAATTTTCTATTAAGTCTTAAAGGAATAGCAATATAAAAGAAAAGAACATCTGTTTAAGTTTTTTGGAAACCAGATTGTTTTAACACTTCTGTTATTCTTCGGATATATATAAATTTAAGATAATTATATATATATATATATATATATATATATATATATATATATATATATATATATATATATATATATATATATATATATATATATATAGGATAAAACAATGTGTTTTGAGTAAAACAGCTTTGTATCGTAAAGGTTTCAAAACCAACCTTGCATGCTATTTTAAAATATTTTGAAATATTGGATATATAGAACGTCTAATGATAATAGAAAAATTAAGATTAAGAACATCTACATTCGAAGAATATTTATTTTATTTCACATTAATCAAATCATTGGATATTATTAACAGTTTATTATTTAAGGATAAATAAATCATCATTATACCAATGGATTAATAATATACTTCGTAAAAGATCTTCATTAGTATGATGAACTATAGACTTCAATATCTACTCTCAACTCTATTATAAATAAGTTTTCTTTATTATTTATTTATATATATTATAATAATGCTTATATTATTTTAATATGTTTATTATTATTATTATCTTTATTTCAAATTTGGCATCACATCATTATACAGCCAAATTGGTTAATCAATTGATTATAGATTACCTTAATTTTGGCTCATACACAATAAATTCATCTTTTCAATTCATTTCCAGAATTAAAAATGTTCAAATCTCTCACAACTCTGTTATGGCCATGATGGATGTGAAAGAATTATATGGATCAATCAATAGAAAAGCATCCATCCAAATTATACATGAAGAGTTGCTGCGAATATCTTGTCCTAACGAGAGAATTAAATTCATTATGGCTTTCTTGACATGGCTTGACTCCCATATTTTCACTCTTTTCGAAGATAAATGGTACACAATGCAAGATGGTTGGCCCATGGGCCTCCCTATCAGTGGCATCTTATCCAGTATATACTTAAATAAATATGAACAATCCATTATTCCAAAATATTTTAACACTAACCCAGACTTCATATATATACGATATGTAGATGATATTTTCATTATAGCATCTAAAAATAATATTTTAAATATACAATGCGAATTACAAAGCACAACTAAACTATTTTTCTCTATCATATATGAAAACAATAACGAACTCAAATATCTTGATCTTTCCTTGTCAAGAGACCGCCACGCAATAGATTACAAAATGCTTGTTAAACCATTTGAAATCCGAAGCTGCATCCATCCTAATTCTAAATCACCCGCATCGCACAAATTCACAGGTCTTAAAGCATTTCTGTTTAGAAACCATCATTTGTGTAAATATGAAGCACATAGGAAGGAAAATGTAAACAATTACATTAAAGACCTACTAGCAGCAGGATTCAAATACAAAACTATTAGGAGGAAAGTCATGAAATTTAACAGCACAATAGATGATAAATTGCCTCGCACCAATCTACCCAGAATAACGGTCCCCTACATCCCTAAAATATCCAATAAACTAACGAAAACCTTAAGCAACAAATTCAGCATAATATTCAGAACTCCACCCAACACTAATAGGTTGATCAATAATTCCAAAGATTACATTGATCCAGCGCTCACCCCACATGTGGTGTACTCCATTTCCTGCCCCCAGGCCGGATGCCACGCCACATATTATGGGGAAACGAAAGCCACAATTAACACCAGGTTGGCTCAACATCGGTACACCTTCAATAGAGCCCAAACGAACAGCAGTACATCTTCTGCATTTTTTAAACATACTAAACAATCAGGGCACAATTTCATACCCGCTAACCCCGTTATTTGATGCTCAGAACCAAATGACTACAGGAGAAAGATAAAAGAGGCATTCTACATTAACAGAGACATCCATACAATCAACAGAAGAGACACGTGCTTCGACATTTCAAAAAAATGGGCTACTTAACAGTAACTCATTTGAATATTCTCATTTACATATATCAAGTACATTTTCACGAAGGCTATGAGTATGAGGCACGGTTCCTCGAAAACGTTCAGCCAAATTTATTACTAACTATATTTTTTCTCTAATAATTTACAATTAAGTATTTTCATTTTTACAAATAAGGAGAAATTAAAACCACATTTATATCTTAATAGGAAAATTATATTTATTATTAAATATAATTAATTGAAAGCTTGACATAATTCATCAAATTAGATGAGGGATATAGAGAAAAGTTATTATTTGACAGATATCTTAAACAGGATTATATTGTATTTACTACATAATATTGTAAAAGTTTAATGTACTTTATTTATCAAAAATACATATAATATATAAGTTATACAATTGCAAATAGTACTTATATATTGGTAATTATGAAACATATAAATAAGAATGGTAAATAAATTAATAAGTTACATAAATTATTAATTTTTGAACCCAGATATTGTTTTTATATATCTGTTAATTTAAACTATTTTCTTTAATTTTTGAAAATTTATTATAGTATTGAGTTTTATCATACGGTATTAAATAAAAATATTATTTATTAATATTTTTAAAATGATAAAATTCATCCGTATTTATTTATTAATATTTTATTATCTATTATATTATATTTTTTATTATTTATTAAATATTAATCTATTAACTTGATCTCTTTGTCTAATCATTATTGAATTATATTATATATATGCTAGTATTATAAATATATGAATATCAATTGTAATTAATGCTTATATAAAGGCATATAAATAATAACTTGTTTTGGATTTTCCCTGAAGAGAGCTAATTGCAAATTCTCCATGAGTTTGAATATTGTGGCATAATGGTGACTGAAAGAGGGATGAAAGATGGATGAACTAGTCTAAATTATATTAAAACTTATTTAAGGATTATTGAGCTAGCATAAAAAAGATAGATATAATCATGGACTTAGTATTTCATTGATTCATTTCAAGCATTTCTACCTGAAGACCCAAAGTCCGATTGTAGTGAAATGCATATCCTCTTTCTAGGGAATTTAATCATCCCCATATATACAACTTAGATTTTAAATATAATCCATTTTGTTATATTTGGCAAACCTAACTATGAAGCATTAAGTTAATGATTTCCAAGCATTAAATATAATCGATTCTATTATATTTGGTATATCAACTGGGATGATTAAATGCCATTCCATTATATTTGGTGCCTCAACTAAGGCTATCAAATAGGTCATCCCATTATATTTGGCGCCCAACATGGGGCTTCGATTAATTAAATCTCATACCCTGTAGACTGCCCATTATATTTGGCACACAATGTTTTAGGCATTGAACATTTAAGTTCATCACAGGTATAAATTATATACTATTACATATTTAGTATATTAACTGGGGCTTTGAATCAATGACTCTATATTATTACATATAGTGAAAAAGTCATGGATAGTTTAATTGATTATTCTTAGTAACAAGTATGTTGTTATGAAGATTCATATAGTGTTTATAATTACAAGATTAATATAAATAAAAAAATGATAATATATATAGTATGATTTAGAGAGATCAATATTTAAATAACTAATTATTAAATTATGTTTTAAAGAAGTGTTGAGTGGGATAAAGTTTTTCTATAGACATAGATGTTTAAAAATACATACATAGATCATTAGAACATCATAAGTATATATAAATAGCATGGGGTGGTAAAGAACTTTACAATATAATATTTTGAATATAAAAATATATAAACTTGTGTAATATTTGAATTAAGTTAAAATTTGTTATGCTTTGAAGTGGGAAAATGTTTTCAAACAAAGTTATTGAATGCTGTAGTCAAATGCAAGATGATTTGCAAAGTGAACAAAGTGATGATAGTAATATTATAGAACAATCATCATTAGTACCAGCACCTGGGTTCTACAACCATAGTTGAATACCCTCAACAAACACAGAGTTTAGATCAACTGTTATCTCAAACACCAAATATAGTTGATGAAGATTTAAATCAATCATCTACAATTGGAATTAGTCAATCATTTAATGTTGATACAATTCAGCAAATGTTACAAATGTTTATGACTAAAATGGACAGTAATAATCAAAAATTACTTGATAATATGAATAAAAAAATGGATGATAATATTAATAGTTTAAAAAGTGATTTGAAGGTTGAAATAACAGGAATTGAAAATAAACTATCTACAAAATTTCAACAATTGAATTTAAATGTGGATAATGTTAATAAAGATAACATAGAAATTAAACAAGCATTAAATGATTTAAAGATAGAAATTTATGAAAATAATTCAAAATGTCAACAGCGGTTTAGTGAGTTCCAAAGTGACATCATAGATAGATTAAATGTTAAATGTGATGAAATTTATAAAAATCAAGGAATTTTTAGGGAAGAAGTAAAGGAAGGACAAAATAAAATACGGAATGAAATCCAAGAAGATAGACAACAAATGCACGCAAGAATAGATCAATTATCTATTAAACATAATAATGAGGTAGAATCCCAGAATAATGTATTAGAGACTATTGATCATCAACTTAAAACTTTGGAAAATAAAATGAATTCAATAGAAATTAATACAAATATAGATAAAAATGTATTGGAAAAATTAAGGGAAGATACTACTGAAACTTGGAATAGAGTAAATAAAATAAAAGAATCAAATGATAGTAGATTTTTAGTTATTGAAACACAAATATGTAAAAGAACACCAACTATAGAAATGCATCAAGTTGAAAATAATGTAAATGCTTATAGTTGTAATCAAGAACAAAATCATGGTGAAAAACATTTGGAGGTCATACAAAAAGATCCACAACAAGTAATTGACTCTGGTGATAGATCAAATTTTCAGTATCATATAATGCCTGAAGTTGAAAATTATCCTAGTAATTTTGAATTAAAAGGGTTAAACTTAAATACTTGTAGGATTAATCATGAAAATCAAACATCAACTTCTCAGTTGAATGTTTTAGAAAAACAAAAGGTATACAACCATTCAATACCAAGTAGTACAATTAACCAATTTGTTAGGTTAAAAATATTCAAGGGATCTCATAATGAATCTCCTATAGAACATATTAGAAGCCTTAATCTTTATTTTTCCGTTAACCGTAATTTATCAGAAGGAGAAAAAGTGATCATTGCATATAGTCACTTACAAGGAGATGCATTAATGTGGTGGGAGTCTTTATCACAAACTCCATCTATTTATATGGAATACCAAGAGTTATTAATTAAAAATTTTTGGAATAGAGATAGACAAGAGGCTTTATTGTACCAAATATTCCAAGATAAGTATAAGCAGACACCTGGAGAAACCTTGACCAAATTCTTTCACCATCAAATAACAAAATTAAGAACACTTAATACTTATCATTTAAGTGAAGGCGAAATGATTAGAATAATAAAAAGAAATTTACCACTTAAAATAGAACAATCATTATTGTGTACCAATATAACAAAAATAGAACAAATAGTAGAACTTTTAAATAGTATTGATATGAATCAAATTAATTTATCAATTAGATTACCTGATAAAAAAAAGGAAGCTTCAGATCAATACAATATTTTATAATAGAAGGAAAAATAATAGAGATACCAGTTATTGGAAGGGAAAAACATCTCAAAGGAATATACCTTATGACCCCTCTCCCAAAATAAATCGTGATAATTTAAATAAAGTAAAAATAACTTCTAATAATCCAAGAAATTCCCCAAGACCGGGATGTAGTAAAGATATATCTATAGTTTCACATAATACAAACTAAAAGGGTACTTGAGGAAATGTTCCTCACCTCAAGAAACCAAATACTCAATGAAGAACTTGAATCAATCTTTTACACGAGAAATCACTAACATGATGTGTTCATGGGAAGATAAAACACCAAATTTTGTTTTACAAAGTTGCCTTATGATAGAAGTTTTGTTTGAGAGCTTGCTGGTTAAAGCATTATTAGATTCTGGTAGCCAAATTTCAGTGATATCAGAGAAATTTTATCAAGAGATTATAGTAATAAATCGTAACATCAAAATATTACCACTAAAATCTATGCAGGTTACCATGGCTAACAGCAGAAAAGCTAAATTAATCCAAAAACAAATTTGGATTGAGATTAAAATTGGCCAAACAACTCTCTATCATGTATTTTTAATTTTGAATGGTTTGATTCACAATGTTATTTTAGGAGCAGACTTCCTACATTTGAACACTTGTGTAATTGATTTCTGTAATAAAACAGTTAAAATTAATGATGAAGTCTTAGAGATGACATTGCTTCCAAGATATGATCAAATTGAAGTTGACTCTATAACATCTAGCATTTCAGAAACACTTTTAGAGAGTAAACTCGCAGAATCCAACTTGCTTGGAAGTGATGATATGTTAAAATTACGATTTGTTATAAGAGAATTTAATTCTATTTTCTCAGACATACCAGGTGTGATAAAGGGATTCCAACAGAGAATTAGATTAATTCATGATCAACCATTTCAATCTAAATCGTATCCTATTCCATACCAATATCGGGAAGATATATCTAAGCAAATTAATAAAATGCTGGATTGGGAAATCATTTCCAAATGCTCTTCACCTTACTGTAATCCAGTAGTAACTGTGAAGAAGAAAGATGGGTCAATGAGATTTTGTTTAGATGCTAGACAACTAAATAAAATTACTGTCCCAGACAGAAATATACCACCGCCCATACATGAATTATTCATGAAATTTGGAAACAAGAAGGTATTTTCCACTTTCGATTTAACCTCCAGCTATTGGCAGATTGAACTTCAGATTGCCAATATACTGCTTTTTATTATGAGGGTTTTACATACCAATTTAATAGGATGCCATTTGGATTGATAAATAGTGGTGCAGGTCTAATCAGGTGTTTGGATAAGACTTTATCTCCTGAGGTAAAACAAATCATAATTATTTATGTGGATGATGTAATTATTGCATCCACCACAGTTGAAGAACACCTTCAACATTTATCTATATTTTTAAAGAGTGTTTTCTGAAAGGTATAAAAATTAACTTCAAGAAGAGTACTTTAGTTTCCAACCAAGTTGTCTTCTTAGGTCATATTGTTGGTTGCAATGGGATAAGACCTCATCCAGAGAAGATCTCTGCCATTCAAAACTTTCCTAAACCATCTACTCAAAAACAAATTAGATCATTTTTAGGCCTATGTAATTTTTACAACCGTTTCTATCAGAAGTTCTCAGACCACATGGAACCGTTGCTAAAATTGATTAGAAAAGATGAACGTTGGAAATGGACTGAAGAACAAGACCGTGCATTTGAGAATATTAAAACAGGGTTTTTAAAGTTAACTATGTTAGCTTTCTCTGATTTTAATAAACCATTCATTATTCAAACAGATAGTAGTGGTTTTGGATTAGGGGTAACACTGTCCCAAATCCAAGAGGATGGCCAACCAGGTGTCCTCTACTTTATTAGCCGGCTCTTGAAAGGTCCAGAAATAAATTACACAGTTACAGAGAAGGAAGCACTAGCAATAGTCTGGGCTTTCCAAAAATTTTGACAAATGCTACTCGGATCAGAGGTGATAGTGATCACTGATCACAAAAGCCTTGAATTCCTGAATCACAGTTATCTGACTAATAGTCATCTAGTTAGATGGAGTTTACTACTACAGGAATTTAATTACACTGTGCATTATTGCAAAGGATCCAAGAATATCATTGCTGATGTGCTTAGTCGAAATCCATGGAGGTCAGAACAAAATCATTTGATGGTAGACAATGCCTACATTACAAATGTCAATGTGATGGCTGATAGTAATGTAGAGAATGAGTTGGAAAACTTACCAGAGATACAATTTAATGACACAGAATTAAACCCAATTATAAAAGTTTTATTAGGGGAGGAAGTTTTGGATGCACCTAAAGATCTTAACTATTTTAAATTAGAACAACAGGTCTTACTATATAAAGTGAATGATAACGTTGATGAGTGGAGGATAATAATACCAAAGTCTTTATGTGACCCACTCATAAAATATGTACACTGTCTATACAGGCATTATGGTGCTCATAAGACAGAACATACCCTTAAAAATTGGTTTTACTGGCCAAAAATGTATAAAGACATCTTGAAATCACTCCAGGATTGTCTAATTTGCTTAAGAGCTAAGTCAGTAAACCAAAATTATATTAATTCAATTAATTCTATCATTCCAGAAAGACCAAATGAGATCTTAGCAATTGACTATTATGGGCCTTTGCCTCCATTTAACAAACAAAAATATTTATTAATCACTTATGATCTCTTTTTCAAATATGTTGCTGCTTACCCGATACCCCAAGCCAATGCTAAACATACAATCAAAGTATTGAGTACTCTCCAATTTCCAATGATAGGAAAACTGAAAACCATACTAACTGATCATGGTACATGTGCTAATCTCTATTAGAAATCCACAATCAAATCCATGTGAATGTATTATGCGGGAGCTTGGACTTTTGTTTAGGCCCTATTTAGAAGAGGAGCACAAGGGTTGGATAAAGCAGACAAAATGTGTAGTAGACTATATCAATTGGAGTTTAAATGAATCTACTGGATTCTCACCCATCTGACTATGCTTTCATCAAATTATACCTATATTATTTAGAAAATATAAACCTATTATTAATGAACCCAAAATAAATGGAGAAAATGATATTTTACAAGCTCATAAACAACTTGTTAAAATGGCAAATAATAGAAGTCAGAATAAAAAAAAATGTATTTATGAATTTAAAGTTGGAGATAAAGTTTTGATAAAGACTTTCCATCCCAGTAAACCATTGGAGAATAAATACCATAAATTCTATAATACATATGAAGGACCTTATACTATCATTAAAAGGCAGGTCCAAATGCATTTTGGATTAACCAAGAAGGAGAGATTCGTGGTACGTACAATTCACGAATTGTAAAACCTTATTTTGGCTGCTTATAATGTTTTATAAAAAAAGAAGGTGAAGATCAAGATAAGAATTGGGCAGTGTAAACCATACGGTTGTATAAAAAAAATAATAATAATAGTGATCAATGTAAAGAGAAGTATAGTTAAAAACATTAGCTTTGGTGAGGGTATTCTTTAATGCCTTAAAATAAGTAAAAACAATAGAGTCAATTCATATTAATAAATGGATACTCTAGTATTTATTTAGTCCTTTTCAAATACATAAGTCTTAAAGAAGCAGGAATAAGGCTAGTAAATATATTTGTGTTGTCCAAGAAGGAAACATATTATTTATTTATTTTTATTTATTTATTTTTTTTTATAAAAATAAAAAAAAATATTAACCATCAAAGTCCTTAATTTTTATTTTTGATCATTATCAAAAGAATAGGATAGCCCAAGTATTAGGAAGATATAACAGTAAAAAAAAAAATTCAACTCTTCATAAAATCCAACTATAAATGCAATTAAACTATAAGAATATACTAAAATAGTTGTAAGTGTTTAAAATTTTAACTTAAATTAAAATTTTAAATTTCCCAAGGGAAGGGGAAATATAATAGTAACTTACAGTTATTATTATTGCTCTAACATGTTTTATCTCTTAGGAAATTATTTATAAATATAATTTTTTATTTGACTATTTTATTATATATATATATATATATATATATATATATATATATATAATATATATATATATATATATATATATATATATATATATATATTTGAGTTTTAAATAATACATACCTTAAGCTTTTGAGTAAAATGCCAGATTTGAAGTTAAGAATAAATACTTATATATTTTTTTATTTTATTATTAAATCTTAATGTCAACGGAACAATTGATAGTTGAGTTAAGCATGAACTTGTAATAACACATGAGCAGATTGATTCGTTCTTTTGTTATTAAGGAGAAGAAAAGAAAATCATTTCTCTTTAAATAACTTTTTCTTTTATCAATACTACTGTTCAACGATTGGAATTTAAATATTAACTTTTCCAAATTAAAATAATCTGTGGATTAAAAGTCTGCAAGGAAAATATTTTAATTTTCTATTAAGTCTTAAAGGAATAGCAATATAAAAGAAAAGAACGTCTGTTTAAGTTTTTTGGAAACTACATTGTTTTAACACTTCTGTTATTCTTCGGATATATATAAATTTAAGATAATTATATATATATATATATATATATATATAGGATAAAACAATGTGTTTTGAGTAAAACAGCTTTGTATCGTAAAGGTTTCGAAACCAACCTTGCATGCTATTTTAAAATATTTTGAAATATTGGATATATAGAACGTCTAATGATAATAGAAAAATGAAGATTAAGAACATCTACATTCGAAGAATATTTATTTTATTTCACATTAATCAAATCATTGGATATTATTAACAGTTTATCGTTTAAGGATAAATAAAATCATCATTATACCAATGGATTAATAATATACTTCGTAAAAGATCTTCATTAGAATGATGAAATATAGACTTCAATATCTACTCTCAACTCTATTATAAATAAGTTTTCTTTATTATTTATTTATATATATTATAATAATGCTTATATTATTTTAATATGTTTATTATTATTATTATTATTATCTTTATTTCAAATTTGGCATCACATCATTATATCTTAATAGGAAAATTATATTTATTATTAAATATAATTAATTGAAAGCTTGACATAATTCATCAAATCAGATGAGGGATATAAAGAATAGTTATTATTTGACAGATATCTTAAACAGTATTATATTGTATTTACTACGTAATATTGTAAAAGTTTAATGTACTTTATTTATCAAAAATACATATAATATATAAGTTATACAATTGCAAATAGTACTTATATATTGGTAATTATGAAACATATAAATAAGAACGGTAAATAAATTAATAAGTTACATAAATTATTAATTTTTGAACCCAGATATTGTTTTTATATATCTGTTAATTTAAACTATTTTCTTTAATTTTTGAAAATTTATTATAGTATTGAGTTTTATCATAGGGTATTAAATAAAAATATTATTTATTAATATTTCTAAAATGATAAAATTCATCCATATTTATTTATTAATATTTTATTATCTATTATATTTTTTATTATTTATTAAATATTAATTTATTAACTTGATCTCTTTGTCTAATCATTATTGAATTATATTATATATATGCTAGTATTATAAATATCATATGAATATCAATTGTAATTAATGCTTATATAAAGGCATATAAATAATAACTTGTTTTGGATTTTCCCTGAAGAGAGCTAATTGCAAATTCTCCATGAGTTTGAATATCGTGGCATAATGGTGACTGAAAGAGGGATGAAAGATGGATGAACTAGTCTAAATTATATTAAAACTTATTTAAAGATTGAGCTAGCATAAAAAAGATAGATATAATCATGGACTTAGTATTTCATTGATTCATTTTAAGCATTCTACCTAAAGACCCAAAGTCCGATTGTAGTAAAATGCATATCCTCTTTCTAGGGAATTTAATCATCCCCATATATACAACTTAGATTTTAAATATAATCCATTTTGTTATATTTGGCAAACCTAACTATGAAGCATTAAGTTAATGATTTCCAAGCATTAAATATAATCGATTCTATTATATTTGGTACATCAACTGGGATGATTAAATGCCATTCCGTTATATTTGGTGCCTCAACTAAGGCTATCAAATAGGACATCCCATTATAATATATATATATATATATATATATATATATATATATGTAATCTTATAACTAAATATTAGTAAATACAATAATCAAAAATTTTGAAAAGGACAAAAAATGTAATCATCACTTAGGAGTGCTTTCGACTATCCTCATAGTCTTTGTCAACCAATTCTTTGAAAGGTTAACCTTCTCATAATTCCATGATCTTAGTGTTTGGTGCCTGCCTATTGATTAAGTCTTGCTTGTATTTATATATAAGCATGGCTTCCTTTATTTTATTTGCTAAAAGACTTAATAAATAGGCAGGCAGCAAACATTAAGATCGTGGAATTATGGGAAGGTTAACCTTTCAAATAATTAGTTGACAAATAGTACGAGGATAGTTGAAACCACTCCTAAGTGATGATTATATTTTTTGTTCTTTTCAAAATTTTTGATTACTGTATTTACTAATATTTAAATATAGGATTATGTATATTGTTTTGAAAAAATACAAACATCGATTTATAATATTATTACATATGGTTTGCATATTTTCTATAATTATTTCAGTTAGTGTTAACAGTAACTTTCTTTTCATTTATAGTTTGGGAGGAGTTTAAAGATTAAAATCTAATGTTTAGTTTGTCTTTAATAACTTTGTAAACTTGTTAGTTTATTAGCAAAATTTAAGATCGTTTGCTTATTTAAAAATTTCATGCTCTGTGTTTGAGTAGGTCTGTATTTCAATATTTAACATCGTTTAGCATACAACCTTAAAGTGGTATCATTTTAAGGTTTGCTATTATTGAGATATAGATCTTTAAACAGAGGGCGTTACTGGATATTTGTAATTGTATAATGGTTTGTATATTTTCTATAATTATTTCAGTTAGTGTTAACAGTAACTTTCTTTATATATATATATATATGTAAAATTAAGAGCGTGCTAATAGCTCTAAACAAGCTTTTTTTTTTTTTATTTATCATAAATAAAATAAAAAAGCTTGTTTAGAGCTATTAGCACGCTCTTAATTTTACATATTTGTAAGTGCAAGCTATATATAAGTCATGTGACATCTGACTTGTTATTATTACTATTATATATATATATATATATATATATATATATATTTAACA